>NC_069415.1:44685516-44774690 GCF_026875155.1 Cherax quadricarinatus
CCAACAGTATCAATTTGTTCCAGCGAGATCAGAGACCTTGGGATCATTGAGAAAAAAAATGCCACATGTTTCCTTAAAGAACTGGGTTCCAGACTCATCGACACCACGAGGGACGCAAGGGCAGTCACTTT
The DNA here is from genome assembly GCF_026875155.1 of Cherax quadricarinatus. Taxonomy (NCBI): domain Eukaryota; kingdom Metazoa; phylum Arthropoda; class Malacostraca; order Decapoda; family Parastacidae; genus Cherax; species Cherax quadricarinatus. The sequence goes on from NC_069415.1 coordinate 44,685,648, forward strand.
TATGTTCCAGGGCCTCAGCATGGCCATCCAGAGGGGAAATGCATGCTGCATACTGGGCTCACATCCGGCTTCGGAGGAGCTGAAGGAGATTCTTAATCTTTGATATATTGTGCCAATGTATTCATGTTTGTTTTCTATCAGTGTATTCTGTCTATTAATAAAGTTCATATAGAAAATAGGGGGTGGTAGGAGAAGAAAATATTCAAACAACTTCGGGGAGAACATTGAGTTTTCCATAAAGTACGTTTATTGTCTTCTCTGGAGATGAGGGTACCCAGTAAAGTTCTAGAAGTGGTACCTCCCTATGGGTTCGAGTCCTCGGCTAGCAGCAGTGGTGTTATTGATTAAATATCACTCGTTCGTGGTTACAGTAATATATATTCTGCTCCTGGAGGCTAGAACACCAAACGGGGAGCAGAATGAAATTAGCTCAGAGGCACCCACACAACCGTGGGTAAAACACCTAGCTTTGCTGGGTGCGTGATTCTTGCAGGATTGAGTGGTCCTGTGGGTTAGAGCATCATGTGATTTTCGCTCGCCATGAGGCGGGCCAAAACGACGTGAGTTCGAGTCCTCGGCTAGTCGCAGTCTTGATATTGATCAATACGACTCGTTCGTGGTTACACTAATATAAAATACTCCTTGTTGGGCTAGTACACCAAACAGGGAGTAGAATGAAATTAGCTCAGAGGCACCCACACCACCACATGTCCTCGGACCAAGGGTGACACACCTAGAGTGGCTGGTTGCTTGGTTCTTGTAGGATTTGGTGGTCCTGTGGGTTAGAGCGTCATGTGATTTTCGTTCACCATGAGGCGGGCCAAAACATCATGGGTTCGAGTCCTTGGCTAGTCGCAGTGTTGTTATTGATAATATATATATATATATATATATATATATATATATATATATATATATATATATATATATATATATATATATATATAATATATATATATATATAATATATAATATATATATATATATATATATATATATATATATATATATATATATATATATATATATAAAATGTCGTGCCGAATAGGCAGAACTTGCGATCTTGGCTTAAATAGCAACGCTCATCTTGCCATATAGGACAAGCAAAATTTGTGTATGCAATAATTTCGCCAAAATCATTCTGAACCTAACGAAAAAAACACATTTCACTGTGTTTGTTTAGTGTTAAATTATTGTAAACAGATCTAAAATATATTTAGTTGGGTTAGGATAAAATAAATTGTTGTTGTTATATTAAGGTTAGGTAAGTTTTCTAAGATTCTTTTGGTGCAAAATTATAAATTTTTACATCAGTATTAATGAAAAAAATATATCTTTAAACGTATAAGAGAAAATTTTAGAAAAGACTTTATTTTAAATGAGTTCTTGCTAATTGACCAGTTTTACATATTCGGCACGACATATATATATATATATATATATATATATATATATATATATATATATATATATATATAATATATATATATATATATATAAACTTGACAATTTTATAGTCCAGAGTATTGTTCATAATCTTAAAGGTAAAAATATTTAAAAAAAAATGCGGTGTGTTCTTTGTCAAACGATCAATTTGACTTGATGCCGGACAGGTGTACGGGTGGGACAGGTGTACGGGTGGGACAGGTGTACGGGTGGGACAGGTGTACGGGTGGGACAGGTGTACGGGTGGGACAGGTGTACGGGTGTGACAGGTGTACGGGTGGGACAGGTTTTTGGGAGGCGTTGTTACCTTCTCTGAGTGACGTGTCATCTCAATGTTTAACATTTAAAATGTGCTTCTCTTGCCTCCTCTTCCTATTCTTCTGAAAATGTGTGTGAACAGACGATAGCTCTCAGGTTTTATTTCCTATTTTCATCGCGTTATTTTTACATGCAATCAGGCGTTTTATTATGAGCATAGTAAGGTGAAGAGTCCGGTGTGTTATGTTGAAGATGACTCAGACTAACGACAGGTTGGACGTCTATATAGCTGAGAAAAGGACGGATTCGACAAAGGTCCTGCCTATCTTGGGCCAGTAGGCCTAAACATTGATTACTGATACGGAGAAATTGATTTAAAAAGGCACCTGAGCAGACACTAGGACATAAATATGCTCTAGAATTTGTACAAGTGTGAAGAATTACATGTGCAACAATTGGGTATCTTCATTACGTAGACGTTTTGCCAACTGGTGGCTTTATCAATTACAATACAGGGATAAAAACAGAAAACTGAATGGGTTTAGGATGAAGTAATCAGTCCCCCAGCCTAGGAGCAGGTGTTTAGTACCGTAGTCATGATGAATCTCAAGCAGAGGCAGAAAGTAACGAGCTTATATACCGGAGTCAGCTGTGTTGCAGCAGACGAAGGCATTGTCGAATGGCGTCTTGGTACAGAGGACAACTCCACAACTACACCTGACCCAACTCTTAGGCATGACCTACTTCTACTGGGGCATCCCTCATACCAGTGAGAGTACCTTCGTATGCTGCAAATCATATAATTCCAGTAATTAAGAAATGAAGTTGTGAAATATGACCTCTGTACCAAGAACGTAGATAAATGGTTCAGAGAACCGACAAGTTGATAAATTAGTTGATACAGGGAATTCTTTGCTTGTCTATGCCTATAGGAATAATGTACTTCCCCCTATGGATTTGTCTAAGGTGACACCGCCTACGACTGCTTTACCTCAACTGTCTGCAATGTAAAAATGCCTCTTCGCTCATATGCTGTATTCTTATTAAGATTAATGGACTGATTACATCGACTCCAGGCTGAGAGAGTGTTTACTTCAAACTACTGATCATCACCATTCTTTGTATAGGACTGATAAAGCTGCTGTATGGCCATTTGTTTCTACAATATAGATACCCAAGTGGTGCACATATGTTTAATTTATCGTACCAAGAATGGTTGGATTCCAGAGGTACTTGTCTAGCATGGGCCAGTAGGCTTGTTGCAGAGCTCCTCAGTTCTTGCCTGTTTTCTTCTGATGAGTCCTGTTCCCTGCAACGTCATAGAGATCTTCCACCTTGCCTTCGACGTTATTTAAGACTCCAGTCTCATGTTTCAACTTCATATTGTTCCGACCATAGAGATCGCTGAGGGAACTGACCACCTCAAATACTCTTTCTCCAAGGTTGATGGCATGATTACATCATTATTATTTTGCTACTACACTTGCTGCCTCTGTATTTGACTGAAGTCTACTGTGTAGGTGAAACGTTTCAACAAAACACCCAACTGTTGCACATGTTCATCAATTTGTCGGTATTTTATACCATTTTCAATATGACGACTGTTGTTTAGCTTTCAGTGGTGTACGCTAAAGGGCCTGGTGCAGTTGTACTGGTGATGCAACAGCAATCACAGGCAAGGTCACCGGTGGATGATTACAGTGAGTGGGCAGTAACAGGGAACTGTTTAAATGTAGCCCTGGTAATAATAGCTCATAGGTTATAAACACAATGTATCTTTATAAACACTAGGAAACACACAGTGTATCTTTATAAACACTAGGAAACACACACTGTATCTCTATAAACACTAGGAATTTATTTTAAACCTTACTATATTTGGATTAACGTATAGTATTTTCTGTCATATAAGGCGCACGATCATATGAGACATATAAGACTATGTTTCCCGACAGTTATAATGTAATGTTAGTAAACAACTGCTGAAGTGTAACCCAGAGCCTACCCTTGACTCTGACCTTGAGCATATAAGGCGCAAGCTGATTTTCCAAGACTTTTTGTCGGAAAAAGTGCGCCTTATATGCCGGAAAATACGATATCTTTAACTGGTAGGGTACGAGTGATATGAAGCTTTAATGACCCCATTGCAGTTAATAGACAATAAACCTAACGAACAATCAATATCAATATGGTCACAGTAACTTGACTGGTGATGACATAGACAATCAAGATGCCGCATGAAGATATCGTCTAAATTAATAACTATGCAGATGTGCTAAGGATGGATATACGATTTTGATCAAACCATACCCCCGGCCGGGATTGAACCCGCGGTCATAGAGTCTCAAAACTCCAGCCCGTCGCGTTAGCCACTAGACTCTATGACCGCGGGTTCAATCCCGGGCCGGGGTTTTGGTTTATTTGCAATCGTTCATTACGATTTTTTAAGTCGTGATTTTTTATTTACATTGGTGCAACAGTTAGGAATCTTTATTTCATAGTCTGAAACATTGTTCCAGTCTGTGGAGCAAAGCTCTTCTCCTGGCTGAGGGACTGACCACCCCGAAACTGTGTCCCTTTAAGGTGATGGACTGATTACATCGTCTTCATATCTCTACTGCTTCTGCTACTCTTTTGTACTCGACTGAAGAAGCCTACTCTGTAGGCGCTCGGGAAAAAAGATACCTACCTGTTGCAGATTTTGTCTTGCTTATTCACAGTTGGCGTTCACAAGGTTTCTAGATGAAATGGCATTCATCCAGGAAAATGTCAGAAGTATAGAGATAAGTAATGGCAGGTTATGCTGTAAAATAAGGTCCAGAGGTCCCACAGTTACGCTAATAAGTGAGAACTACTCTTTTTTTCATTGCGTTAATGTTAGTTACGAATGGTAGATTAGTGTGGTTGGTTGGTTATGTGATGGTAGATTAGTGTAGGTGGTTGATATGTGATGGTATCTTTGTGTAGGGGTTGTTATGGGGATGGTAGATTAGTGTGGGTGGTTGATATGTGATGGTAGATTAGTGTAGGTGGTTGATATGTGATGGTAGATTAGTGTAGGTGATTATGTGATGGTAGATTAGTGTAGGTGGTTGTTATGTGATGGTAGATTAGTGTAGGTGGTTGGTATGTGATGGTAGATTATTGTAGGTGGTTGATATGTGATGGTAGATTAGTGTAGGTGGTTGTTATGTGATGATAGATTAGTGTGGGTGGTTGATATGTGATGGTAGATTAGTGTAGGTGGTTGTTATGTGATGGTAGATTAGTGTGGGTGGTTGGTATGTGATGGTAGATAAGTGTAGGTGGTTGGTATGTGATGGTAGATTAGTGTAGGTGGTTGGTATGTGATGGTAGATTAGTGTAGGTGGTTGTTATGTGATGGTAGATTAGTGTAGGTGGTTGGTATGTGATGGTAGATTAGTGTAGGTGGTTGGTATGGAACTTACACAAAATTTGTGTTCTTTCATATGTATGTACCAACAATGAGTACAAACGAAATGTGTAATTATTGTCTTGGCAAATTTTCTCGTTTTTTCTTGAGTAATGTTAAACGGAGTAGAGAGGAATTTTGAAATTCGCAGTAGAGATTTACAATGTAGAGTGTATTCCCGTGATAATAGATGCTACTCGTCAGAGCTAGGAAAGTTGCTCAAGACATGTATGGTGTGCAAAATGAAGTGAGTCGCAGCTAAGTGGTGGCGTGTTTGACCCACATACTAAGGACCCCGGTTAAATTCCAGGCATGTTGGGGACGTGGGTCAGTACTGTCCTAGCAGTACACAGTTACCTGGCTGTCAACTGACGATTTGCCGGTCGCATCCAGTGGTGGGTTTCCGACTGCCCTCCCTTTTGTCCACCGGGGTGGCTTGGTAGATGTGAGATTGCTATCCCAGATTGCTGGTTTACTGGCTTGAAGGGTAGGGTATGGCACGAGTTCCATGCCACATCTCCACTACAGGCTGTACTGAGGTTGTCCTCTTGGGCACGGAATGGGAGATTTGTAATCCTTTCACCCTAGGAGCTACCCCTCCATGCTCCCCCCTCTTTTTCTTTTTTTTTCTTTTCTTTATTTTATCTTAAAAACAAAAGAAAAGAATGACCTAACCACGGACTCGCAGGTCCATGAACTTCCTTCTCCTGGGCCCCTTCCTGTAGCAGCACCCTCTGATGACCCTGTCTTGTTACCGAACCATTCCTCGGACCTTTCTACAGCCCCTGTATCTTCTTCGGGTGACATTTTGTTCCACACTCCAGATACAGACGCTCGGCGTGACTCCTTTGACACCTCCAACCTCTGCACGTCTTTAACTATGCTTCCGGCCTCTCCCCATATGGTGCGATGGTTTTTGGATCCCGTTCCCACCTCAAAACGGACCACCTCTGGTCCTGTATCTCAACGACAACGACCTTCTTCTGATGACATTATTTCGACTGATTCTCATTCTCCTCAGAAAAAAGCCAACACAATCACTTTCTTTACATATTACGCAGAATAGTACACAATGGACGAAGATTTCACTCTACGACTGACATCTTCTGAATATCTTTCTGATCATAGTATCAGCAAGGCGCTCCTACGCTATGTTGGTCGTAATATTCCGTTTCAAGCTGTCAAGAGCGGTGCATGCATCGTCGCAGTACAGAATGCTAGCCAAGCTCACGATCTTTCTCTCCTTCCAACCATGCCATTCCTGTGACAGATGAAAAATATCAGTCTCTCAATTTTTGCAGTGGTACCATCATTCTACCACATACCATTGTTCAACGTTATTTCCAGACATGTGGTGATGACATTCTGGAACAGCTTGAGCTCCAAGTCCTCCCCGATCATTAAAGTATACACGTATGTACTGCCTGTCCGCGGGCGGAGACGCTACTTCTGCAATGAAGCTCTCTTAACTTTTGAATGCCGTGAGCTTCCATCTTCAGTTTATATTGCGGGACACTGTTTACAAGTCCGACAGGTGACCCCTACACCACAACAGTGTAGAAATTGCTGGCAGTTTGGCCCTCCGGCAAAATATTGCAGATCCATGGCTGAATGCCCAGTCTGTGGTGCCAATGACCATACCAAGACATCTTGTGGCCTACCTCCCTCCTGCCTTAATTGTCATGAACCTCATCCATCTTATTCTCGTCGTTGCCAGGTTTACTTAAACGAACGTGAAATCCTTTGTCTCAAAGAGACTGAAGGCTTTACTTACACCATGGCAGTCTCTCATCTACGCCTCCAGGGGAGACTTCCCTGTATTTCTCATTTTCGAGTTACTAAGAGACCTCCAACCTCTGGGGTCCCATTTCCCTCTGCCTACCCTGCAATCACACCTTCCACAGTCACCTTTGTATCTAACTCTTTTACAATCCTGGACTCCGAAGTCCCTACCTCATCACCCTCTATTGTTCTCCAATCTTCATGTCACACGCAAGCTTCTATGTCTACAAGACCTCGCACAACAGCTCCTCCCCATCGCCTTTCTACTTCTTCAAAGTCCAACAAATCCCGAAGTGTAAATTTCTTTCATTTCCAGTCTCGGTACCTGGATCTTTACCCCATACTCGTTCTGTTGCGAGTGTGGAGGTCCATCCTCCCCCTCGTACAGTACTTTCATTTTCTGTTCCCTCGTAAGCTTCTGAAGTTACTTCTAACCTCTCGCCCTCTCCACGTTGGTAAATTCCGTTTTCGCCCCGATCTTTATTCACCCTCATCCTTCTATCTCCAGTATCATCCCACATACAAAGTCCTTGTCCTCTGAAACAACTGAAGCTATCTCCGACTACATTGTGGAGACTAAACCATTGATGGACACCGATCCACATCCTGTCGATCCTCTTCTCTCTTCTCCATCTGGAAATATAAACACTTAAGCAGTATAATGTGATCCTTTATTGACAACGTTTCGCCCATGCAGTGGGCTTTATTAAGTCACAGATCTGTTTGTGACTTGATAAAGCCCACTGTGATGGACCCTCCTTTAACCCAGACTCTCTCGTTGACTTTTTGACAGCAACTTATTTACTGCACAAACTTTGATGATGATGCCTCTAATACTCCTCACAGCCCTTTCTACCTCTCCCTCTTGCTATCCTCTACCCCTGCACTATCCCCTGCATAACCTAATAATAATAATTCCTCTCCCTCTTGCTACCCAATACCCCTGCACCCTTTCCCTTTCCCTCCAACCTTGCCTAGGATGACCCATACCCGCCTTCCTTCCACTACAGATTTATATGTCCTTTGGATAATACTCCTCCTCAGCCCTCTGGATAATACTTTTAAAAACCTCGTACCTCCTTCTAATCTCCAGTTTACGGATTCTCTGCATAATATTCACACCACACATTGACCTTAGGATATCTCCACTGCCTCCAGCCTTCCTCTTGTTGCAACATTCACCACCCATGCTTCACACCCTTTATAAGAACCTTTCCTCCTTGCTTCCTCGGATAACGTTCGTTGTCTCCACAGACGTTTTAGTGCTCCACTCACCTTTTTCCTCCTCATCAATTCTGTAATTCACCTCATCTTTCATAGACCCTATCTGTTGAAAAGTCTACTCCCAAATACCAGAATACATTCACTTCCTCCATACTTCCTCCCTCCAATTTGATATCCAATCTTTCACTACCTAAATTTTTTGGTTATCCTCATCACCATGCTCTTTCCTATGTTCACCTTTATTTCCTTCTTTTACATGCCCTTCCAAACAACCTCTGCAACTTCTCTTCGAATCTCCCAAGAGCACATTGTTATCTAAAAGCAACTGTGACAACTCCCACTTTGTGTTAAATTCTCTCCATCTCTTAATCCCACACCTATTGCCAACACCCGAGCATTCATTTTTTTTACAACCCCCATCTCTAAGTATATTGACCAACCATAGTGACATCACGCATACCTGTCTAAGGCCTACTATTACTGGGAAATGATAACCCTCTCTCTTACGTGCTCTAACCTGAGCTTCACTATCCTCGTAAAAACTCTTAACTGCTTTCAATAACATACCACTTATTCCATACATTTGCAACATCTGCCACATTGCTTCCTTGTTCACCCTGTCATATGCCTTTTCCGAATGCATAAATGTATCGAAAGCCTTTTTATCCTTATCTAAATATTGTTCACCTAAATGTTTCATTGTAAACACTTGGTCTACCATTCTCCTACCCTTCCTTACTCTTAATTCTTTCAGTAATAATAATCTAGTGTGTGAGAGGAAGAGATCACATAAGCTAAGGACGATGTGTTGTGTAGGTAGATATGGCAGCTGTAGAAACATTTCTTGCAAGTATGACATTAGATCCTTGGAACTTTTAGGCGCAGATAAATGACCAAGTATATACTCCCAACTGGACACTTATTTGCCCATTAACTTATGAGCACAAGAAAACTGTTGTCGTTTCTGGCACTTTTCTGTCGTATATATTACAACAATTATCTCAAAAGTTGGTTCTTTACCCAGTTTATTTAAATATCTTCAAGCCTTTACAGATACCGTCATATTGATTCTATATATTCTCAAGAACACCTGTTTCTTGAGAATTAAATTAATCACGTATGATGTGCTGAGCATCCTATTTGCTTTTCAGTTTTTCTTAATACTTTTATATGTTTTGGAAATAAATTACTTATTACTATTATATGAAGCACTGTAAGCACAATTAGGAAAAGTAAATTTGGTTAGTTTGGCAAGTTTTTTTAGTTATCCCATTTATCGTCAGGCCACACAGAAAGTCAAAGATTCAGTCAGGAGCAACTTAGACGACTAATTTTAGGTGGTTCCTTTTGTATTTTTTCTCAGGTGATGAATTCTTGAAGATAAAAGGTATAAAATACCGACACGATGGAAAAATTGAAGACGATTGAAAAATTAAAGAGCACACGAGTATATATATACTCATGTGCTCTTTACCCAGGTAGATCTGTCTGTGACTTGATCAAGTTCCTTGTGTGGGCGAAATGTAGTTAATTAAAGGATCGCATTATACTGTATTTGTGTTTAATTTTCCACCGTGATATAAACTCTTAAAAGCTCGTAAAGTTTGAAAGCATAACCTAACCGATCATTCGTAGTAGTGCTAACTTGATACTTTGTGTCCTATGACCTTTTGAATTCTTTACTGTGCATTCATATGTTTATCTTCCGCAGCTCTGGTGGCTGGGTGCACGGCCGTGGCTGTGTGCGGCATCGTTGGTGCTGGCATCTGTTGGTACAGGTGAGTAACATTCTCCCTCTTTTGAAAGCGAGGAAAGAACTGACATGTATGTAGTTCAAATTTACATTTATAGCAATGACTCCTTTTATCTGAACAGTTTCGCTCAGACCGTAAAAGTTGTCAAGTTAAAAACAGACCGCCAATAAATGCTCCTTGAAATGAGGCTCAAAGTTGGAAAGTCAGATTTTTGAGTGAGAACCTCACTTGACTACTTGCAGATACCTGTCTACGTAGGATGAGTTGTATCGGGAGGTTAGCGATGCTGAAAATGCCAGCTTTTTTTTCTATGTGTTTGGACAACTGCTTCCAGACACCCCCTCGTTCTATATTTTCTTTGGTGACCAATTGTCATTGCAAGCCATAAGAGGCCAGTGTTTTCCCAGTTTATAGTATGAGTACATTGTTAGGGTTGTGGGTTCTGCAAGTGTACTTGTGTTCAAGAATCCTGATGTTAATGTCAAGTACCATTTTCTCTGCATAGCTCCTTTTTTTACATCCTTTCCAGAGGATGTGTAGACACCCGCGTTGATGTCTGGTTTCCTAGGAACATGAGGTCTGACTAGATCATAAATGGTTTTGGATGTCAGGACTGCGACATTAGTATAACTTCTAAAATGTTGTTGCAATGGTGGCTGATCTTTCTTTGGATGCAATAATAAATACATCTGTTCTGTTGTTTTCTGTAGTGTTTTCATTATTAGTTTGGGCTCTGCGTCTGCAGTCTGTAATAAAGTAGAGAATTTTATTTCAGAAAAACTTTCAATTATGGTGCAACATTTTTCTTCCAGGAATTCCTGACTACATATGTTACGATGTGAGAAATATATCTGATCAACTTTGCTAGTTGGTTATGAATATCTCGCAGGGCATGTGGCCTAAGTAAGTAATTAAGTTGATTCAGGTATACACAAATAAAGTTACATATATTATCATACATAGCAGCATATGTGTAGAGAACCTTGGATAACCCAAAAAAAGTCAAAGTAAAGTATTTCCACTGGGTCCTTAACTACTCGTCGGAATAAAACTAACATTAAAAAATATTAAAGAAAATGGTAATGGACTGCGTGTAGTACATGTATGTAGATTTATGAAGTCATTAATTAAACGCTTTTAAAACGAAGAACAAGAAAGTGAAACGTACTTTAAGCTTACTTCTAGGTGATCCTTTGATCAACACACCCAGGAGCAAACATATTGTGTCATATTAATACTGTGGCGATGTTTGAGCGGCTTAGCCAGATAACCCAGTACCCGGGGGATTTTGGAAGAGGTTATCTGTTGTTCTTCCAATTGCAGTGCTAAGATCTGCAGCACCTGAAGGGAAGCGGACTGTCAGGTGGACTTTCTGCAGGACCACCTGGTCTGACTTCGAGTGGCTGTCTGACGGCTTAGATATCACTAGAGATCACCTGCAGGTCAAGGAGTCTGTATAGAGTCGATTTCAGTGGTCACTATCCCCTGTTCGACCAGGCTCTTGGCGCCACCTACACGAAGTGGTAACTGAAGGTGTACAACTCTGTGTTCTTGTCATCTGGCCCTCGCCCAATTCTAGCCAAATGCTGTTAGCGCCTCTAGCACTCCCAGCCTAAATACAGTTTTGCCAAGCCTTGCTGTCTTATTTTTTGGTAAATATACTGGTGCACAGTGTAAAGGATATACAGGGTAAAGGATGGTCACAGGGGACATTGACACTACTCGTCGTGTTAGTGTCGAGTGGGGGTATTAACGGCAGGGAAGATTCTTTTCTTTGGTAAACCATCTATCGTGGCTCCTTTGTGGACTCGATTTCTGATGACTCCGGCACGAACCTAGTTTATGGCAGCGACTGAGAGGTAGACAGTCAAGCTTGTCCTTGTCTTGTATTTTAAGGTATATAGGTTGTTGAATGTTAGAAAAGTATTAGATATCACTGAAGGGAAACCTTTAAGAGGTTGCCTGAATTATTCTATTATTTTCGTCTTCAACTTTATTTTATTTCTCTCATAACTCGAGAGCATCACATCCAATCAGCTTCAGATTCTTGGAACAATGAGTATGTTCATGTGCCCTATTGTCAGAATTATGGATTCCATACCCAGCATCCGGGAATGACGATGCATTAAGATTTCAAAAAAAGGGCCTCCTAATTCGAAGACGTAAGAGAGGAAAATTCAAGTATGCTGGTGTAGATTTGATAATTTTGTGTATAAAAATGTGTTTTTTTTTTTCGTTAAACCACGTTAAATAAATTTTAGTTTACCTTTTCTGAACAGCTTCAGTAATTATATATAATTAATAACTGATACATCTTAAGGCCATGATAATATCTATTAGTTTTGTTTATGTACAGGCAAATTTGTCGATGTTCTTTAACAGTAGAAAAAATGGAATTATTTAAATCAGATCAATTACTGAAAAATGCTTTTTCTAATCGAAATATATCTAGTTCTTCCTGGTTTTATAACCGACGGGTTTCATGGCAGTATTCTCGTCTACTTAAGAACATAACGTAAGAAAGAAGGAACACTGCAACAGGCCTACTGTGAGGCAGGTCCAATTCTCCTACCGGCTTAAGCTCACTGACAGTCTGACCTCACTGACCTAGTAAAGTCAGACACATCACTTAAAGCATCCGACCTAGTAGCACAAGCTAGTTAGGTCCAACTCACACCCACCCACACCCACTCATGTATTTATCCAACCTATTTTTAAAACTACACAAAGTCTTAGCTTCTATGACGGTACTCATATTACCAAACCGGTGCTTTCCTATATCCTTCTTGAATCTGAATTTTTCCAGTTTAAAGCCATTGCTGCGAGTCCTGTCTATGTTAGATATTTTTATCAAGCTATTTGCATCCCCTTTATTTATTCCTGTTTTCCATTTATACACCTCAATCATATCCCCCCTAAATTCTACGCCTTTCTAGAGAGTGCAGATTCAGGGCCCTCAGTCTATCCTCATAGGGAAGATTTCTGATGCATGGGATCAACTTTGTCATTCTCCTCTGTACGTTTTCCAGAGCATTTATATCCATTCTGTAATACGGTGAACAGAACTGTGCAGCATAATCTAAATGAGGCATAACCAAAGATACACAGAGTTGAAGAACAACCTGAGGACTTCTATTATTTATACTTCTTGATATGAAGCCAAGGATTCTGTTAGCTTTATTGCGAACACTAATGCATTGTTGTCATGGTTTCAGATTACTAGTAACCAGAACTCCGAAATCCTTTTCGCAATCCGTAATATTAAGATCTACATTATTTAGTTTATATGTGGCATGGTTATTTACCTGTCCAACATTTAGAACTTTGCATTTGTCTATATTAAACTGCATCTGCCACTTCTCCGACCACTGCATCAATCTATTCAAATCATCCTGGAGTGCTCTAATATCCTCATTAGAATGAATTGGACGGCCTATTTTAGTGTCGTCAGCAAATTTGCTTATGTCACTATTTATTCCCTCGTCTATGTAGTTTATGTAGATTGTGAACAACAAAGGGCCCAACACTGAGCCCTTTCGAACACCGCTTGTGAATTGCCTCCACTCTTATTTCTCCCCATTTATGCAAACTCTCTGCTACCCATTTGTCAACCATGCCTCTACCCAGGAAAAAAATTCTCCTATTCAATGTGCCTTAAGTTTCCTCAATAGTTTCTGATGTGAAACTCTATCAAAAGCCTTACTGAAGTCCATATACACAATATCATATTCATTGCCATGATCTGCCTCCTCAAATACCTTAGTAAAGAAAGTAAATTCGTAATACAGGAACGTTCCTTTGTAAAACCGTGCTGAGAGTCATTAATCAATTCATGCCTTTCAAGATGGCTACGAATTGCTTCGGCAATTATTGATTCTATAAAGGTAAGGCTTACTGGTCTATAGTTCGAAGCTAAGGTCCTGTCACCTGCCTTATAATAGGTATTACATTTGCCATTTTTCACTTGTCTGGCACTATGCCAGTTTGTAGTGATATATTGAAAAGATTAGGCAAAGGTATGCTAAGTTGCTCTTTACATTCCTTTAACACCTTTGCAAGCAGTTCATCAGATCCTGGGGATTTGTTAGGTTTTAATTCCTCTATTTGTCTGAGGACCATGTCACAAGTTTGCCTAATCGTGCATAGTTTATTATCGTCCTGTTCTACATAATTTATTATTTCTGGAATTTCGCTAGTATCTTCCTGAGTAAAAACTGAGAGGAAGTAGGTATTGAAAAGTTCACACATTTCCTTATCCCTGTCAGTGATCTGACCTGAGTTACTCTTAAGTGGGCCTGTCTTGTCACTAATCTTACTTCTGTATACCTGAAATAACCCTTTTGGGTTAGTCTTTGAATCCGTTGCGACTTTAGCCTCATAATCCCTTTTTGCTTTTCTTATTCCTTTTTTTTATATCTCTCTTTAATTAAATATATTGATTTCTTAACTGCACTTCCCCTCTTTTGATACGCCTATATATAACTCTCTTTTGACCAGTGAGATGTTTTAATCTATTGTTTATCCATTTGGGATCATTTTTGTTGGATCTAATTTCCCTACTCGGGACAAAAGTCGTCTGGGCAGCCAGCACTATGCTCTGAAATACGTCATATTGGCAACCAACGCTACCTACCTGACACACAATAAGGTCGTCCCAATTTAGCCCACCCAGGTAATTTCTCATACCCATAAAGTCGGCCAAGCGAAAAATCTGGGACAGCGACTTGATTGCAATTATCTGGGTAATTCCATGATATATTGAAATTAAGTGATTTGTGATCATTTTCCCCTACCTCATCACTAACCTCAAGATTATTAACTAGTGATTCTTTTTTGGCAAGAACCAAGTCAGGCAGATTGTTTTCTCTAGTTGGTTCTGTCACAAACTGTTTTAAAAAGCAATCCTGAACCGTATCAAGAGAGTCACTAGACTCAAGATTTCCTGTCACATTGTTCCAATCAGTTTTTCTAAAGTTAAAATCTCCCATTAACAAAACATTTTCATATCTAGATGTCTTATGAATTTCTTCCCATAGCAGCCTACCGCACTCCCTATCAAGGTTTGGGGGGGCCTATAAATCACACCCAAAATAAATTTTTCAAGACCTTCGAGAAACTGTAGCCGAACAGATTCTGTGTCTGATGTTTCTAATCTTACATCTGGTCTAACACAACAGTTTAAATTATCTCTGACATACATCACCACTCCACCACCCTTCCTGTTGATCTTATCAGTGTGGAATAGTTTATAACCCTGTATGTTGCATTCAGAAGGCATTTCTCTATCTTTCAAGTTGAACCAGGTCTATTTTTTTAGCAATAATGTCTATATTACCTGCACTTGCAAGTAATCTTTGCACATCTATCTTATTTCATAGTCTCCTACAATTTGTATAGTAAACCTTAAGGGAGCTAGTTTCTCTTTGCCCTCTACTATTTCTCTTTGTTGATCAATTGCTTTACCTTTACTAGCAACTTTATTTTGAATGTCGTCTTTTAAACACATCCCTGAGGTATCCCGGTAATAACTGATGTTTTCATCCCTAATACTGCAGCCTGATTGTTTCCCACAAACACCCATACCTCATTTTCTATCTTTTTAAAATTATAGAAAAGTCATAAATCCCCCCCTACTCAAATGCTAATGCAACCACTCCGCCCAAGAGTAAACCCCACCCTTGCATACATATCTGCTTGCCATGAATTTGTCCCAGTTTCAAGAATGGGATTGAAAGTTCCTTGAGACCTGTTTGCCAGCTTTTATACAATTTCCCTAGGCATCCATCATTGCCACCCCCCTTCTAGGAAAGATGCTACATATGTTTGGACCCCTCCTTAGACCTGAAAAAATTCTAGGGTTGACCAATACTTACCCCAGCAGCCCCCTGTTTCCTGCCCTTTGATGTATTTCCACAGCACTAGCTTGTTCCCTTCCGACTTATTATCAAACGTGACTATGTCCCCAAATACCAGCTCCGGGGAGGCACACCTTCTGTCTGACCTTTCTACCCGTTAAAAAAAGCCCCGTCCTTTTTTTTTTCCTGAGAATCTCCTATAATTAAAATTTCTTATTTTATAAGCAGGGAGCGGGGTCCCTTTTAAACCTCAAACCCTGAAGTCATCACCGGGGAAAACGAGAATCGTTTTCCACCTTCACATCTTTCTGTTAACCTTCCTTATTTCCTTTTTCCCTTAACTGGAACCCCTTGCACTTAAAGCGGCTGCAACTCTTTAGTCACGGGGTTTTCCCTTTTTCTTCACCGCTCCACCATTTTACATCGCCCCCCAAAGCCACTGGGCAATTTCGCCCCCCTATTTTCCCTGATGAGTGGGCCCTCCTTCTTCAACACTTTAACCTGAGACTCCAAAACACTCAGAACCCATGGTGCCTAACACCTCACGCTAATTCCCAGACGCTTAGTTGTTTGAGTACCTTTAGCAGAAAACTTGAAACCGTTCCTGACCGCGGTTTTTTCAGCTTCCAGTGGCATATCCCAAAATTTTCTTAGGGTCGTGTTATACTTTGAAAAATTTGGAAGGTTTGGGGGCGAGAAACGGCCTTAATCGCTATTCCACCGTGTTGCCTTGCTTCCTGCTTAAAGTATCTTCATTAAAAACAACCCCCCTTTTATTAAACCCAAAATTAGGGTATCGTTTCAGCAGAGACTGAGATCCAAAATTGAAGGGACTGCCTTATAAGCCCAAAGGGGGGTTTGTGTGAGTTTATTATCCCACCGTTTTTTCCTTTTCCCTTTTCAATCAATCTGAGCTTTGGGCCCGGATCAATTGATTTATCTTTCTTGAAGGGCGTTTTACAACAAAAACTGTTTGAAGGAATTACGAAAAATTGAGGTGAGGTGATCATTTTTAGCAATGCAAAAGGGTCCCCATCAGGTATTTTGGTGACTGTACCTCATGAAGAATTTGCCATTCATGTGAATGAGTGAGGTCCCACTGACTTCGTGTTTCCATTAAAAAACAGTGAATATTGCGATTTCCCCTGAGTACCACCGTGTGGGAAAATTTGCTTGTCACTCACGGTTCCCTTTTGAAGAATGCCATTTGCGGGTGAAAGATAGTGAAATTCCCCAAACATTTCGTGATTCTCAGGTAAAGAAATGTGAGAAGTCACGAAAAAGCTTGGAATTTCACTCTTCTTTACAATGATTTTTTTGTAAATTTTGTATCACCCGTTTACTGTGATTTATTCATATGCATATAATAATATAATTTTTATATATATATATATATTTAAAATATTATATATATATTATAAAATATATATGTCGTACCCAAAGGCAGAACTTGCGATCTTGGGTTAAATGCAAGCTCGTCTTGCCCTATAGGACAAGCGAAAATTTGTGTATAATAATTTCGCAAAATCATTCTGAAATAACGAAAAAAAATAATTTCCTGTTTGTTAGTATTAAAATTTTTGTAAACAAATCTAAAATTTTTTGGTTGGGTTAGTTAAGTTTTCTAAGATTCTTTACCTGGAGTTTACCTGGAGAGAGTTCCGGGGGTCAACGCCCCCGCGGCCCGGTCTGTGACCAGGCCTCCTGGTGGATCAGAGCCTGATCAACCAGGCTGTTGCTGCTGGCTGCACGCAAACCAACGTACGAGCCACAGCCCGGCTGATCAGGAACTGACTTTAGGTGCTTGTCCAGTGCCAGCTTTTGGAACAAAATTAAAAAAATTTATATTAATGAAAAAAATATCTTTAAACGTATAAATGAAAATTTTAGAAAGGACTTAATTTTAAACGAGTTCTTGCTAATTGACCAGTTTTACATATTCGGCACGACATATATATGGAGAGAGAGAGAGAGAGAGAGAGAGAGAGAGAGAGAGAGAGAGAGAGAGAGAGAGAGATTTTAATGTATCACGCAGGCTAGCCATATTCTTATTGTAAGGCAAACCAGTATATTTTTCTGGAAAGTACTTGTAGATAGTCTTCTTGGCTACCAATAACGCCTTCTCTACAAAATCCCTTGGATATCTTAGTTTAGTGGCTGTGTGGAATATCTTGTTAATTTCCTCATCACAATATACCCGCTACAAATACGTAAAGCTCTGAAGAACATTGTAAGGAAAACACTCCTTTTAACCCTAGATTCACGATTGGAATAAGAGTGTATGTAAATTTAAATTTCTTGTTTAACGCAATGAATTACAGCATCTAGGAAAGGCAATTTGTCGTCTACGTCGCTCTCTGTTGTAGACTAAAATGAAGGTACTAAATCATTGAGTCCACGAAGGGACTCATTAATATCGTGACCTCTAGGCACAGACACAGAACATCGTCTACGTATCTAAACCTTTTGGCTTTACTAGGATTCTAGTCTCATAAAATTCCATATACAAGTTGCTGAGTAATGAACTAAGCGGATTTCTCATGACCATGCCTTGGTTTTGAGCGTAGTATTTACCTTCAAATACAAACATGCATTCCGTCACACAAAACTTAGTTGGGTAGTGCATGGAGAAGTTCTCTAGTTACTCTACCAGCCAGGGACAGGGACTCTAGTAAACAATGATGTTACATCAAAACTCGCAAGAGTAAAGTCATGCGATACGTTTAATTTCTTGAGCCTCTCTGTAAGTTCAACATTATTTTTAATATGAGCAGCCGAAATATTTCTGACCTTTGGAGTTAGCATTTTAACTAGCCATTTGGATGGGTTACATGCATCAGAGTACTCTGATGCAGAGATTGCAGGTTCGAGTCCTGCTGTGGACGTACAGATAATGTTTGCAAATAATTTTCACCTGTTTGAGAATTAAGCATACATATGTCGTACCAAATAGGTAAGACTTGCGATTTTGGCTTAAATATTAATGCACTTTTTGCCGAATAAGCAAGCAAAAATTTGTGTATGCAATAACTTCGCAAAAATCATTCTGAACCTAACGAAAAATATATATTTCATTGTGTTTGTTTATAATTAAATTATTATAGATTTATATAAAATACATTTAGTTGCATTAGGCTAAATTAAATTGCGCTTTTTATAATAAGGATAGATAAGTTTTTTAAGGTTCTTTTTGTACAAAATTTTTAATTTTTACAGTAACATAAAAATATATCTTAAAACGTATATGAGAAAATTTTAGGAAGGACTTAATATAAACGAGTTCTTGCTAATTGACCAGTTTTACCTATTCGGCACGACAGTAATTAGTGATGGCAATATAAAGTAGTCAAAGTGAAGTAATTATTTGCCATCACATTAATGATACGGTATAAAGATGAATGATAAATCTGTGGGCCGATATATGAAGTTTAACCTTTGAGCAGTACGTACCCATTTTCTTCAACCTGGACCATTTTCTTTGTACAAGTCGCTAAGTAACAGAAAACGATTGAGTAGTAGGAGAGACTCGCGTGTATTACTTACCTTGCTACATTTTGGTCCAGTAAACGTTTATTTTTGCTACTGTTGGTACAAAGTTTGTAGTACATGCATATGAACCGTAACTACACACTTTTGAGACTCACACACTCACGTACAGTCTTTTTTTTCAGTCTTAGGCTGGTGAAATGCGTTAAACGAGGTGATGGAGACAAGCACTATACACAGTAATCATTAAAGACTTCTCAAAATACAAGTACGAGAGTACTCGTACACTCATCTTGCCTTCCCTCAACATGGTTCTCATTCCCAGAGAATCACAAATATATCGCGAATCGAATTATCACAGATCTAAAGTTTAATTTTTTCCTCCTTATATCAAGATATCACAGATAAAAAATAAATAGTGTACTCCTTAGTCACTTAATTACTTATGACATCATGAAATGCTATTGTTTATCTAATGCAAGGTAGACATGCTAGTTAGTGAAATGTTTATCTCGTACAGGAAATACAGAATAGTTAAGTAAACAGTGCATGTTTTCCTCTCACAGACATAAAACTCACAGAATAATGAAGTAATGCACATCTCGTCCAGTGCAAGAGAGTTAAGAGAGACTAAATCTAATTTTGTGATTAAAATGAATTATTATTTAATCTTATGCTACAGTTTATAAAATACAAGAAAGTAAAAGTAAAATTTATAAAAAAAGAAAAAAGAAAAAGAAATAAAATGAAAATGTTGGCCCACAGATGGCTCCAACTTCATCCTGTTCCCTACTTGTATGTCTCATAACAATAAAAATGCTTGCAAATGAGCTGATGCAGGTAACAGCTCTTAGCTTGTCAGTTAAGTTAGGAATCCTTAACTTGTAAATATCTTGTCAATAAAGCTAGGGATCCTAATTAACCTAACCTTGTCAAACCCTGTGTAAAAAAAAAAGGTGTCTAAGAGAAGTCAATGAGAGAATGCCAATCAGAGAGAAAGTACGAAGAAATAGGAATCTCGAAACATGGTCATTAAAGAGACCAGTCAGATAAGTCACTCACGAGAAGTCACTGAGAGAGTGAGAGAGAGAGAGAGAGGGTAGGGAGAGGGAGGCAGAAGTGGAGGCAGTGATAAAGAAAAAAGAGAGGAAGGAAAGGGGTAACACTGGAGGAGACTGAGTTTTTCGGTCTGATGTTATTGTGATACTGATGGACCCACGATCGATGTCTATTCCTGTCATTGTCACCAGGTCGCCTGTCCCATTCTCTCTCTCTCTCTCTCTCTCTCTCTCTCTCTCTCTCTCTCTCTCTCTCTCTCTCTCTCTCTCTCTCTCTCTCGCTCTCTCTTTCTCTCTCTCTCCCTCTCCCTCTGTTTATCTATCTATCTTGCCTTCCTTCAGTTGACGTCTATTCAGTTAACAAAGCAACCGAGTTAATATTAGTAGCAGTGGTAGAAGTAGAGAGTTAAAATAGTGTAGAACAGGTCGTCACCAGAAGTAGACACACTGGAACACTCACCTCTCTGACAGTGAAGTAACACAGTAGTTTAAGTTAGAATCAGTGCTAATTTAGCAGAGGTAGTTGCAACTCATGTCTTCCAACTGTCTCCATTCCTCCTGTAAATTCCATGCACATTTTCTTGTCAGTATGGTATATATATATATATTATATATATATATATATATATATATATATTATATATATATATATTATATATATATATATATATATATGCAAAACAACCACTCTGAAAGAATAAGAAATTCCAAGCGCTTTCGTGACTACTCACATTATCAAGTTCCTTGATAATGTGAGTAGTCACGAAAGCGCTTGGAATTTCTTATTCTTTCAGAGTGGTTGTTTTGCATATTCTGAAATCACCTGTTTACTGTGATCTTATTGCATATATATATATATATATATATATATATATATATATATATATATATATATATATATATATATATATACACTGTATATATATATATTATATATATATATATATATATATATATATATATATATATATATACACTGTTACACTATATATATATATATTATATATATATATATATATATATATATATATATATATATATAATTATATATATATATATATATATAACTGTTCCTATGTCCACTATTTTTTCCTCGCATCAAGATAGAGTCAAACTGTCTGTTTTCTCATCAATGTTTTTGAGAGCTTTACGAATTTGTAGTCCTGAGTTCATAGATGAGGAAATATCCAAAATTTATGAAATAGGTAATGATTTAAAATACCCAAGAAATATAATTGATAAATCTTTTAAAGTTGCTAGAAATACTTTTTACAATCCAAAAAGGGACAACCAGCCTTATTCAACTAAAAATATGTTGGTTCTCCCTTACCATGAAAACTTGGTTGATATGCCTTCTCTTCTTAAGACTTTTAATATTAAAGTTGTATTCAAAAATCTTGATACAGTAAAAAAACTTTTGATAAAGAATTCCCTCCAAAATGCTGATGGATGTGTCTATAAGATTCCTTGTAAAATTTGCGATAAAGTTTATTACGGTCAAACTGGTAAAAATCTCGAACTAAGATTAAAACAACATAAATATAACATTAGAACTGGACAAGATTTCAATGCTCTATTTATTCATGTAAGAGATTTTAACCATCCAATTGATTTTCAAAAAGTTGAGAAAGTAGTATCAAGCAAGTCCATGGTCGACAGGAATATAATTGAATCTTGTTTTATAAAAAGCAGTTTTGACAATAATATGAATATTTCCTTTGGTTTATATAAATTAGATCCATTTATAATTAATAGAATTTGGGAAGAATTTAATAATACACTGGACAAATAATTTTGAAATTTTCCTGGGTAGAATAGTTTGTGGGGTGAGTTGTGCAAAGGACCTATCCAAGTTGGGTCGGCGCGTGTCAGGTGTTTAACCGTTGTGGGATCTGATAGTGAGGTGCTGGCCAGACTCCTTATATAGCTTCCTTGGATGCTTTACTTTCATAGTTCCTTGATAATGTGAGTAGTCACGAAAGCGCTTGGAATTTCTCTATTCTTTCAGAGTGGTTGTTTTGCATATTCTGAAATCACCTGTTTACTGTGATCTTATTGCATTAATGGATACCACACGACTCTTCAGAATATTCTCGATAAGCTTTCCTAATCATATATCTTTTGTTTCACAGTTTTCTTCTGCTCTGATCAAGTCCCACAAGTTAAAAATTCTACTTAATTTCTTAAAAAAAATTTTAAAAGAACAAGTTCTGCCCAAGTCTCTTTTACCCAATAGACTCCTTGACATGAGAGATCGTCCTTTTGATGATTTTATGAGAATTATTCTTCAGAAACATATTGAAATAACTAAAATACAGGAGATGGAAGCATTCAAAATATTGAGAAACAAAAAATACTCTTTTAATCAGGCCATTCCATCAGAATGGAAACACAGTATGTTGGATCATTGCTATAATAAACTCAGAAGAATTTGTAATGAACTCAAGAGCAAACTGCAAAGAAAATTAGACATTTTAATTGAAAATAGTGATTGGACAAAGCATGCTAATAACAATTTTGTAATTAACTTATCAGATGAAGTTTTAGACAAACATACAACTGCCGCTCTAGGTTTTGGCCTAAGTTTTGCAACTTCAAAAAAATTTTATAATGTTGAAATTGCAAAAGCCTTTTGTAACTTTGAAAAATTTTCTGATTTATCCTCTGATGAAATTAATATTAGTAAAGGAATGGTATATAGCTCTGTTAAAACCAAACATTCCCAATTGCCCTCAAAGATTCTTTAAGACTTATGATACACTTAATAACAATAAAAATTTGCGCCTTACTAAAGCAGACAAAATAAATGCAATAGTAATTATGAAAGAAAATGATTACCAAGAAAAAATGAATAATCTCTTAGATGATACTGAAACCTATTCTAAACTTAGGAAAAATCCCCTAGAAACCGTTAACAGCAATTTCAATAAAACAATAAAACTTCTACTGAAAGGCAAAGATGAATTAGTCAAACAATTTACTTCCACTAATCCATCTTTACCTTACATGTATGGACTAATAAAAACACACAAACCAGGGAATCCAGTCAGACCAATTATTAGCTCCATAGGATCAGTTTCATATAAATTATCAAAATGGCTTGTTGATATTTTGAGCCCTATTGTTGGCAAAATTTCTAACTTTAATGTTAAAAACAACATAGACTTGGTTGATAAATTAAGCTCCTTGACTGACTTAAATGATTTTAACATGGTTAGTTTTGATGTTACTTCCTTGTTTACGGAAGTTCCTGTTGATGATTTATTAAGTTTCTTATCTGAAGAACTCGTTAACTATGATTTACCATTGCCAGTTCCTACTATCATTAAACTTATTAAACTTTGCATTGTTGATGCAAAATTTGTATTTAATGATAAGTTTTACACTCAGAAGTTTGGTATGGCAATGGGAAATCCTCTTTCACCTGTTCTTAGTAACCTATACATGTAATTTTTTGAAACAAGGTTACTTAACACAATCCTCCCTAATAGAGCTAAATGGTTCAGATATGTTGATGATATTTTGTGTCTTATGCCCAAAAATGTAGATATACACCATTTCCTTGGAAAATTAAATAGCTTAGCCCATTCTATAAACTTTACTGTTGAGTTTGAAGAAAATAACTCATTGCCTTTTCTAGATGTTTTAATTATTAAGGGTAATAATGAATTCAAATTTAAAATTTACAGAAAACCCACAAATAACTGTTCCTATGTCCACTATTATTCCTCGCATCAAGATAGTCAAACTGTCTGTTTTCTCATCAATGTTTTTGAGAGCTTTACGAATTTGTAGTCCTGAGTTCATAGATGAAGAAATATCCAAAATTTATGAAATAGGTAATGATTTAAAATGCCCAAGAAATGTAATTGATAAATCTTTTAAAGTTGCTAGAAATACTTTTTACAATCCAAAAAGGGACAACCAGCCTTATTCAACTAAAAATATGTTGGTTCTCCCTTACCATGAAAACTTGGTTGATATGCCTTCTCTTCTTAAGACTTTTAATATTAAAGTTGTATTCAAAAATCTTGATACAGTAAAAAAACTTTTGATAAAGAATTCCCCTCAAAATGCTGATGGAAGTGTCTATAAGATTCCTTGTAAAATTTGCGATAAAGTTTATTACGGTCAAACTGGTAAAAATCTCGAACTAAGATTAAAACAACATAAATATAGCATTAGAACTGGACAAGATTCCAATGCTCTATTTATTCATGTAAGAGATTTTAACCATCCAATTGATTTTCAAAAAGTTGAGAAAGTAGTATCAAGCAAGTCCATGGTCGACAGGAATATAATTGAATCTTGTTTCATAAAAAGCAGTTTTTGACAATAATATGAATATTTCCTTTGGTTTATATAAATTAGATCCATTTAATTAATAGAATTTGGGAAGAATTTAATAATACACTGGACAAATAATTTTGAAATTTTCTTGGGTAGAATAGTTTGTGGGGTGAGTTGTGCAAAGGACCTATCCAAGTTGGGTCGGCGCGCGTCAGGTGTTTAACCGTTGTGGGATCTGATAGTGAGGTGCTGGCCAGACCCCTTATATGGCTTCCTTGGATGCTTTACTTTCATAGTTCCTTGATAATGTGAGTAGTCACGAAAGCGCTTGGAATTTCTCTATTCTTTCAGAGTGGTTGTTTTGCATATATATATATATATATATATATATATATATATATATATATATATTATATATATATATATATATATATATATATATATATATATATATATATATATATATATATATATTTTATATATATATATATTCAACAAACCGGCCATATCCCACCAAGGCAGGGTGGCCCAAAAAGAAAAACGAAAGTTTCTCTTTTTAAATTTAGTAATTTATACAGGAGAAGGGGTTACTAGCCCCTTGCTCCTGGCATTTTAGTCGCCTCTTACAACACGCATAGCTTACGGAGGAAGAATTCTGTTCCACTTCCCCATGGAGATAAGAGGAGATAAACAAGAACAAGAACTAGTAAGAAAATAGAAGAAAACCCTGAGGGGTGTGTATATATATATATATATATATATATATATATATATATATATATATATATATATGCTTGTACATGTATGTGTAGTGTGACCTAAGTGTAAGTAGAAGTAGCAAGACGTACCTGAAACCTTTCATGTTTATGAGACAGAAAAATAGACACCAGCAATACTACCATCATGTAAAACAATTACAGGCTTTCGTTTTACACTCACTTGGCAGGACGGTAGTACCTCCCTGGGTGGTTGCTGTATACCAACCTACTACCTATATATATATATATTTTATATTATATATATATATATATATATATATATATATATATATATATATATATATATATATAATATATATAGTATGAAATTTTCAGGCTATGTGGTGGTTCTGCTTTAGCTTATTCCAAAGCCCAGTCCTCTCTAGATACACGTTACAGTATTACCTTCTGCAGGAGGCAGCTAACGCCAAGGTTCCTAGTTACTGCTAGGTGAACAGTAACAACAGATGTCAAAAAAAAACTCCCATGCATCTCCACTCACACAAGTTTAAAACTTGTCTTGTTATTCGATTGTGAATCTAAGAAGCTACCACTGAGCCACGATTCATCTCTTTACAAGTGCATAATAAAGAGCACACAGACACCTGTTGAAACACGATAAGCAAATCAACACTTCAAAAAATTGTAAGAAAATGCAAAGAACTAATACACACGATCACATTCACTAGCACCATGGTTCATAACTTAGTATACATGATCACATTCACTAGCACATTGGTTCATAACTTAGTACACACGATCACATTCACTAGCACCATGGTTCATAACTTAGTACATACGATCACATTCACTAGCATCATGGTTCATAACTTAGTATACACGATCACATTCACTAGCACTATGTTTCATAACCTAGTATACACGATCACATTCACTAGCACCATGGTTCATAACTTATTACAAATGTTCACATTCACAAGCATCATGGATCGCAAACAAATAATCAGATTACAGCCAAACAAGTCTCTGGAATTCGTCGAACTGCTTTCAGTGATTGTTAAAGTTACTTAATTAACACGACTTTTAAATATATCATAGCAAACGGATTTCGTGTTTGTACTGTGGAAGATGGTCACTATGAAACCATTTTGGAACGAGACAGATCCTTAGCTTCGCAATACCATCCGAACAGACCGACATCAAAAGTAGGAACGTTGCTATAATCAATAATAGCAGCTGCGGTATGAAGCCACTTTGATGAGCATAATTTAATTAATGAGTTTTAATATGGCTTCACAGGCTTATTTTTTACTAAGGTGTTTTAAGTGTTGAACTGATGAGAACAACATATTTTATCTGTATTTCGTTTGGACATTTGATATTCCCGCAGAGATGCTAAGAAAACATGAATTCAAACAGTAATTGTACAGAAGGCCTCTGTAAACTGCTGCAGCAACACGTTATTAGAGGAAACCCCTACAAACTGTTGTAACATTACAGTATTGGAACAGAAACTTCTCTACAAATTGTTGGAGCATCGTAGAAGTTCTACACAAAACTCCTGAAACATCACAGAAATGGAGAAGTCATCTACAAACTGTAGCAGCATCACAGTAATGGAGCAGAAGTTCTCTGCAAACTGTAGCACCGTCACAGTAATGGAGCAAAAGTTCTATACAAACCGAAGCAGCATCACAGTAATGGAGCAGAAGTTCTCTGCAAACTGTAGCAACACACAGTAATGGAGCAGAAGTCCTCTGCAAACTGTGGAAGCACACGACATAAATATGGAGAAATACGGGGTGAGGATCTGTCACAAGTGGCGCTCCGCTGAAGTCAGTGTAATGCCCCGTGTTTCTCACAGTTTACATTAACGATTTAGATCAGTGCTAAATTTACGACAGTATACTGTAAACATTTTTAAGATACATTTCGTTTTAGGATAAATTAAAAATATTAATATTGGGGTTGTGGGTAATGTTGTAGTCAGCATAACAATAGTTCGATGAGGGCAATTTTGAGATCGTAATCCTAGCAAGAAAGAATAACCAAGGCTACATAACATCCGTCATCGTGTGATGGAACAATGTATGTTAGGATCCCTGTAACCTTTGTCCCCAGTCCCAGCATATCTCAAAAGGAAAAATGACTGTAAGAATAAGTCTTATACACAGAAATACCTCCCGGCCTACCCGAGTCTCTTGTCTTCCTTCTTCTCTTTTGTCTCATTCCCCTTGTCTCCCTCTTCGTGTTTTTATTTCCCTCTCGCATGTTTCTTTCCCTGCCTCCATATCTTGTCTACCCAAGTTTTCGATTTTTCACCCTTCCCTGATCTTGTCTCCCTACCCTTTCCCTCTCTTTTCTCTCTGCTCTTCCCCTCTTGTCTCCCTGCTCTTCCCCTCTTTTGTCTCTCTCTCTCTCTCTGTCTCTCTCTGTCTCTCTCTGCCTCTCTCTGTCTCTCTCTGTCTCTCTCTGTCTCTGTCTCTGTCTCTGTCTCTGTCTCTGTCTCTCTCTCTCTCTCTCTCTCTCTCTCTCTCTCTCTCTCTCTCTCTCTCTCTCTCTCTCTCTCGTTCCTGCCTCCCCTTCCCTCTCTCTCTTGTCTCTCCGCTTTCCCATCATCCAGCATATAACAAAAACGTAGAGAGGAAGCTCTATCATGTTATCGCCCAGAAACCATCGGCAGAAAAACAAGATATTTGGTGAGGTGAGTGTGTAGGGATGTGGGTATTGAAGTGTGGGGTTATGGGTTGTAGGGTGTTGCAGTGTTGCTGTGTGGGGTGATGGGTTGTAGGGTGTTGCGATGTTGCTGTGTGGGGTGATGGGTTGTAGGGTGTTGCGGTGTTGCTGTGTGGGGTGATGGGTTGTAGGGTGTTGCGGTATTGGGTGATGGGTTGCAGAGTGTTGGGGTGTTGCAGTGTGGGGTGATGAGTTATAGGGTGTTAGGGTGTTGCGGTGTGGGGTGCTGGGGTTGTAGGGTGTTGAGGTGTGGGTCCTAAATGTATTAGTTTGTGCACTGTGTTAGGTTAAGTGTGTTCGGTCGCGTTGAATATGTATTGACTGTGTCGAGAAAGAGTCAACAAAATGTGGTTAAATCGATGTGTTTTTGAGTGTTGTTAGTGCGTGTGTTGGGGTGAGAGAGTTGAGTGTTTGTTGTGGACCAAGTGTATACAATGACCACGATAGTGTATAACTGGATTAGTACCTACAATTTTTTTTCAGGTGGTCGAAATACAGCTCCTGGTCCTGCTTCTTAACCATTTAAATGGTTGAAATTACCGATACCTGGTCTCTTGGTCCTATTCTTTCCTACTTTAGAAACTCTTTAAAGATTGCATTCCTGCTCCTTTCTCATCCTGCTCATTTCCCAACTTAACAGCATTTTCTATAATTCTCAAAACACATTGGACAGCATTAAATCTGAGAATTTACTTACGACGTATTTCGTGATTCTTTTGATGATTTAGACGCATGTGCAACAGTTGGGTGTCTTTACTGATGGAACGTTTCGCCTACGTGGTAGGCTTCATCAGTCAAATACAGAGAAAAACCTATTATATGCAGCAGGAATAGCGGCGAAGCAAAGATGTAATCAGTCCATCAACCTTGGTGGAATAGTTTGAGATGGTCACTCTCTCAGCCTGAAGAAGATTTCAGCTCCATGGTCTGCAACGATACCTGTCAGACACAGCAACACAACGTGATGTTTTTACAAATGAGAGAGAGAGACCATCTGTTCACCAAAATACAATGTTAACAGTTATTGGCAAATATATAGTCAGGGAAGGAGGAGGTGCTTACCCTGGTTGACACTGATGGTCCTTCCCACCTTGACGAGGTTACTAATCCTCGTCTAGTCAAGTCTGATGATCTATCAAAGTAAAGGAAAAGAAGAGGCACCATTTACTTGCACATGTAAAAATTACTTTAGTGGGACTGCTGGGTAATATTATACTCTAGTGATATTTTCTACAATTTCGGTGAAACTTAAAATTTTTAAAATTTGAGACTTAAAAAATATTTCGAACTTTCTCTATAACTCACCTTTGTTTTTAGTTTTCATTTGTGTCCTTTTGTTTTTGTGGTTTTTATTTCACTCTTTTTTTTTTTACCTGTCTGATGACTAATCTTTTATTTATCTTGTGTGTCATCATATCATCCCCGGTCCTTTACTCTTAAGAGGACAATAGGCTCAGTTCGTTCAGTTTTAACTCGTAGTTCAAACCTTTCAGTTTCTCCTGAACATGATTTTTCAGGTGTGAACTCCATGCTAATGCTTCATTTTCTGTAATAACTTGACATAAAACATGTACGGCGTTCTGGAGTTTTTTTTTTGTTTTTTTTTGTTTTTGTTTTTGGTTGGGGTATCTGAAGACACTAAGTCTTTTAGATTCTTACACAGATAACCCGCATGTAGAAGAGAGGAGCTTACGACGACGTTTCGGTTCGACTTGGACCATTTACAAAGTCGCACAGTGTGACTTTGTAAATGGTCCAAGTCAGACCGAAACGTCGTCGTAAGCTCCTCTTTTCTATGTGCGGGTTATTTGTGTATCGTTCCAGTCACGGTATTGTGCCTTTTTTTGTTATTTTAGATTCTTTGCCGTGCGTGCCTTTTTTTCTGCCTTTATCTAAAGAAACTTTGCAACTTGGCAACCGTGTTCACCATTTTTGCAATCAAACATGCTATTTTCATTCGATAATGTTACTTGTGATAAATATCTATATAATATTTTAAGCTTATTTGACTCTCTCAGAGTTAGTGAATTCATGTAATTGTATTTATATTAATGTTATAATTAAGTTAACTATATTAACAATGTTGCAATGTTGTACATAAATAAAATGTGAATAAAAATGTCAGTGAAATCAGGCTCGTAGAATACATAAAAATATTTGTAGATGAATGGTTCAGAGAACCGACATGTTGATAAATTAGACACATGTGCAACTCTTGGGTATCTTTATTGAGGAAACGTTTCGCCACACAGTGGCTTCATCAGTCCATACATAGGAGAAACATGAAGAACAGGAGGAGAATGAGGTAATCAGTCCCTCAACCTTGAGTCGATGTGCTCAGTCCATCAATCTTGAGTAGAATACGGCAGATGAGCGGAGAAGCAGCTTATAAACCGTATGGCAGGAGAGGTGCAGCAGTCATAGGTGGAGGAGATGCGTAAGATGACTGGGATGTGATCAGAGCCTGTAATAGGGCCAGGTGAGATGTAGTTTTGAAATAGAGAGCTGGCTTGGTTTGCTAGAATGATGTCTGGTTTGCCTTGGCCCGTGTGGTTGTAGGTGTTGAAGTCTGGGCCGAGATGAATTAGGTGTTTATGGTTTGTGAAGTTGAGTAATTGGTGACCAAGTTGGTTGGTACTGGTGTGATGAAAGGCGGTGTGTTTGGCATTCATGTCAGCTAGTAGGTATGTTGGTGTGTTGGTGTAGTTGAAGACTAAGGAGAGGTCGTGTATGTTGAGAATAGTGTTTGGGCGAGCATAGGTGGTGAAAAAGATAAAGGGGCCAAGGTGGGTGTGTATTCTGACTGCAAGACAGTGTTGGTGAATAAAAGGGATTGGGAGAAATTCGTGTTTTATGTTGGATTTGACAAGGATGGCAACCCTATCGTGGGGATCATAGGGGGACTGTAGTGCAGTATAACCATAATGGCGGATACGTTGAGGGGCTTTGAGGCAGGTACTGTTTAGTAAAACAATATCTGGCCTCTCTGCTTCAAGAAGCTCGGCCAGTAGGTGTCTAATTGTATAGTAAGAACGTACGTTGAACTGAATCACTTTAAACATGATTTAGTGGTTTCATCAAAGCAAAGTTAATGTCGGGGGAGGAGTTTGCATTAAAGCCCATGATAGTGGTGCCATTGGTGGATGTGTGTTTGTAGGTGTTATGGACCCGTTTCCTGGAGGAGAAGGAAGAGATGGATCTGTTTTTATGTTCTTTGGTCTGTCTGTCAGAAGTTGGGGCAGGTTTAGGTTTGAGTGGATTTTGTCTGGAGGAGGTGGAGTTGGACCTGGATGAAGTTTTGGTTGTGGTGGAGTGGGCGAAGGTAGATGCAGAGGAAGTGGAAGCTTTGGTAGGGGATGAGGAAGTGGAAGCTATGGTAAGGGATGAGGAAGTGGAAGCTTTGGTTGGGGATGAGAAAGTGGGTAAGGAGGTGGGGGGAGGGGTGGTCGTAACAGCAGCAGTAGAGGTGTTGGTGGGAGGGGTAGGGGAGGAGGAGAGCTGGTGGGTGTAGGAAGTGGGGGGGTGGGAGAGAGGGAGGAGGTAGAGGTTGTAGGGGGCTTAGAAGAGAAGCAGGAAGGAGGGATAATTAAAGAGGGAAGATTGTTTGCAGACAAGATTAGGTTAAGGACATGTGAGTAGTCTGATTGGTAAGCTTGAGAGATTACCATCGCAGAGTGGGCAGCAGTGGCGAGTTGGCAGTTAGTTTTGTAGTCTAGTGTGGGTGTAGGTGTAGAAGGAGAAGTGCTTGTAGTCTGTGTGTTGGTGTGTGAGGTGTGTAGAACAGGAGAGGTAGACCAAGTGCGAGGAGTAGCCCAGGCATTGGGGGAAGGAGAGGAAGGGATGGTAGGGGTGGAAGGTGCAGGGAAGGGATTGGGGAGGGAGGGAGGTTGGCTGGCTCTGAGGGTGGAGAGAATTTCTTTTCTAGAAGGGCAGGAATTTGCAACTGCAGTGTGTGACCCGCCACAGTTAGAAGGGGGAGGTTGCAAGTGTTCCAGGAGTGGCCAGCGGATTTTGAGGATGGTATAGTTCTCAGGTCTGTAAATATCGTCAACAGAGACTTTGTCCTTGTCGCCTAGTGCCATTGGCTTTCCAATATCCACCTCATTCTTCCTATTACTAGTTCCCCTAGAACTCATAGCTTTACTATACTGGGACTTCACTGTATTTTCGACAAAACCCATACCACTATATATTCCAAGTTTAAAGCCCTAACAGCTCCCTCCACTGCCGTTGCCAGTGCCCCCACCCCAGACCTAGATAAGTGAACCCCATCCCTGGCATACATGTCATTTCTGCCATAGAAGAGGTCCCAGTTGTCAGTGAATGTTACCACATTCTCCTTACAGTATTTGTCCAGCCAGCATTTGACACCAATTGCCCTGGACAACCATTCGTTTCCAACTCCTCTCTTTGGCAAAATACCACATATGACAGGGTTCCCACCCTTCTTCCTAATTATCTCTATTGCTGATCTATACTTGCTAATCAGGTCCTCACTCAAACGTCTGCCAACATCGTTGCATCCCGCACTGAGGCAGATGATAGGATTGCTCCCATTTACCTTTCATGATGTCCAGAACGGCTAACAATATCCCCCATCCCACCCCCAGGAAAACATACCCTGAGCCTCCTCTTCCTGTCTCTAAGACAAAAGGCCCTATCCATAAACTTAACCTGACTGTCCCCAAACTAAAACAATGTTCTTACCTTCATTTGTGGAATTTGTCATGATGTTCTTGATGGTCTTCATTGGGGTATCAAGGGATGTCTCACTCACGTCTGCCAATGCTCCCTTGGTGCTCGTTGTGACGGTCCCAGTAGACAACCCACATTCGTCTGGTAACACCGAAAATAGGTTGGAAGTCTCCACAGCAATCTTCTGGATCTTCGTTGTTTCTGCCACTCCAACAGACTTCTTGATTTTCAGCTTTGTTCCATGTTGGCCAGCCACTGACCAGGTTCCTCTCTTGACCTGAGGACTCACAACAGGAGGATTACTTCGAATCCTCTTGTTTTCCTCCGTCAGTCGCCGTATCTCAAGCTTAGCAACCTTAAGCTCCTCTTTCAGCTGCTGGTACAGTTGCTCAAGAGAGGACATCTTGTGCAGATTCACGGAGATTCACTGGACAGAACTTCACAGAGTTAAGTACACGCCCACACAGTGGGCTTTTTCAAGTCACAAACAGATCTCTCAAGTCACAAACAGATCTGATCTGTTTCCTTACACCGGTTGTCTATGTTCACTTCTCAGTAAAATGGGCACCTGGGTGTTAGTTGACTGGTGTGGGTTACATCTTGGGACAAAATTTATCTAATTTGCCCGAAATGCTCTGCATAGTAGTAGTATGTCACTGAAGTCAGCTAGGCCTGTATACCTTGTACATGCACTTGTAGAAATAATAATAATAATAATAATAATATTATTATTATTATTATTATTATTATTATTATTATTATTAATTATTATATTTGACGTCACAGTTTTAGCGTAAATTAATTTTATATAAATATATGTTTCAATTTAACCCAATCTGTGTACCTGAGTATCGCATCCGTGAGTTGGGAATCCAGGATGAGGGTATCATTCAAGTAGGTCACTTTGTAGGCATGGACGACCTTAGGAAGGTGTGCTCACACGGAGAGGCAGTAAGTATTGTTTGTAGTTGAAGTTGCTGTGAGAGTGAATTCTGAAATATAGTGCTGGAATGAAACATAGTGTTAGAATGAACTAAATCAAGGATCAGCCAACAGAGTAGCACATGCTGAGGTAACAAATATCAGTTTTACCAGAAAACGAAAGAGGTATTTACTTAAGACACCAGGATACAGCTCAAAGTATCTATCTAGTTAACGGTGTTATTGTAATGTTAGCGTTAACTGCAGCTGTCTGGCGTCATCTTGATATGTAACAGACTTATTTACATAATTAATAGTGGGATTATGCAGTTTAATTACTTATTAATCATTTTACCTTAAAATTTAAATTTTATTTTGTTGTAAATATGAATGATTGTTGTCTATATAAGACTGGTGCAGTGTGTAGACGCTGAGTTAGTCTCGTGACCGCTAGCCACTTTTCCGATCTCATTTGACATTAAAGCGATAAAATGACCTTTCATTTGTTCTGACCCCTTCTTTTTGAACATCCCACCTCACAGCAAGTCTCAGTCACCATTCTTGATTCAAATAAACAATGTTCGTGACTCGCGAGAGAGAGATGCAGTATCACTGTCATTCTTGACCAGACATACGACGGACACATACCCTGTGTCATGTCAGTGACAATGGTCTGCAGTTAAGTGCTTCATGTCTGTTTCCCTGCTTATATATTGTGATAAATTTAGAATTTGCCAGATGTCCGGTAATTCACTCGTATGTTATAACTTGTCATAAAATCACAGTAGATTCACTCAGTGCATCCATGAAGTATGTATTTTTTTTATGGTGTTCTCTACACTCGATGGCTTTATTATTTCCTTTTTTAATATATATGGATACTTGTCCAGGTTCATTGGTTCGGTTTCCCCTATGTTTCCGGATACCATTGCTGTTACCTCAAAATCTCCCTAAATCCTCTCTTGGGTTCTTCACTTGCTTGTCGGCCATCATCTGTCAGAACACAGTCCTCCTCAGTCTTTTAACATAATCTTTTCTTTCTTCTTATGTGTCTGAAGAATATTTTCTAATTCAGGTTCAGTCTCCTTCTTTATCCTTGCGTATTAATTTCTAAATTCTCTTTTTATCTTTTCTTATCTCTGTATTTTTCCTACGCTCTTTTGCAACTTGATTTTGTCACTACTACAGTTCTAGTTAAATTAAACGCTGTTTTTTCCTTACCTTTTTTTATGTACGGTATGAATATTGCTTTAATTTCCTGAAATATTTACTTCGTGGTGAATGTGTCTGCAGTTCTAGAGTTTTCAGGTAGGGTGTTCCAGATTTTAGGGCCTTTGACATACATTGAATTTTTGTAAAGGTTTAGTCGGACACGGGGAATGTCATAGGGATGTTTGTGTCTGGTGTTATGCCTGTGGGTTCTGTCACAACTATCAAGAAAACGTTTTAGGTCAAGGTTAATATTGGGATTTAAGGTCCTGTAGATGTAGATTGCACAGTAGTAAGTGTGGATGTTCTGAACAGGGAGTAAGTTTAGATCTATGAAGAGTGGGGGGCAGGGGGTGTTGCCAGGGATGGGATTTAGTGATTATTCTTACTGCGGCTTTTTGTTGGGTTATTATTGGCTTTAGGTGTGTTGCTGCAGTTGATCCCCAAGTATGGATAAATGAGTGAATGGTATAGTGTGAGAAGGGCATTTTGCAGCACGTAGTATCGTATCTTGGAGAGTATCTCAACCTTTTTGGACACTTTTTTTGTTATGTGTTGGATATGGGTGCTGAAATTCAGGTTGTTGTCGAGGTATAGGCCTAGGAATTTGCCCTCATTATGTCTGGCAATTAGAGTGTTGTCGATCTTATTGTTAAGTTGTGCAACACCTGCTCTGCTACCAAACATAATATAGTAGGTTTTGTCAGTGTTAAGTGTAAGTTTATTGGCTGTCATCCAAGTCGATATTTTGGTGTCGAGGGTGGCAAGATTAGGGTAAGAGATGACATAAGTCGTGTCGTCAGCAAAGAGAATGGGTTTCAGGTGTTGGGATACGTTTGGAAGATCATTGATGTAAATGAGGAAGAGCAGGGGTCCAAGGACACTTCCCTGCGGAACTTCAGTATCAAGTGACCGTGTTGATGATGCTGTGTCTTTAATGGTGACATACTGGTACCTATTAGTAAGGTAGGATTTGAAATATTCAAGCGTATGGCCTCTTATACCATAATGGTCAAGTTTGTGGAGTAGGATGCCGTGGTCTACTGTGTCAAACGCTTTTCTTAGGTCAATAAAAATTCCTAGCGGATATTCCTTATTTTCCAATGCTGTGTAAAGCAGATCTAGCATTTTTACAATTGCATCATTAGTGCTTTTATTTTTCCTGAATCCAAATTGGCAGGGGTTGAGTATGTTTTGTGCCGTTATAAATGAATATAGTCACCTGTGCACGAGTTTCTCGAAGATTTTGGATAGCAATGGTAAGTTTGATATTGCCCTATAGTTGTTTACATCTGTAGGGCCACCAGGTGGTGTATTGGTGTAACCCTTGCTGTCTTGAGTAGTGTCGGGAAAGTGCTAGTTTCTAATGACTTGTTAAAAAGTAATGTAATAGCATGCGAAAGGACATGGGCCGCTCGCTTGAACAATAATGGTGGGACGTGAGACAGGTTCCCTGAGTTATTTTTAAGTGACTTTAGTCCTACTTCAACTAGATACTTCAAGCTTTGCAAAGTGTAGTAACTAGTAGGGTGTGTAGGGGATGAGTTTGGTGGTGGCGGGAGTGGAAGAGGTGAGTATAGTGGGATGCAAGTGTGGTAGGGATGATTGTGGAGAGGTGAGTGTAGTGGGATGCAAGTGTGGTAGGGGTGATTGTGGAGAGGTGAGTGTAGTGGGATGCAGGTGTGGTAGGGTGATTGTGGAGAGGTGAGTGTAGTGGGATGCAAGTGTGGTAGGGGATGATTGTGGAGAGGTGAGTGTAGTGGGATGCAAGTGTGGTAGGGGTGATTGTGGAGAGGTGAGTGTAGTGGGATGCAGGTGTGGTAGGGGTGATTGTGGAGAGGTGAGTGTAGTGGGATGCAAGTGTGGTAGGGGATGATTGTGGAGAGGTGAGTGTAGTGGGATGCAAGTGTGGTAGGGGTGATTGTGGAGAGGTGAGTGTAGTGGGATGCATGTGTGGTAGGGGTGATTGTGGAGAGGTGAGTGTAGTGGGATTCAAGTGTGGTAGGGGAGATTGTGGAGAGGTGAGTGTAGTGGGATGCAAGTGTGGTAGGGGTGGTTGTGAGAGAGGTGAGTGTAATGGGATGCAAGTGTGGTAGGGAGTGATTGTGGAGAGGTGAGTGTAGTGAGATGCAAGTTGTGGTAGGAGTGATTGTGAGAGGTGAGTGTAGTGGGATGCAATTGTGGTAGGGGTGGTTTTGAGAGAGTGAGTGTAGTGGGATGCTAAGTGTGGAAGGGGTGATTGTGGAGAGGTGAGTGTAGTGGGATGTAAGTGTGGAAGGGGTGATGTGGAGAGGTGAGTGTAGTGGGATGCAATTGTGGTAGGGGTGGTTGTGGAAGAAGTGAGTGTAGTGGGATGCAAGTGTGGAAGGGGTGATTGTGGAGAGGTGAGTGTAGTGGGATGCAAGTGTGGAAGGGGTGATTGTGAGAGAGGTGAGTGTAGTGGGATGCAATTGTGGTAGGGGTGGTTGTGGAGAGTGAGTGTAGTGGGATGAAGTGTGGAAGGGGTGATTGTGGAGAGGTGAGTGTAGTGGGATGCAATGTGGTAGGGGTGGTTGTGGAAGTGAGTGTAGTGGGATGCAAGTGTGGTGGAGTATGCAGTGGATTGTGGAGAGGTGAGTGTGTAGTGGATGCAAGTGTGGTAGGGGTGATTGTGGAGAGTGAGTGTAGTGGGATGCAAGTGTGGTAGGGAGTGATTGTGGAGAGGTGAGTGTAGTGGGATGCAAGTGTGGTAGGGAGTGATTGTGGAGAGGTGAGTGTAGTGGGATGCAAGTGTGGTAGGGGTGATTGTGGAGAGGTGAGTGTAGTGGGATGCAAGTGTGGTAGGGGTGATTGTGAGAGAGGTGAGTGTAGTGGGATGCAAGTGTGGTAGGGTGATTGTGGAGAGGTGAGTGTAGTGGGATGCAAGTGTGGTAGGGGTGATTGTGGAGAGGTGAGTGTAGTGGGATGCAAGTGTGGTAGGGAGTGATTGTGGAGAGGTGAGTGTAGTGGGATGCAAGTGTGGTAGGGAGTGATTGTGGAGAGGTGAGTGTAGTGTGGGATGCAAGTGTGGTAGGGAGTGATTGTGGAGAGGTGAGTGTAGTGGGATGCAAGTGTGGTAGGGGTGATTGTGGAGAGGTGAGTGTAGTGGGATGCAAGTGTGGTAAGGGTGGATGTGGAGAGGTGAGTGTAGTGGGATGCAAGTGTGGTAGGGAGTGATTGTGGAGAGGTGAGTGTAGTGGGATGCAAGTGTGGTAGGGAGTGATTGTGGAGAGGTATGTGTACTTAGAAGTTAATGATAGACATAGCAAGGGACTTGGCAATTCACATTGAAGTTATCTGCTGCGAATTATCTGCTTCTATCTAAATTAAGGATTATCTTGTGTTATTTAGGTATATGAGTCAAAGATAGAAAAACGAAAGGTTCTCTCCCCACTATCCACTCCCTCCGGCTGCTGCCGGTATGAAAATTTATGGGATAAAAGTGGTGAGGTGGGGTTCAAGTAACGTGTTTGTTATAAATATATTGTTAGGTAAGACACATATGCAACAGTTAGGTATCTTTATTTCGAAACGTTTCGCCTACACAGTAGGCTTCTTCAGTCGAGTACAGGAAAGTTGATAGAAGCAGAAGAGACTTGAAGACGATGTAATCAGTCCATCACCCTTAAAGTTTTGAGGTGGTCAGTCCCTCAGTCTGGAGAAGAGCATTGTTCCAAAGTCTGAGACAATATGGAGTTGAAGTGACAGGATGGAGCCTTATATAGCGCCAGGAGGTGAGACGAAGGTCACTAGTAGAAGTAAGAACGCAGATGTTGGGAGGTCAGGTCCCTCTCAAATCCAGCCGTTCTCACTAGTAGAGGTTGTCGAAGTTGATTGTAGGTCTGTACCAAGATGCCCTTGTGTTGCAGTGTCTGACAGATTGAACATTAAAATGGTATAAAATACCGACAGGTTGTTAGGTAAGACACATATGCAACAGTTAGGTATCTTTATTTTGAAACGTTTCGCCTACACAGTAGGCTTCTTCAGTCGAGTACAGAAAATTGATAGAAGCATAAGAGACTTGAAGACGATGTAATCAGTCCATCACCCTTAAAGTTTTGAGGTGGTCAGTCCCTCAGTCTGGAGAAGAGCATTGTTCCAAAGTCTGAAACAATATGTTTCAGACTTTGGAACAATGCTGTACTCGACTGAAGAAGCCTACTGTGTAGGCGAAACGTTTCGAAATAAAGATACCTAACTGTTGCATATGTGTCTTACCTAACAACCTGTCGGTATTTTATACCATTTTAATGGTGTCAAGGGGTACGGGAGTTATTTCTTGAGTAGCTTTAGGTAGATGTCGTTTTGATAAGGACCTGCCTCGTATGGGCCAGTAGGCCTTCTGCAGTGTTCCTACATTCTTATGTTCTTATGTTCTTATGTTCTTAACACATTCCAAGTTTTGGTGGGTATATCAATAATATTTCCAGTCTGTAGACTGTGAGTGAAATCACAAATGAATAATCTTTTATTAAACAAACTACAAATGCTTCTGTAGTTCTATCATCTACTAGATGGTCACAGTTCTAGAAGCTATTGCAGATGTGTTATAGTCGAAGATAAAAAAAATAGTTATTGGGGAAAGTGGTCAAAATCTTAGTGTGATGAATCAACAACAAATAAGCATGTTTAAGATGAGTACTTTACTCTTCTCCCTTAATGAGAATTATGTGCAAGATTGTGAGTTGCAAACATCCAAGAAAATTGTGACAAAAAAGTGTGTTGAAAATGTGAAGGTTATGGTAATTTTGAGTCTTTACGTTGTTATGGCCTCGTTCACATTATGCCGCGCACATCAGGTCTCTATTTTAGAGAATGAACATAGACATACATATTGAAAATTCAGAGAAATACACGTGAAAGTTATTTTTCTTGCATTAAGAATCTTTCCAGTAAATCATGAGTACTGAACTTTTACTTAGGAAAGTTGAAAAAAAGTAAAAAATATAATTTAGATGTACAAATAGTGCTAAAGCACTTATTAAGAGGATATACAAAAGATGCTAAAAATCTAATCACACTAGAGCTCGAATCCATGGACTCAATATTGATAAGGTCAAAATGAAGCTGAAGAGTAGTTGAACAGATGTCCAAGTACGAGTACTGTCACTGAAGCAAATATTTAGAAACCGTTCAGGGTGTCGACATCTGGGTGCAAGTGTGACCTGTCTTGCATGGTCCAGTGGGCCTTCTACAGAGAATTTCTTTGATTTTGTTTTATGCTTTCTTGTCGACCACTCTGCTCACTTGCCCCATCACTTAGGTCTTTCTCTAGACTTCTTTGCCGACCAAATTCTCCCAGCACTTCGCTTCTCCCTTCAAGGCGCCTCCAGCAATACGGGAGCTGGAGACGTGCCCAGCATTCACTGTGGCTGGAACGTGGAGAATTCCGACCTCTCTGCCAGATGAGTTGATTTCCTCGAGAATTCCTCCCCGACTGCCTTTTTTTTCTTTTTTTCCTTACTATGGTTGGCATCCTGTCTTTATAACTGCATTTCTTCTTCTTATGGGTATAACCTGAAGCGGGAGAATGCAGACTCGCTTTCTCATACTCAGAGCCCAGTCCCCAGATTTTGTATAAGTGCCTCAGTATAGACTAATCGAGTCCTGTTAACTAAGTGCGTACTGGACGTAGTAGTGTGTGTGTGTGTGTGTGTGTGTGTGTGTGTCGCGTGCGTGCACACACACACACACATGTGGTAGGGAGTGATTGTGGAGAGGTGAGTGTAGTGGGATGCAAGTGTGGTAGGGGTGATTGTGGAGAGGTGAGTGTAGTGGGATGCAAGTGTGGTAGGGGTGATTGTGGAGAGGTGAGTGTAGTGGGATGCAAGTGTGGTAAGGGTGGATGTGGAGAGGTGAGTGTAGTGTGGTCCAGAAACTGGCTTCTCGAATTCAACCCTGCCAAATGCAAAGTCATGAAGATTGGGGAGGGGCAAAGAAGACCGCAGACAGAATATAGGCTAGGTGGACAAAGACTACAGACCTCACTCAGGGAGAAAGAGCTTGGGGTGACCATAACACCGAGCACATCACCGGAGGCACACATCAACCAAATAACTGCTGCAGCATACGGGCGCCTGGCAAACCTGAGAATAGCGTTCCGATACCTTAATAAGGAATCGTTCAAGAAGCTGTACACTGTATGTTAGGCCCATACTGGAGTATGCAGCACCAGTCTGGAACCCACACCTGGTCAAAGAGAAAGTACAAAGGTTTGCAACAAGGATAGTCCCAGAGCTCAGGGGAATGTCGTACGAGGAAAGGTTGAGGGAAATCGGACTGACGACACTGGAGGACAGAAGGGTCAGGGGAGACATGATAACGACATACAAGATACTGCGGGGAATAGACAAGGTGGACAGAGACAGGATGTTCCAGAGAGGGGACACAGAAACAAGGGGTCACAAGTGGAAGCTGAAGACTCAGACGAGTCACAGGGACGTTAGGAAGTATTTCTTCAGTCATAGAGTCGTCAGGAAGTGGAATAGCCTAGCAAGTGAAGTAGTGGAGGCAGGAACCATACATAGTTTTAAGAAGAGGTATGACAATGCTCAGGAAGCAGAGAGGGAGAGGACCTAGTAGCGATCAGTGAAGAGGCGGGGCCAGGAGCTGAGTATCGACCCCTGCAACCACAATTAGGTGAGTACAATTAGGTGAGTACACACACACACACACACACACACACACACACACTCTCTCTCTCTCTCTCTCTCTCTCTCTCTCTCTCTCTCTCTCTCTCTCTCTCTCTCTCACTAACACACACACACACACACACGCGCGAGTGCGCGCCCACCCAAACCCCAACACACACACCCCTACACACACACCCCTACACACACACCCCTACACATACACCCCAACACACACCCTCACACACACCTAACACACCTACATACACACCTACACACACCTACCTACCTACCTCTCTCTTTCTCTCTCCCTCTCGAGTATTATTGACAGATTCCGTAGCACCTGGGGACGGGTATCCAGGAGCAGATGTTAGACAGGAATCATCAGCTAGGATTCAATTCTTGTCGGAACTAGGAGGGAAGGGCGGGGAGAGTCAACTAGTTAATGGAAGGGTTGTGGAGTGTGCTAGGTAAGGCGAGGAGTGAGAGAAATATTAAAGGGGGAGTGTGAGAAGTATGCTAGTGTAATGTAAGGGGTGTTACAGTAGAGGGCGAGGTGTGTGTGTTAGTCCCTCGTGAGGGCAGTGGTTTGCACCTTCATTAGTCAACTTCCTTCTTCATCCATCCTTTTCCATCCATTCATTTATCACTGTTGCATATCTTTTTTTAATTCGTTCCTCCAGTACCTCACCCCCCCCCCTGGCTAGTAGAAATGGAAACATATATTTTAACTCAAGCATTTTGCCTTTTTCGCCATTTCCTGCCTGATATATAAACAGATTTCGAAGTCCAAACTGAAACTATCTGTAGAGAAACGGTAACTAATGTTTTGTTTGAACGCCATCTGTTACTATCATGATGGTTAAGGTAAGGATAGTACAGCAGGATATTCTCACACACCGCCATTGTTGGCATGAAACAGGTAGGAAAAAATAGTAACGTAATTAATGTATTTGAAAAGTGCATGTTTATTTGTTGGTGGGTGTAAGGCATAACTGAAACTACCTGCACTACAGTACTACCACTATTCGTACTACTATTACCACTATTAGTACTACTACTATTACTTTACTACTACTACTACTAATAATAATAATACGGCAACAAATGTTACTTCACGGTCTCTGTTAATTCCTAAATTCTATACTCTGGGTGGACTTTGGTCAAGCTAACATAGTGTGCAGTTCTGACATTTCTGTCCAGGTAGTGGTGACCATTGTTGCAATAGTTCTCCCTCTGTGAAAATGAAAATATATTTACTCAAGCATTTTCTTTTAGGGCACTGCCTTGATTTGGCATTTAACGCCCAAGCGCTAAACTTATCTGTAGGGCGGTAACTAAATTCCCTTGTTGAGCATCTTTACATTGGGGTTTAGTGTCAGTATTATTCGTGCAACATTTCATACAGAGAACAATCCCTGAGTATTTTTAAATTTAATTGTTTATTTGTGGTTGGTGTAACTAACTTGAGATACCTTGACTCTGTACCAATTGACGTACATTTAAATTTTTTTCACGTTTATATCTTAACAATTACGGCACGTTACTTCTATTTTTCATTCTCAAGTTTATATCTCTGGATAATTGCACTTTTCAAGATAGGGACTGATTTGCACTGTAGTGGTGTTTAATATTGTTTTATTGTTATATACTTTTTCAAGATAACTTGCTGTGACTAACCACAAGTTTAGGGGAAAAAATTGACTCGTCTGAGAAAAGTGAACACGGGAATGGCATTCACTCAGGAACTCAAATTGAGTATGTTTAATTGTTTATTCGAGCTGTTTATGAAGTCTGCATTAGTGCCTTGTTTGTCTTTGACAGTACGATTTGTAATTTTTTTCACTGCTTTATCTTACAATTACGCTATAGTTGTTGTAATTTTTATCCTCTCAAGTTACATTATTTTTAAATTAATCTAATATGAATCCTTTGTGTTCAATGTTTAGGTTAATTAATATCTTTTTTGTCACTAGAGGGAATGACTGCCGGTTATTTGGAAAATAGATGAGGACCAATAAAAATTCAAGGTGCGCTGCAGTCTCCCATGAAGTCTGCAGTATATCTTCTGTCTTCACAGTGTTCATTTTTTTTGTTGGAATTTGAGTAGTACCTAATATGTCTTATTAGGTTATCCTCACAGTTAACTGAGTTAATGAAACTGATAGAACCTTTGACATGTCATGTAGGAACTACTAGTATTTCGACTGGGTAGCTGCAGGTCTCTGAACAGTGAGAAATTAGGCTGCATGAACTGTTCTGCGAAACTGTATGCAAATGCAGAACCTTTTAGTATGCTTTTGAGTATTTTACCATCAAAATGTTATTATTGCAGACACTACATGATCAATGGAGTTAGCATGCAGAACTGATGAAAAACTGTTAGTTAGCATGCAGAACTGTTAGCATGCAAACTGATTAGCATGCAGAACTGTTAGCATGCAGAAACAGTTTAGCATGCAGAACTGTTACATGCAGAACTGTTAGCATGCAGAACTCTTTAGTACATGCAGAACTGTTAGCATGCAAACTGTTGTAGCATGCAGAAACTGTTAGCATGTATAACTGTTGAGCATGTATAACTGTTAGCATGCAGAAATTTGTTAGCATGCAGAATGTTAGCATGTATAACTGTTAGCATGCAAACTGTTAGCATGCAGTACTTTAGCATGCAAGAATGTTGTTAGCATGCAGAACTGTTAGATGTAAATGTTAGCATGCAGAACTGTTAGCATGCTAAACTTTAGTGTAAACTGTTAGCATCCAGAACTGCTAGCATGTAGAATTGTTAGCATGCAGAACTGTTAGCATGTATAACTGTTAGCATGCAGAATTGTTAGCATGCAGAATTGTTAGCATGCAGAACTGTTAGAATGCAAAATTGTTAGCATGCAGAACTGTTAGCATCCAAAACTGTTAGTTAGCATGCAGAATTGTTAACATGTTAGCATGTATAACTGTTAGTTAGCATGCAGAACCTTTAGTTAGCATGCAGAACTGTTAGCATGCAAAATTGTTAGCATGCAGAACTGTTAGCATGTATAACTGTTAGCATGCAGAATTGTTAGCATGCAAACTGTTTAGATGCAAAAACTGTTAGCATGCAGAATTGTTACAATTGCAGAAACTGTTAGTTAGCATGCAGAAACATGTTAGCATGTATAACTGTTAGTTAGCATGCAGAATTGTTAGCATGCAGAACTGTTAGCATGCAGAACTGTTAGCATGCAGAATTGTTAGCATGCAGAACTGTTAGCATGCAGAACTGTTAGCATGCAAAACT
This sequence comes from Cherax quadricarinatus, assembly GCF_026875155.1. Lineage (NCBI taxonomy): Eukaryota > Metazoa > Arthropoda > Malacostraca > Decapoda > Parastacidae > Cherax > Cherax quadricarinatus. The sequence goes on from NC_069415.1 coordinate 44,730,447, forward strand.
GTTAGTTAGCATGCAGAACTGTTAGCATGCAAAACTGTTAGCTGCAGAATGTTAGTATGCAAACTGTTAGCATGCAAAACTGTTTAGATTAGCATGCAAAACTGTTGTAGCATGCAGAATCTTTGTTAGCATGCAAAACTTTTAGCATGCAGAACTGTTAGTATGCAGAACTGTTAGCTTGCAGAACTGTTAGTATGCAAAACTGTTAGTTAGCATGCAGAACTGTTAGTTAGCATGCAGAACTGTTAGTTAGCATGCAGAACTGTTAGTTAGCATGCAAAACTGTTAGTTAGCATGCAGAACTGTTAGTTAGCATGAAGAACTGTTAGTCAGCATGCAGAAACTGTTAGTTATCATGCAGAACTGTTAGTTAGCATGCAGAACTGTTAGTTAGCATGCAGAACTGTTAGTTAGCATGCAGAACTGTTAGTTAGCATGCAGAACTGTTAGTCAACATGAAGAACTGTTAGTTAGCATGCAGAACTGTTAGTTATCATGCAGAACTGTTAGTTAGCATGCAGAACTGTTAGCATGCAGAACTGTTAGTTAGCATGCAGAACTGTTAGTTAGCATGCAGAACTGTTAGTTAGCATGCAGAACTGTTAGTTAGCATGCAGAACTGTTAGTTAGCATGCAGAACTGTTAGTTAGCATGCAGAACTGTTAGCATGCAGAACTGTTAGTTAGCATGCAGAACTGTTAGTTAGCATGCAGAACTGTTAGCATGCAGAACTGTTAGTTAGCATGCAGAACTGTTAGCATGCAGAACTGTTAGTTAGCATGCAGAACTGTTAGCATGCAGAACTGTTAGCATGCAGAACTGTTAGTTAGCATGCAGAACTGTTAGCATGCAGAACTGTTAGTTAGCATGCAGAACTGTTAGCATGCAGAACTGTTAGCATGCAGAACTGTTAGCATGCAGAACTGTTAGCATGCAGAACTGTTAGTTAGCATGCAGAACTGTTAGTTCAGCGCCAATGCAGAACTGTTAGTTAGCATGCAGAACTGTTAGCATGCAGAACTGTTAGTTAGCATGCAGAACTGTTAGCATGCAGAACTGTTAGTTAGCATGCAGAACTGTTAGTTAGCATGCAGAACTGCTAGTTAGCATGCAGAACTGTTAGTTAGCATGCAGAACTGTTAGTTAGCATGCAGAACTGTTAGTTACTGCAGAACTGTTAGGCATGCAGAACTGTTAGCATGCAGAACTGTTAGCATGCAGAACTGTTAGCATGCAGAACTGTTAGCATGCAGAACTGTTAGTTAGCATGCAGAACTGTTAGCATGCAGAACTGTTAGCATGCAGAACTGTTAGTTAGCATGCAGAACTGTTAGCATGCAGAACTGTTAGTTAGCATGCAGAACTGTTAGCATGCAGAACTGTTAGTTAGCATGCAGAACTGTTAGTTAGCATGCAGAACTGTTAGTTAGCATGCAGAACTGTTAGTTAGCATGCAGAACTGTTAGCATGCAGAACTGTTAGCATGCAGAACTGTTAGCATGCAGAACTGTTAGCATGCAGAACTGTTAGCATGCAGAACTGTTAGCATGCAGAACTGTTAGCATGCAGAACTGTTAGTTAGCATGCAGAACTGTTAGTCAGCATGAAGAACTGTTAGCATGCAGAACTGTTAGCATGCAGAACTGTTAGTTAGCATGCAGAACTGTTAGTTAGCATGCAGAACTGTTTAGGCAGCTTGAAGAACTGTTAGCATGCAGAACTGTTAGTTAGCATGCAGAACTGTTAGTTAGCATGCAGAACTGTTAGTCAGCATGAAGAACTGTTAGTTAGCATGCAGAACTGTTAGTTAGCATGCAGAACTGTTAGTTAGCATGCAGAACTGTTAGTCAGCATGCAGAACTGTTAGTTAGCATGCAGAACTGTTAGCATGCAGGAAACTGTTAGTTAGCATGCAGAAACTGTTAGTTAGCATGCAGAACTGTTAGTTAGCATGCAGAACTGTTAGTTAGCAGGGAGAACTGTTAGTTAGCATGCAGAACTGTTTAGCATGCAGAACTGTTAGTTAGCATGCAGAACTGTTAGTTAGCATGCAGAACTGTTAGTTAGCATGCAGAACTGTTAGCAAGCAGAACTGTTAGTTAGCATGCAGAACTGTTAGCATGGAGAACTGTTAGTTAGCATGCAGAACTGTTAGTTAGCATGCAGAACTGTTAGTTAGCATGCAGAACTGTTAGTTAGCATGCAGAACTGTTAGTCAGCATGCAGAACTGTTAGTTAGCATGCAGAACTGTTAGTCAGCATGCAGAACTGTTAGCATGGAGAACTGTTAGTTAGCATGCAGAACTGTTAGTTAGCATGCAGAACTGTTAGTTAGGAAAATGTTAGATAAACTGTTAGTTAGCATGCAGAACTGTTAGTAGCATGCAGAACTGTTAGGCATGCAGAAGCATGAAACTGTTAGTTAGCATGCAGAACTGTTAGTTAGCATGCAGAACTGTTAGTTAGCATGCAGAACTGTTAGTCAGCATGCAGAACTGTTAGTCAGCATGCAGAACTGTTAGTCAGCATGCAGAACTGTTAGTTAGCATGGAGAACTGTTAGTTAGCATGCAGAACTGTTAGCATGCAGATCTGTTAGTTAGCATGCAGAACTGTTAGTTAGCATGCAGAACTGTTAGTTAGCATGGAGAACTGTTAGTTAGCATGCAGAACTGTTAGTTAGCATGCAGAACTGTTAGTTAGCATGGAGAACTGTTAGTTAGCATGCAGAACTGTTAGTTAGCATGGAGAACTGTTAGTTAGCATGGAGAACTGTTAGTTAGCATGGAGAACTGTTAGTTAGCATGCAGAACTGTTAGTCAGCATGCAGAACTGTTAGTCAGCATGCAGAACTGTTAGTTAGCATGCAGAACTGTTAGCATACAGAACTGTTAGTTAGCATGCAGAACTGTTAGTTAGCATGCAGAACTGTTAGTTAGCATGGAGAACTGTTAGTTGTGATGTGAGTGTCTGCTTCAGTTTAACTCCGTGGAGAGGAACGCCTCATTGTAGAAAACATACACTGTAAAATTTATTTTTATTATGTCTGTACCCGTCGAGTTTAAAACCAATTGATAAATACTGATGTTATTACCAAAGTAGTTGGTTGACCTCGTGACCTGACACTTTCCTGCTAGCCACATCTGTGGATTCAACTCCTGCAACAACTACATTTCGCCCGCTCTCTACCTTGTCTGTACTCTCACTCTACTTGTCGATATACTTAACATTCCATTTAAAATCTTCCCAGTCTTGATTAGCCAATATTATTTAGGTGTATTTCATACATACTTCAAAAAAGAGACTTGTCACTGGTGACATTATCCCAGAGGTTAACAAATTCTGCAGTAACTTCTGAGGAACATGTACCTATGTTGTTTAGGTCGCTAACCTTTTCTGACAAATATTAATTAACATAGTATCTGTAGGATGTCTTGTTACAATTAATTACCTTATTGAACTTTGCGACCGAGGCTGTACATTAATCAAAAACTTCCTCTGAACTGCCTCTCACTATATCATTTGTCCCTACATGTGTCGTGAAGTTAGTTTCGTGAGTAACTTCATACGTAACGGAGATGCTTCCAGAAATTTTATATAAGAGAGACTGTAAGATGGCAGTCTGGTTGGAAGAGGAGGATTGGAGACTTGTCTTGAAGCAGCTTTAACGTTATTATTAATTTTATTTGGGTGGCACTGGGGGCTGGTGGTATTTTGGGAGCTTCAGCTCCCTTGCACCACCCTTGGCGACCTCACTGCTTCCTTCTCTCCTCCCTCTTTTTCCTTTGTCTCCTATATATAATTTGTGTTCCCGATCTCTGTGATGATGGAGATACCTTCATAAAAAAAATTTCATTTTTTTATGTATGGAATAAGCCTTCCTGAGAGAAATCAATTCCCATGTAATGGCAACTTCAGCTCTTCTAGAACGAAACCTGTGAAGCTCTCGTAGTTGATGAACCAGTGAAACTCTCGTAGTTGATGAACCGGTGAAGCTCTAGTAGCTGATGAACCAGTGAAGCTCTCGTAGCTGATGAACCAGTGAAACTCTCGTAGCTGATGAACTAGTGAAGCTCTCGTAGCTGATGAACCTGTGAAGCTCTCGTAGCTGATGAACCAGTGAAGCTCTCGTAGCTGATGAACCAGTGAAGCTCTCGTAGCCGATGAACCAGTGAAGCTCTCGTAGTTGATGAACCGGTGAAGCTCTCGTAGCTGATGAACCAGTGAAACTCTCGTAGCTGATGAACCTGTGAAGCTCTCGTAGCCGATGAACCAGTGAAGCTCTCGTAGCTGATGAACCTGTGAAGCTCTCGTAGCCGATGAACCAGTGAAGCTCTCGTAGCTGATGAACCGGTGAAGCTCTCGTAGTTGATGAACCAGTGAAGCTCTCGTAGCCGATGAACCAGTGAAGCTCTCGTAGTTGATGAACCGGTGAAGCTCTCGTAGCTGATGAACCAGTGAAACTCTCGTAGCTGATGAACCTGTGAAGCTCTCGTAGCCGATGAACCAGTGAAGCTCTCGTAGCCGATGAATCAGTGAAGCTCTCGTAGCCGATGAACCTGTGAAGCTCTCGTAGCTGATGAACCAGTGAAGCTCTCGTAGCCGATGAACCTGTGAAGCTCTCGTAGCTGATGAACCAGTGAAACTCTCGTAGCTGATGAACCTGTGAAGCTCTCGTAGCTGATGAACCAGTGAAGCTCTCGTAGCCGATGAACCAGTGAAGCTCTGGTAGCCGATGAACCAGTGAAGCTCTCGTAGCCGATGAACCAGTGAAGCTCTCGTAGCTGATGAACCAGTGAAACTCTCGTAGCTGATGAACCAGTGAAGCTCTCGTAGCCGATGAACCAGTGAAGCTCTCGTAGCCGATGAACCAGTGAAGCTCTCGTAGCTGATGAACCAGTGAAGCTCTCGTAGCTGATGAACCAGTGAAGCTCTCGTAGCTGATGAACCTGTGAAGCTCTCGTAGCTGATGAACCAGTGAAGCTCTCGTAGCTGATGAACCAGTGAAGCTCTCGTTGCCGATGAACCAGTGAAGCTCTCGTAGCCGATGAACCAGTGAAGCTCTCGTAGCTGATGAACCAGTGAAACTCTCGTAGCTGATGAACCAGTGAAGCTCTCGTAGCCGATGAACCAGTGAAGCTCTCGTAGCCGATGAACCAGTGAAGCTCTCGTAGCCGATGAACCAGTGAAGCTCTCGTAGCCGATGAACCAGTGAAGCTCTCGTAGCTGATGAACCGGTGAAGCTCTCGTAGCCGATGAACCAGTGAAGCTCTCGTAGTTGATGAACCGGTGAAGCTCTCGTAGTTGATGAACCAGTGAAGCTCTCGTAGCTGATGAACCTGTGAAGCTCTCGTAGCCGATGAACCAGTGAAGCTCTCGTAGCTGATGAACCAGTGAAGCTCTCGTAGCCGATGAACCAGTGAAGCTCTCGTAGTTGATGAACCGGTGAAGCTCTCGTAGCTGATGAACCAGTGAAACTCTCGTAGCTGATGAACCTGTGAAGCTCTCGTAGTTGATGAACCGGTGAAGCTCTCGTAGCTGATGAACCAGTGAAACTCTCGTAGCTGATGAACCAGTGAAGCTCTCGTAGCTGATGAACCAGTGAAGCTCTCGTAGCTGAAGAACCAGTGAAACTCTCGTAGCTGATGAACCAGTGAAGCTCTCGTAGCTGATGAACCAGTGAAGCTCTCGTAGCTGATGAACCAGTGAAACTCTCGTAGCTGATGAACCAGTGAAACTCTCGTAGCTGATGAACCAGTGAAGCTCTCGTAGCTGATGAACCTGTGAAGCTCTCGTAGTTGATGAACCGGTGAAGCTCTCGTAGCTGATGAACCAGTGAAACTCTCGTAGCTGATGAACCAGTGAAGCTCTCGTAGCTGATGAACCAGTGAAACTCTCGTAGCTGATGAACCAGTGAAACTCTCGTAGCTGATGAACCAGTGAAGCTCTCGTAGCTGATGAACCAGTGAAGCTCTCGTAGCTGATGAACCTGTGAAGCTCTCGTAGTTGATGAACCGGTGAAGCTCTCGTAGCTGATGAACCAGTGAAACTCTCGTAGCTGATGAACCAGTGAAGCTCTCGTAGTTAATGAACCGGTGAAGCTCTCGTAGCTGATGAACCAGTGAAGCTCTCGTAGCTGATGAACCAGTGAAACTCTCGTAGCTGATGAACCAGTGAAGCTCTCGTAGCTGATGAACCAGTGAAGCTCTCGTAGCTGATGAACCTGTGAAGCTCTCGTAGCTGATGAACCAGTGAAGCTCTCGTAGCCGATGAACCAGTGAAACTCTCGTAGCTGATGAACCAGTGAAGCTCTCGTAGCTGATGAACCAGTGAAACTCTCGTAGCTGATGAACCAGTGAAGCTCTCGTAGCCGATGAACCAGTGAAGCTCTCGTAGCTGATGAACCAGTGAAGCTCTCGTAGCTGATGAACCAGTGAAGCTCTCGTAGCCGATGAACCAGTGAAACTCTCGTAGCTGATGAACCAGTGAAGCTCTCGTAGCTGATGAACCAGTGAAGCTCTCGTAGCTGATGAACCAGTGAAGCCCCTCGTAGCTGATGAACCAGTGAAGCTCTCGTAGCTGATGAACCAGTGAAGCTCTCGTAGCTGATGAACCTGTGAAACTCTCGTAGCTGATGAACCAGTGAAGCTCTCGTAGCTGATGAACCAGTGAAACTCTCGTAGCTGATGAACCAGTGAAACTCTCGTAGCTGATGAACCAGTGAAACTCTCGTAGCTGATGAACCAGTGAAACTCTCGTAGCTGATGAACCCGTGAAACTCTCGTAGCTGATGAACCAGTGAAGCTCTCGTAGTGATGAACCAGTGAAACTCTCGTAGCTGATGAACCAGTGAAACTCTCGTAGCTGATGAACCAGTGAAGCTCTCGTAGCTGATGAACCAGTGAAGCTCTCGTAGCTGATGAACCAGTGAAGCTCTCGTAGCCGATGAACCAGTGAAACTCTCGTAGCTGATGAACCAGTGAAGCTCTCGTAGCTGATGAACCAGTGAAGCTCTCGTAGCCGATGAACCAGTGAAAACTCTCGTAGCTGATGAACCAGTGAAGCTCTCGTAGCTGATGAACCAGTGAAGCTCTCGTAGCTGATGAACCAGTGAAACTCTCGTAGCTGATGAACCAGTGAAGCTCTCGTAGCTGATGAACCAGTGAAGCTCTCGTAGCCGATGAACCAGTGAAACTCTCGTAGCTGATGAACCAGTGAAGCTCTCGTAGCTGATGAACCAGTGAAGCTCTCGTAGCTGATGAACCAGTGAAACTCTCGTAGCTGATGAACCAGTGAAGTTCTTGTAGCTGATGAACCTGTGAAGCTCTCGTAGCCGATGAACCAGTGAAGCTCTCGTAGCTGATGAACCAGTGAAGCTCTCGTAGCTGATAAACCTATTATAGAACACTGTCTATTCAAGGTGACAGATTTCATCACTGTGTGTGATCCATCTTGTACGATGGAATATGGTTTAGAAAGACACGTAAGCAAACACTATAACATATTTATTAGAAAACGTTTCGGTCCTGGGATCTTGATCAAGGTCGCAGGACCGAAACGTTTTCTAATAAATATGTTATAGTATTTGCTTACGTGTCTTTCTAAACCAACTTGTCGGTATTTATTACCAAGGTTTATACCACGATGGAATATAACAGAGGGAACATAACCTTGAGTAACAATCGTATACAATATGGTAGCAGCATTCTTCTGATCTACCAAGTTTACTAAAACAAAAATGAAACATAAGATCCTCAACACTGTCAATTATACTGTCAGATTTTATTGGAGGTAAACATCATATCGTTCACCTATCACTTGATATTCTCGTAGACAGCTGCGTACCGCTACGCCCATAATTACGCAAATGAGAGTGAACGAGTGATAATATCAACTTTATTACTTAATGTCTATATTTTTTCAAGAGCTATAAAATAGGTCGGTTAAGATAAAATTAATGGGTACTCAATTTGGGCAGAATCTATTGTGATTTCATGGATGCATTTCAATTTGATGTGACTAAGCTCAAAAAATGTATTTATTTATGTGAAAATACAAGTACCACGGATACAGAAGATTTAGTGCGTCACATTTCTTCGAATGCTTGATTTATGATAATGAGGAATCCTCTCCAGTCAGTGGGATGGATGTCTAGAATCCTCTCCAGTCAGTGGGATGGATGTCTAGAATCCTCTCCAGTCAGTGGGATGAATGTCTAGACTCTAGAATTTTCTCTAGTCAGTGGGATGGATGTCTAGAATCCTCTTCAGTCAGTGGGATGGATGTCTAGAATCCTCTTCAGTCTGTGGGATGGATGTCTAGAATCCTCTCCAGTCAGTAGGATGGATGTCTAGAATCCTCTCCAGTCAGTAGGTTGGATGTCTAGAATCCTCTCCAGCCAGTAGGATGGATGTTTAGAATCCTCTCCAGTCAGTAGGATGAATGTCTAGAATCCTCTCCAGCCAGTAGGATGGATGTTTAGAATCCTCTCCAGTCAGTAAGATGGATGTCTTGAATCCTCTCCAGTCAGTAGGATGGATGTCTAGAATCCTCTCCAGTCAGTAGGATGGATGTCTTGAATCCTGTCCAGTCAGTAGGATGGATGTCTTGAATCCTGTCCAGTCAGTAGGATGGATGTCTTGAATCCTCTCCAGTCAGTAGGATGGATGTCTAGAATCCTCTCCAGTCAGTAGGATGGATGTCTAGAATCCTCTCCAGTCAGTAGGATGGATGTCTAGAATCCTCTCCAGTCAGTAGGATGGATGTCTAGAATCCTCTCCAGTCAGTAGGATGGATGTCTTGAATCCTTTCCAGTCAGTAGGATGGATGTCTAGAATCCTCTCCAGTCAGTAGGATGGATGTCTAGAATCCTCTCCAGTCAGTAGGATGGATGTCTAGAATCCTCTCCAGTCAGTAGGATGGATGTCTAGAATCCTCTCCAGTCAGTAGGATGGATGTCTAGAATCCTCTCCAGTCAGTAGGATGGATGTCTAGAATCCTCTCCAGTCAGTAGGATGGATGTCTAGAATCCTCTCCAGTCAGTAGGATGGATGTCTAGAATCCTCTCCAGTCAGTAGGATGGATGCCTAGAATCCTCTCCAGTCAGTAGGATGGATGTCTAGAATCCTCTCCAGTCAGTGGGATGAATGTCTAGACTCTAGAATCTTCTCTAGTCAGTGGGATGGATGTCTAGAATCCTCTCCAGTCAGTGGGATGAATGTCTAGACTCTAGAATCTTCTCTAGTCAGTGGGATGGATGTCTAGAATCCTCTCCAGTCAGTGGGATGGACGTTGAAAATGGTATAAAATGCCAACAAGTTGAAGATTAAGACACAAGTGCAACAGTGGGACTGAAGAAACGTACACAGCTTTCTTCAGCCACATACAGAGGCAGCAAGTGAAATAGTGAAATGAAGATGATGTAATATGCCCAACAGAGGAACCTGCCTTCATACTTCCACTACTGAATCCCGTCCCCTACAACGTCTTTGAGATCTTCTGCATCACCTTCGACAGTATTTAAGACTCCGTTTTCATGCTTCAGCTTCATAACGCTCCAGACCGTGGAGCTGCTCCTCTCCAGACTGAGGGACTGGCTGCCTTAAATCCTAATTTAATTGCCTCATCTTTATTTCACTTCCAGCACTAGAGTGGGCAGGCACCAACACTAGAGTGGGCAGGTACCAACAAAAGAGTGGGCAGGCACCAACACTAGAGTGGGCAGGCACCAACACTAGAGTGGGCAGGCACCAACACTAGAGTGGGCAGGCACCAACACTAGAGTGGGCAGGCACAAAAACTAGAGTGGGCAGGCACCAACACTAGAGTGGGCAGGCACCAACACTAGAGTGGGCAGGCACCAACACTAGAGTGGGTAGGCACCAACACTAGAGTGGGTAGGCACCAACACTAGAGTGGGCAAACACCAACACTAGAGTGGGCAAACACCAACACTAGAGTGGGTAAGCACCAGCACTGGAGTGGGCAAGCACCAACACTAGAGTGGGCAAGCACCAACACTGGAGTGGGCAAGGACCAGCACTGGAGTGGGCAAGCACCAACACTGGAGTGGGCAAGCACCAACACTGGAGTGGGCAAGGACCAGCACTATAGTGGGCAAGCACCAACACTAGAGTGGGCAAGGACCAGCACTGGAGTGGGCAAAGACCAACACTGGAGTGGGCAAGCACCAACACTAGAGTGGGCAAGCACCAACACTAGAGTGGGCAAGCACCAACGCTAGAGTGACAATACAACACCGGTAGAGTGACAATACAACACCGGTAGAGTGACAATACAACACCGGTAGAGTGACAAAATAACAACACTAGAGTGACAAAATAACAACACTAGAGTGACAAAATAACAACACTAGAGTGACAAAATAACAACACTAGAGTGACAAAATAACAACACTAGAGTGACAAAATAACAACACTAGAGTGACAAAATAACAACACTAGAGTGACAAAATAACAACACTAGAGTGACAAAATAACAACACTAGAGTGACAAAATAACAACACTAGAGTGACAAAATAACAACACTAGAGTGACAAAATAACAACACTAGAGTGACAAAATACAACACTAGAGTGACAAAATAACAACACTAGAGTGACAAAATAACAACACTAGAGTGACAAAATAACAACACTAGAGTGACAAAATAACAACACTAGAGTGACAAAATAACAACACTAGAGTGACAAAATAACAACACTAGAGTGAGAAAGGAACAACACTAGAGTGACAAAATAACAACACTAGAGTGAGAAAGGAACAACACTAGAGTGACAAAATAACAACACTAGAGTGAGAAAGGAACAACAGTAGTGTGACAAAACAACAATAATTTTAGTATTGAAATAGACACCTGATATCTGGTATTCGTTTTTCAGTTAAATATCCAGTACACAACATTGTTACATTTGGTCACCGCTATATGACCCTTGTAGGTTTAGCGCTTCTTTTTTTATTATTATATTAAATTTACTATGGAACACTATTGGCCAGAGTGTTTGCATAACTGAGGAAAATAACAATTTACATATATCAACATTATATACATAATGTACAAGTGTAATTAAAACCTGCAATACTGTTATTTTAATAACAAAAATCATTATATAATCTTTATTTCTACAAGTGCATGATGCAACTTATACAGACCATAGTTGACATCAGTGACATACTATATAAACAGCTCCTGGTTATGCAGAGCATCTCGGGTATCTTACCTTAATCCTGGATCGCGGGATGCGACTCTCACCAGTCGGGTAATACCCAGGTCCCTACTTACTGATAGATGGATTATGAAAAATCCATTTAGGCTAAAAAATAATTCAGTTCGTGGAAAGTTATAGCGGTAGTTATGAGAGAGTTGACTGTACTGAATGAGGGACTAAGCGAGAACACTAACTGTATCAGTCCTGGCAGCATCCTTGGAAAATCCATATAATGGCTTTGTCACATACACGAAAGATGTTAGACAGCTTAATTATACTGTGTTAGACATCAGATACCATATACCCAGAGAAAGTGTGAAGTCAAACAATTCATAACTTTACCAGTAACTAGAATAATAAACAAAAAACCCGCACATAGGAGAGAGGAGCTTACGACGACGTTTCGGTCCGACTTTGACTGTTTACAAAGTCACATTTTCTGTTAGTGTGACTTTGTAAATGGTCCAAGTCGGACCGGAACGTCGCCGTAAGCTCCTCTCTTTCCTATGTGCGGGTTATTTGTGTATTCAAGGACTGATCATAATCAGTCCTTAATTTAATGAAGCATGTATATGTATTGATCAACCTTGTAACATCACAAACTAGAGTAAGTTCTCTCTCCCCTCCATGAGGTAACTGAAAGAAACAGCGGGTAAAGCTGAGTATGTGGACGGGGCAGTGGAACATTGGAGCAGGTGCCATTACCTGACTTGAGCTAATAATCCAGGAGGAAGGGAGGGTGGGAACGAAGAGAGACAGAGATAGGCCCCGCACACACACACACACACACACACACACACACAACACACACACACACACGTGAGGTCACAAGGGATTGCAAAAGCAACAGTTAACTGGCGTGAATAATAAATGGAACAACGACTCGGTGTGATAAAAAGAAATCCGTGATTTGCGTTAGGAAAAAAAACATGAATGTGAGAGTTGAGGAAGCTTGGCGATGAAGTGGAAAATAAAGTGGGGAAAATAGAAAATTTCTGCCGAGGCTAAGAGAGCAATAATTCTTCTAGTGGCAAGATATCTTTATCATCGTAGTTATTAATACCAGGATCGAGTCAAGGACAGAGTGACACTTGCTGTGGGCAGCAAGTCTGGCGGAGTTAAATTAATATTTTTTTTTTATCCTGTGAATGAGATTCATAATGTCATTGAACGTACAGGTGATGAGGCTGAGGTGACAAATTTTCAGAGATTTGGAGAGTACACAATGGAAAAAATGCGACCGGTCAAACTTATCTTTGTAACAGAAATGGCATGAGATCAGATCTTGAGATGGAAACCACTGTTATAGGGACGGACATATCTTTGTGTGTATTCTACCCGAGACACAAGATTACAGGAGAAAGAAAAATTGAAAACAGCAAGACAAGGATGAAGACAATAGCAGAGGTAGCTAGGTGACTTCAACTATAATGAAATAGACTGGGAAAGTTTGTAGCCACATGATGGACCAGAAACATGGAGAGCTAAGTTGTTGGAGGTTGTGATGCAAAAACTTCAGCAAGTTAGGACACAATTAGAGAGAGAGGGGATGATCAGCCAACAAGAAATGAGACATCGAATAGGAGAAGCCCCTTAGTGATAGTGACCAATCAGTGCTGAGGTTTGAATACCCTATGAAAGTGAATGTGGAGAGAAACAAACAGCATGAAGGAAGTAACAAATCTGATTTTAAGCAAAGGAGACTGGCGTATGAGGCAATTCCTAAGAGCAGAGTGCCATGGGAAAGGGAGCTAGATGGAAAGACAGTCAATGAAATGATGGTCAATGTGGATGGAAGGTGTCGGGAGACAGAGGGGTAATTCATACCCAGAAGCAGAAGAAAAACAGGCAAGAATAGAGGGAGCCTATGATTGCCCAATGGTGCAGAGAGGCAGAGGTTGAAAGAATACCAGAGAAATGGGGAAGCAAGCAGAAATGAATAGATGGGTAAGAAGAGAGGTTGAATGACAATTTGAGAATGACATAGCATCAAAAGTCAAATCTGACGACATCAGGAAGACGACAACTATGAAGGAACCAGGTAATAAGACCGAAGAAGGAAGGGAGCTCACTAGGAAAGACTAGGAAGGCTGCGAAGAGTTGAACAAAAAACATGAGATATATTCAGTAGAATTAAATGCAGTGCTAGAGAATCAGAAAGAGAGAATACACCAGCAAGTAATGGACACAGTACAAACAAAAGGAGCTTAGGTGAAATTACTGAGTGAGCTAGATACCTAGAAGGCAATGAATGAGTCCAGATAACATCTGTGAGTTCTGCAAGAGAGTGCAAAGGAACTGTATGAATCTCTAGCAGCAATCTTCAACAAGTTTATTGAAACAGGGCAGCTGCCGAAGGTCTGGAAGAGAATGAATGTAGTCCTATTATTTAAAAAAGGGGCCAAATAGGTGGCATTACTAACATGAAAAGTATGCAAGTTTATGGAGAAGGTTATCAGGAGAAGAGTAATGGAGCACCTGGAATGGAGTGGATTCATCAGCTACATCCAGGATGCAAAAATTATATGACTAACGAAAGTGAGGGTGGGATGGGTGGACTGTATATTACTGGAATGTAAGAGGGCATTCGATACAGTACTCCACAAGAAACTAGGACAAAAACTTGAGGAGCTGGCAGGAATTTCAGGGGAAGCGAATACCTGATCAAGGAATACCTGACAGGAAAGGAAACAGCGTGTTATTGTCATGGAGATGTCTGAATGGGTGAGAGTGACGAGTGGGGTTCTACAAGGGTCAATACTTGGACCAGTACTGGCCCTCTGCCATATATGTAAACTATATGGCAGAGGAAATGAAATTAAAGGTGTCCCCTGTTCGCAGATGAGGTGAAACTAATAAGGAAAATACAAGCAGGAGGAGACCAGGAAAGATTACAAAAGGATCTGGACAAACTGCATGATTGGTCTGACAAGTGGCTCTTGGAATTTAACTCCAGCAAATGCGAAGTTATGAAAATCGAAGAAGGGCAAAGTCGATCGGAATATATAAAGAAGCATTCACGGCACTATAAATGACATATGACTAGTCCATTTTGGAAAATACAGCGCCACTATGTAACCCGCATCTGATGAAGCTTGTCAAGAAGCTGCAAAATGTGTAGAGGTTTGCTACGGCACTAGTCCCAGAGTTAAGGGCTATGACGAGAGGATAGGAGCTAAACCCAATAACATCAGAGGACAGGAACACCAGAGGTGACATGATTGTAAAATATTTAGAGGAATTGACAGTGTGCACAGGGGGAGACTGTTGAAGAGGTGGATCTCAGGTAAAATTCGGCTCAGATGTAAGTTAAAAACACAAATAAGTGAAAGGGATGTTAGGAAATACTTCTTTAGCCCTAGAGTGATCAGGAAGTGGAACGACCTAGACAGTGAAGTGGTAGAGGCAACTAAAATTAGGCTAGTGCAATCGATGGAAGGGGAAGTTGAATGGGAGGAAGACTGAGGATAGATAGCTCTGGAAAGGGCAGTGTAGGAAGTCCCTAGACGGGGAGGTGAGAATATTACAACCCAGGAGTCCCAAAGGCCTGTTATCCTGGGTGTAAAGGGAGCAAAATAAACACAGCAGAAAAACTTTTGACTTATATTATCCTTTACCAATTTAGAACAGAAGTATGTACACTATATACACTATGTACAACAATAGGTATTAGTGCACTCCACGGTAAGCAAGGCAGAATAGAAGCCACTAGAGAGCAGACCGTGCTTCAACCAGCTCTAGAATGGGAATGACAAGGGCAGACAGGCGAGTGGTACCCACATAACCTCTGCGATTGCCAAAACCATCTTCTCATTGGCTGGAACCTGGGTACTGATTGAACGACGGGGCTCCATCGTCAACCCTTAGCCCCTGGTTCGCTGGTTGGAGGAGATAGCCTGTCAATGAGGGTGTGTACATGCGCCGAATAAAGGTTACGTACTCTTTGCAAGCCACAGAGAACAATGTCCTCTTAATGGGAATATATCTAAGTACTCTGCTTATGGAAATAAAAGAACCTAAGGCGTCTCTTGTTGGGATAAAAGTTGAATAACGTCCTGTCAGGGAAAATAAAATAAGTCTCAGGTGGTGGTTGTTATTCGTCATTATATTCACTGGGAAGCGGTAAACCAGTAAAGGCAGGCGCACTTGGGGGAATGGAAAAAAAATTATAGAGTTTGGTCCGAAGAAAATTGGGGGAGCTTCAATTTCTGGAAACAAGAACCCTTCACTGGATTAAGGGTAAGAGGAGAGCGGCTGGTGTGGGAACAGAGGTGCCAGCAACCTGAAATAAAAAATATGAATTAAAGATGGAGGAGCAGAGAGGTGAGAGATCCAGGGAACACTGTCTCTCTTCTTTACTATCAATATCACTACAGTCATCATCACCACCACTACCACTACTACCACCATTACTACCACACCATCTTTACTACCACCGACACCACCACTGATTTTCTTTGTATTTTTTTTTTTGGGTAGAGAAAAACCCTTTTATAGTTCCAGGTCAGCATTAGTTCCAACATTTTCTGCCACACGACAAGGATTGCTAAACCCAGTTATAAGCTTAGTCTCATACAGCTGATGAGAGATGTTCTGGTGCTGCACAATGTAACTAGTGAAGGTATTTTAACTTGTAATAAAGTTGGTAGAATTACCGACAATATGTAAAGTAAAAGGACACAAGTGCAACTAATGTGACATTTTATTGTGGCAACGTTTCGCTCTTCAGGAGCTTTATCAAGACATTAATGGCTTGATAAAGCTCCTGGAGAGCGAAACGTTGCCACAATAAAATGTCACATTAGTTGCACTTGTGTCCTTTTACTTTACGTATTTTAACTTGACTGGTGAGGGTTGGCCAGGTTCCCATCTTCCTCAGCCAGGTTGTGAGAGATGATTTCTCACCTCGTTCTGTTGGTATCTTTATTATAGTAAAGAGAGCCTTGTGATCTGACGAGTCAATGCATCCAAGTAACTGTGTCTGCAGGTACATCACTCATCACTATGGGTTCAGTGCTACATATATGAGGAAGCAATCTACTTTTTTTTCTGTCAAAACCTTCGAATCTCATCAGGTTATCTGTTGGTTAAAATCACCAATATATCTAATCCGTTGATTATGTTAAAATTTAAGAAATTCTGCATCGCGCATTGTCAATCGGGAAGACGACTGAGTCTGTACGCTGCCACTGAGGTCTCTATACTGCATACACAGAACTTCCTCTCATGTACTGGCTCCCTTCAGTTCGCTCTTGTGTGTGACTAGTTAATGGTCCAAGTCGGACTCAAACGTGTTCATAAGTTTCTCTCACACACATTTGCGGGTATTTATGTATTGTTCCAGTCACAGTATTGTGCATGTTAATATATCTTTGTATACTGCACACTAGTCTGGAGATACTCGGTGATCAGGAATGACAAGAATAGGCTGCACGTGCATAGTTTTATTAAAACACCACCTTCAGTTTTATTAAAACACCACCTTCAGTTTTATTAAAACACCACCTTCAGTTTTATTAAAACACCACCTTCAGAACATAAAGAACATAAGAAAGGAGGAACACTGCAGCAGGCCTGTTGGCCCACCCACTCATTTACCCGTGTAATCTAATTTTCAAGCTATTGAAGGTTCTCGTTGCAGTGACGCCGGCCAGGACTATGTTTCACTCTTCTACAACTCTGTTTCTAAACCAGTGCTTTGGTATATTCTTTCTAAATCAAAATTTATCCACCTGAATCCATTGCTGCGAGTCTTGGCTGGATATTTTCACTGTTTTTAAGTAAAATTCGTAGGGTCTGTGTGGCGCGAGAATATTTCCTTTCACTTGCTCTCTTTCCCTCGTTCTCCCAGGTACTTTGTGGAATTGCCTCACGTGATTGAAAGCCATCATTCGTTACTCAGGCAATTACCCAATCAGGTTTTTTGTATATTCGCCCACGTATAGAGTGACTCCAATTAATTTGACCATTTGTTAAGATGGGTGTCATCGGAAAAGTGTATTTGGACGGCAGGTTAGGAGGGTTGAGAGTAGGAGAGTCAGTCTTGATAGTCTGAGAGCAAAAAGATTGATAAATAATCCAATTACTTTTATCGGAACGTTTCTTCCCCTCATTGCCTTCAGTTATCTCCAGATATGTCTCCTCGCACAATGTTCCCCTTTCTTACCTTTCTCCCTTCTTCCTAGCTTCCATTACCTTCCATCTATTGTTTCCGCTTCTGTGAAGGAGGTTGACAGGAAAAATAAAGGCCTACTCTCTATCTTCTACCCTTTTCTCCCTGGCTCTCTCCCTCACTGCCTTCATCTTCCTTCTCTTCCTCTTCCTTGCCTTTCTTCTGGAATGCGCTTTTGTAATCACCAATAAAGAATAAAAGGCAAAATGCTGTGACAGGAACAATACACAAATAACCCCAGGTAGAAAAAATTATGACTACGTTTCTGTCCAACTTGTCCAAATCGGACCGAAACATCCTCATAAGTTTTTCTCCTATGTGCTGGTTCCTTCACAGAAGCGGAAACAATAGATGGAAGGTAATGGAAGCTAGGAAGAAGGGAGAAATTTAAGAAAGGGGAACAGTGTGCGAGGAGACATATTTGGAGATAACTGAAGGCAATGAGGGGAAGAAACGTTCCGATAAAAGTAATTGAATTATTTATCAATCTTTTTGCTCTCAGACTATCAAGACTGACTCTCCTACTCTCAACCCTGTATAATCTCCAGTCAGTACCTACTGATGCTCCTGCTGAAGAGGGAGCTGTAACTGTACCTGTAGTAGGTTCACCGGTCTTGTCCCGGCGCGGTGATGGTGCCCCGGCGGAGGACGGAGCCAACAACACTTCCAGTCGTCTTCGTTGACTCGTGTTTATAAATAATTTAATTACAAGGAAGTTTCACATTCCTTAAACTAGTTGTTAACACTATAGAATTTAGTTTCACGTAGGCCTGTTTTCTCGATATTTTATAGATTTATTTTTACCATTTTTATTTAAGTATATTAATTTTTTTTTTTTTTTTTTTTTTTTTTTTTTTTTTACATGAAAGCAATATTTTTCATGCTATAAAAAAAAAAAAAAATCTGCAGAGAAACTATGTGTTGAGATGTGTGAATCTTTGTAGCATTACAGTGTTGCTGTGTGCCTCAGACATAAAAACATAAGAACACTGCAGCCGTCTTTACGATGGCATCCAACTGTTGCGAGTGTTCCACAGTGTCCGAGGAACCATTGACCTCTTGTTGTCAGGGCAGTTACGTTACAGAAGACACTATATTGGTTTAGAGGGAAAGCTAGTGTCGACCAAAACCATATTTGATGGTAATAAATCATACCTTAAAATATCCTTCACTCTTTCTCCTATCTCTCTACTTTTGTGTAGCCTTCTTTCAGTAACATGAGTGGTTTTTTTTTTTTTGTTTTGGCTAAGTAATGGTAGACTTTGATTTTTGAATAGGTACTGCTGTTTTTCTCTCCACAGTATATAATGTTTAATGGTTTTTAAAGAGGTGGAGCGGTAAGCCAGCGGAAGTCCTTGGTTAAATGACCAAAAGCTCCAGTTGTGGGTCATCATGTAACTAAAGACCCGCTTCAGGAAATACTTGTCCTGTTTCCTGACAAATATTATACCTACCTGTCTCTCTATAGTTGGAAGTTTAACCTTCATAATCACGTGCGAAAGCTTTTTACTTTTCTTCAAAAACCGTTCCTCTCTAAATGTTAAGCAACCATCTTCGTATTTTGATTTTCATGAGACGTAGATCAGTCTAAGTACACACTGCTGGGGGATTACATGTAGTTGTGTCTGACTTGAAATTTCATACGGGCTGCCTCGGCTGGTCATCGAATTCCGTCAGCGTCTTAACGGACAGTGTGACATTGGAAGATAAATTCAAAGACACTTCATGATGGAAACTTACATTCCTGTAGCTAATAATGTTGGCACCAATCATTTATCTATGAAAATTCCTTGATGTCAGTACCTCGTGATACCTCAACTCTCATTCAAAGACATGGATGTCTTGCCGTGTCTGTCCAGTTATTTATTTTGAGCTCTTATAAGACAGTTGTATTTGTTCAAGGTTCATACCCGATATCACAGCACTGACTAGCCGGTTGTTTACTCGTACTACAAAACTAGCCGGTTGTTTACTCGTACTACAAAACTAGCCGGTTGTTTACTCGTACTACAAAACTAGCCGGTTGTTTACTCGTACTACAAAACTAGCCGGTTGTTTACTCGTACTACAAAACTAGCCGGTTGTTTACTCGTACTACAAAATGGCTAAGTGCAAGGTTCTGGTACACTTGGGATGATTAAGTAGTACAATTCTCATGTTGTTCCAGATACCATGATGCATACGTAAGTAATAAATATTGCCAGATTTGTAGAAAATAGAACATAACATAAGAAAGAAGGAACACTGCAACGTACCTACTGACCCATGCGGAGCAGTCCATGCCCCCCCCGGAATTACCCCAGGAGCCCCCCCCGGATTAGCCCAATGACCCACCCAGTCTGGTCATCTCCACTCAAGGATGGAGCACGGCACCAGACCCAGCAGCACAAGCTAGTCAGGTCCAACTCACACCCACCCACACCACTCATGTATTTATCTAACCTATTTTAAAACTACACAACTTTTAGCCTGAATACCTGTACTCGGGAGTTTGTCCACTCATCCACGACTCTATTACCACACCAGTGCTTCTATATCCTTCCTGAATCTGAATTTTTTCCAACTTGAAACCATTGCTGCGAGTCCTGTCTTGCTGGAAAATTTCAGCACGCTATTTACATCCTCTTTATTTATTCCTGTTTTCCATTTATACACCTCGATCATATCCCCCCTAATTCTACGCCTTTCGAGAGAGTGCAGATTCAGGCCCTCATCTATCTTCATAGGGAAGATTCTGATACATGGATCATCTTGTCATCCTCCTCTGTACGTTTTTTCAGAGCATTATATCCATTCTGTAATACGGTGACCAAACTGAGCAGCATAATCTAAATGAGGCCTAACCAAGGATATATAGAGTTGAAGAACAACCTGAGACTCCTATTATTTATACTTCAAGATATGAAGCCAAGAATTCTGTTAGCTTATTGCGAACACTAATGCACTGTTGTCTTGGTTTTAGGTTACTGCTAACCAGAACTCCTAATCCTTTTCGCAATCAGTAGTATTAAGATCTACATTATTTAGTTTTATATGTGGCATGGTTATTTACCTGTCCAACGTTTAGAACTTTGCATTTGTCTATATTAAACTGCTTTTGCCACTTCTCCGACCATTACATCAGTCTATTTAAATCATCCTGGAGTGCTCTAGTGTCCTCATTAGAATGAATTGGACGGCCTATTTTGGTGTCATCAGCAAATTTGCTTATGTTGCTATCTATTCCCTTTTCTATGTCGTTTATGTAAATTGTGAACAACAACGGGCCCAACACTGACCCCTGAGGAAAAACCGATTGTGACGTGCCCCCATTCTGATTTCTCCCCATCTATGCAAATTCTCTGCTGCCTATTTGTCAGCCTCTACCCAGGATAAAAATTCTCCTATTCTGTGTGCCTTAAGTTTCCTCAATAGCCTCTGGTGTGGAACTCTATCGATAGCCTTACTGAAGTCCATATACACAATATCATATTCATTACCATGATTTACCTCCTCAAACACCTTAGTGAAAAAAGTTAGCAAATTCGTAAGACAGGAACGCCCCTTTGTAAAACCATGCTGAGATTCATGAATCAATTTGTGCCCTATCAAGATGTTACGAATTGCTTTGGCAAATATTGAATTCCATAAACTTTCCCACAATGGAAGGTAAGGCTTATTGGTCTATAGTTCGAAGCCAAGGACCGTACCTGGCTTGTAAATAGGTATAAACATTTGCCATTTTCTTCCACTTATCAGGCACTATGCGCAGTTTGTAGTGATATGTTATAAGTTTGCCAAAGGTATGCTAAGTTCCTTAAACCCTTGCAAATAGTTCATCAGGACCTGAGGATTTTGTTAGGTTTAGTTTCTCTATTTGTCTGAGGAACCATGTCCACTAGTTACCACAATCGTGCATAGTTTATCATCCTAATCTATCTACATAATCTATTATTTCAGGAATATCGCAAGTATTTTTCCTGGGTGAAAATGAGAGGAAGTAGGTAATTGAGCATTCCATTATCCTCATCACAGGTCCAGTGATCAGACCCAGAGTTACTCTTAAGTGGGCCAATCTTGTCCTAATTCATACACTGTATACCTGCAAGAACCTTTGGGTTAGTCATGAATCCCTTGGCGACCTTAGGCTCCATAATCCCTTTTTGCTTTTCCTTATACTTTTCTGATTGCTCTCTCTAACTGAATATAGTGATTTCTTAACTGCCCATTCCCTCATCTGGAATACGCTATATATGCCTCTATTGTTCATCCATTTGGGGGGATCATTTTGTTAGATCTAATTTCCCTACTCGGAAAGCAAAAGTAGTTCTGGGCAGCTAGAACTATGCTCTGAAAAACGTCATATTGGGCCAACCCAAGATCACCTGCCTGACCCAGTCAGGACATCCCATTTAGCCCACCCAGGTAATTTCAGTCCCCCCATGAAGTCGCCAAGCGAAAATCTGACAGAGAATTGATTGCAGTTATCTGGGTAATTTCCACGATAAATTGAAACTAAGTGATTTATGATCACTTTCCCCGACTCATCATTAACCTCAAGATTATATAAATTATGGAATCATTGTTAGCAAGAACAAAATCAAGCAGATTGTTTCCTCTAGTTGGTTCTGTCACAACAACCTGTTCTAAAAACATCCTAACCGTATCAAGAAAGTCACTAGAACTCAAGATTTCCTGTCATAAATTGTTCCAATCAATTATGTCTAAAGTTAAATCTCCCATTATCACAACATTTTCATATCTAGATGCCTTAGACTTTCGTCCCATAACACCTTACTGCACGCCCTATCCAGATTTGGGGGACCTACAAATCACAAACCCAACAATTAAATTTGTCACGACCTTGAGAAACTGGCAGCCAAACAGATTCTGTGTTCCGATGTTTTCTAATTCTTATATCATGTCTAAGACAACAATTTAAATTGTCTCTGACATACATCGCCACCCCCCTCCAACCCCTTCTGTTGACCCCATCATTTTGTATTAGTTTATAACCCTGTATGTTTGCATTTTTCCAGAATAGCAATTTCTCGATCTTTCAGCTGAACAGGTCTGTTATACCAATAATATCTATATTACCTAACACATGCAAGTAATCTTAGCTCATACTGTCTTATTCTTAACTCCCTACTAATTGTATAGTAAAACCTTAAGGGTGCTAGTCACTCGTTGCCCTCTACTATCTCTCATTGTTTGTTGATCAATTGATTTGCCATACTAGCAACTTTATTTTGAGTATTTCTTTTAAAACATACCCTGAGGTACCCGGTAATAGCTCCTGTTTTTTAACCATAATGGTGCAGCTGATTGTTTACCTACAAACACTCATACCTCTATAATCTATCAGTTTAAATTCTTAAGAGAAATCATCAATTACCCCTCAATCGAAATGGCTAATGCAACCACTCACATCCCCAGAGAGAGAAACCCCTCCATTACGTAACAATAACCGGGTTTTTTGTTTTGCCAAAGAATAGTCCAGTTATCAATGACTGGGATTGCAAGTTCCTTGCAGTACCTGTCTAGCCATATTTACAACCAATGCCCTAGACATCCATTCATTACCCACTCCCTTTCTAGACAAGATGCTACATATGACTGGGATCCCTCCCTTAGACCTAACTACTTCTAATGGCGACCTGTACTTATCCAGCAGCTCCTCTCTCCTGCCCTCCCAATGTCATTACCCCAGCACTAAGACAGATAATGAGCTTGTTCCCATTACCTGCCATAATATTATCCAACCTGCTGAACTATTCACCACACTATCTCCAGGAAGGCACAACTCTCTGTCTGACTTTTCTCTGTCTGTTACAAAATGCAGGGGGGGGGGGACGGTCCATACATACATCTTACCTTGAAATCACCGACAATTAAATTATTCTCACCTTGAATTGGCAGGAGAATCAGTGGTAACCTCACCTCCACTAACCACTGAAGTACACTCGTCTTGGAGAACAGAGAATCGATTTCCTACTTCAGTCACATCTTCTCTATGAACTCTCCTCATCTTCCTTGAACTGTGAACCACTTGCCACTTAAAGCGGCTGCCCACATCACTGCGGTGACGCATTTCATCTTTATCACTAAAATCCTTTTTTTTTTTTTTTTTTTTTTTTTTTTACATCATGGTTTGACAAGGTAAGGATCCCTAGC
This sequence comes from Cherax quadricarinatus, assembly GCF_026875155.1. Taxonomy (NCBI): domain Eukaryota; kingdom Metazoa; phylum Arthropoda; class Malacostraca; order Decapoda; family Parastacidae; genus Cherax; species Cherax quadricarinatus. The sequence continues at coordinate 44,754,002 of NC_069415.1, forward strand.
TTTATTGACAAGCTATTTTACAGGTTAAGGATTTCCTAACTTTATTGACAAGCTAAGAGCTGTTACCTACTTCAGCTCATTTGAAAGCATTTTTTATGTTATGAGACAACAAGTAGGGATCAGGATGAAAGTTTGAGCCATCTGCGGGCCAGCATTTTTCATTTGATCAACTGACGTTATCTCGTTGACATCATTATGCTGAATCGAATGTTTCCATACTCGAGTCATCCGGGGTATGTATATCTCAGATGAGTGATGTTCTGGAGAAGGGTAACAGCCAAGTGAAGTTTGCTGCTTTTCTGCCCTTCTTGTGGCATAAAAGCCTTGTTTCTCGCTGGTCCTCGAAGTGGATCCAAGTGTGGTAATTTTGACATATTGGCCTTGTACATAACAGTAAGGCCACCACATCCCTCTCTATGTTTGAAGGCTCTGCTGAAATGACAGATCCATCCAGGATGGGTCCAGGCGAGAGATGAGACGTCTTGGCTCTGTTCTCTACTCTGTCCAAGCAGTCGCAGAGAAGGGGGGACAGCAAACCAAGGAAGTGAAAGCATACTCAAGGTGTGAGCGTACTTGCGGCCTCGTACAGTATCCTTGCAACCCCTACTGTCAAGCAGATGGCGAGAAACGCTAAGTTGCTTGAAAGCTTCCTGGCTGCCTTGTTTGCCAAGATTAACAACATGGTTCTTTCATGGTTAGTTTGGAGTCAAATTTCACCCAAGGATATCAACTTCTTCTCCAGGTGCCAACATCTCCCATTCATCCTTTACTACTGCACCAGCATTACCATCATGGGCCTAGAGACGATCATCATTTGCGTTTTCTTCAGGTGCAAATGTCCTTGCCAACTATTTCCCCAAGCACAGAAATACTCTCATCTGGTGAGTTTATTGATGTAGCTTAGAGGGGGGGAGCTGGCATTTCTTCTCTTGGATTAGTAATGTCAGTGCACAGAGTTCGTCTGCATAGTGCAATGTGATTCTGGGATGAGATGAAGAAAGTCGTTGAAGTAGACATTCCATAACAGTGGACCCAGCACACTTCCTTGTGGAACGCTTGCCCCAATAGGATGTCTTGCTGATTCCGTTCCATTGAGGACTACACTTAGAGATCTACCATGAAGGTAATCACTGAGGAGACATAGCGTAGAGCCTGCAATTCCCAGTGCTTGAGTTTTGCTAAGAGGCCTGGTGCCACACCCGGTCGAAAGCGCCAGCAATGTCCAGTGCTACCACACAGCTGACTTTGGATTCACTCACTCCCAAACTCCTCTATGCAAAGCTTCACCCTCTTATTTTCCTCCTGAAGAAGTAGAATCTCCTTCTTCAATACTTGAATGAACCTGAGATTCTAAAACTCTACAAGCCAAGGTGCTTGTAACAGCCCACCTAACCCCAATACTTTAGGCAGGTATGACCACACGTGACCACTAATACAACCCAGGAATCCAAATGGCCTGTAATCCCGGTGTAATGTGAGCAAAATAAACACAGCAGAAAAAGTTTAGACTTATTTTATCCTTCTACCATTTAGAACAGCAATATGTACACTATGTACAGTGATAAGTAATAGTGGCACTCCAACGGTAAGCAAGGCAGAATAGAAGCCACAAGAATAGCAGACCGTGCTTCAACCAGCTCTAGAATGGGAATGAACAAGGGCAGACGAAAGTGGTAACCCACATAACCTCCTGCGAATGCCAAAACCGTCTCTTATTGGCTAGAAAACCTGGTCAATAGTTGAACACGGGGCCCCATTAATCATCAACTCTTAGCAACCCTGGTTCGCTGGTTTGGAGATAGCCTCTAAATGAAGGGTGTTACATACCCGAATTCAGGCTACGTACTCTTTGCTGACACACCCCCACCCCTAAAGGCTCAGGATTAGGCTTGCCACCTCCAGTGGTAACCGTGCCGGCCATGGCACAAATAATGGGACCGCCTTTCCACTCTTCCACCATCAACTCTTATCTAGAGCTCAGCTTTTCTCGAGACCAAAAGCCAAACCACTAAACTTAGAGTGATGACAGCAGTCTAGACAGGCTTAGCAAAGGCCAAGATACAGGCGGACGGTACCCGCATCCCCTCACTAAAAAAAAAACCCTACACCAGGGATAAAAAAAAAGACGTGAAAAGGGGTTATTACCACAAATAACATCCTACCCTAATACATAAAAATATTAAACTCTAGATAAAGAGTCTCCCAACCATATTTTTCCCTTGCCGGCAATAAATTTAATGATATATTGTAGGGCTGAAGCCTTACGTCCAGCGCATAAAGCCATGTGTTGTGATCTTCATGCTTGTAGATATACTAAAGGATTGTGAACAAACGTAGACTGGACCACGCTGCGATAGTCTGGCCCACATAAACTCGAAAATGCTCCAAAGCCATACCAGCGCGAGGGCTTCTTTTTTCAATGGGTAAGTAAGCCCTTTGATGTGGGCTGAACTTGCTGAAAAGTATGCTACAGGATGCAACACCTCATTCTCGATTTGTAATAGTACCGCCCCCAACCCCCGACTCAACAAAGCATCAACCTGTATGAAAAAGGTTTTGGAGAAGTCTGGAGACAAGAGAATGGGTGCAGTACCACAATAATCTTTTTGCTTTAATTAAAAGCATGTTACAGTCTGAGGTTCCAATTAAAGGGAACTTTTGACTGGTATAAAGAGGTAAAAGGGGCTACAAATATCTGAGAAATTCTTACAGAATCTTCTGTAAAATCCCTATCATGCCTAGGAAACGTTGAAGAGATTTTCCTATCATGAGGAAAAATGATAATCTTTAATAGCAAGAACTTTAGCAAGTTTAGTGCAACTTTACCACTACCTACTTCATGGCCTAAAAAGTGACAGTGCCTTGCCAAAGGAAGATTAGAATAAATTAATTGTTAAATGGAACTCTAAAGGACTAAAAAAGAGCCTTAAGTCTAAGTAGGTGTTGATCCCAAGTATCAGACAATATCATCTGGGTATGCGATGCCGTCCCTTCAAGTCCTTTAATAGCCTGATGGATAAGTTTCTGGAATGAAGAGGGGGAATTTTTCATTCCGAAGGGGTAACTGTTATTGATAATGCCCTTTGGAATTACGAAGGCAGAGATTTCCTTGCCTTATCCGTCAAAGGTACCTGATAGTAGCCTTTAAGGAGATCTAACTTGGACACAAAATAGCCTTCCCCACAAAGTCAATTACGTCATCCAGAGAGGAAGAGGGTAAGCATCTGTAATTGTGACCTCATTCACCTTACGGAGTCTGTTACACTACAAAAACCCTCCATCACCCCTTCTTAACAAGGATGCACGGTGAACCATGGACTAGATGACTCCTCCACAAAACCCATGTTTTAACAAAAATTCTACTTCCTGCTGAAGTAGCCTTTGCTTTTCAGGTTTTGCTCTGTAGGGGGAGGTTTTTAAATTGGTTTAGAGTTTCCCACATCTACATCATGATAAAACCCAACGTACATTTTTTCGGCACATCAAAAAAATTTAGGAAATGACTGTAGAAATCTTAAATTTGTTGCTCGAGTTTCAGATAGTCCATTAAAGGGTTAGGATCCTTGAGGACAGAATTTGAAAGTTTAATGTTAATTTCAGAGAGTGCAAAGAATGAGTCGTCCTCAGAGGTAAGGGCGTCCCTTACTGGGACTTTTTCTGGGGTATGAAATATTTTAATTGATTAATGTGGTAAGTTTTAGTTTTGAGGTCTTATCAATGGGAGCTACCACATAATTTACATCAGATAATCTACTTACAATGTGCATAGGTCCCGTAAATCTAGCTTTAAAGGTGTGGCCAGGTATAGGTTCCTGCACCAACACCTTGTCTCCTGGGATGGAAGGAACGGAATTGTGCTCTTCTGTCATACCTCTGTTTCATATTACTTTGAGCTGTCTTTTAGTGATAGCCCTTGGCTAATTGACGTGCCACTTCGCAGCCTTGAAGACGGGGTTGTAGTGTCTGTTGAGCTAAAGCTATCTCCCATCAATCCTTCTTTGAGCACCCGATGAGGACCTCGTACATTGCTGCCAAAAGATCAGCTCAAACGGACTATAACCTGTAAACTCTCTGCACCGTCTTCTGATGAGAACAGCAACAAAGAGTAGTGAGATTCGCATCCCAGTCTGTAGGAAAGTGCATGCAAAAAGGTCTCATATAGTTTTTAACGTCTGAGAATCTTTCCAGGCACTTGGGGATGAGGCATGATAGGCAGCTGAGAAGTTGTGGATTATCCTTAACTGTAGTTAATACTTCCTAAATGCTTTGGCAGTTAAATGTTAGCCCTTGATCACTTGTATAGTTTTAGGAAATGCCAAAACAAGAATGAATTTTGTTAAAGATTTTAGAGTAGCTTTAGTATTAATACTATGCATGGGGAATTGCTTCAGGGTATCTGGTTACTTTATCCATAATATAAATATTGATTTCCAGATGACATTGGTGGTGGACCTACACAATCTAATTAAAATCTGCTATAAATGTTCTCAGCAGTATAGGTTGGAGGGAGGTGCAGGTTGTAATGGAATGTCAGGTTTCCCTACTTGCTGACATTCTCGGCAAGAAACGCTAATCATGAATTCTGCACATCTTTAATGTTGGCCAATAAAAATTCTTTTGAGATTCTATACAAGGTTTTAGTAATTCTAAGTGCCTAATGAGTATTATGAGCTATATTTAATATTTGAAGTCTAGAAAACTGGTTGGAGAGACCACTATCCTGTCATACATTTGCCGGCCCTCTATCTCCATTACCAGTCTCGGTGTACATCAAATAATCGTTTTTAACTTCATACTTGACCGGATGACCCAAAGAGGATTTACCCATGGCTGCCTGAAAAGCGAATTTTAAAGAAGGGTCCTTTCGTTGTTCCTCCCGGAAGGACAGTCCCTCTGGCATGGAAACATCAGACAATCCTGCAACCTGGGAATAGGAAGGCTTGATCGGGGTCTGTTCACTTTATTTACGAGGCTCCAGCCGGTGTGCCTCATAAAACAACGTGGCTATTCCGAGATCGGAGTCGTCCAGGGATAAGTCAACATTCTCTCCAGACATCCCTTGGGATGTTGCCCGAGTTATGGCCAACACCGGAGAAGAATTAATCATTATAGGTTCAGGACACGCACTAACAGTAGTAATGTTATTACCCAGTAATAACATGGCATCTTTCATGGGGAATCCTTTTGAGACACCTACAGTCAAGTACCCAGTGTAATATTTGCAATGTACATAAATTTTATGCAAAGGGACAATATATAGCTCCAAATGCTTCCAATAAAACAGGAATTCAAGGAAGTGTTCTCTGAAAAGGGTAATATTCCTTCTCTTATAAGAGCAATATGCTCCAGTATCTCTAAAGGTCTTAACTTCAGTTGTTTGAGTTTTCCTGAAGGGAAATAAGACTTGCAATAAGGGGCCATACCTTTTTCTACTTCTCTAGGGGACACGTTACTAGGGATATTAGAGATTTTCCCAATGGGTTGGGATTTATGGGGGCAGTTGGGACGGATGTGACCTACTTTATTACACAGGAAGCACACGACAGGCTTGCCCTTTACTCCCTGCTGACGTTGCAAATGGTGTCGTTCTGGCTGGTGTCTCTGGATACTGTTGTCGAGATGCACCATGAGTAGTTTGCCTCTCCGCAGGTGGACCATAAGTTGAGAAGCGTGGCTCACCAGGTGACTTAGTTGGCTGACATAGACGTTCTCCCTCTGGCTGGCACTTCATTCTCCAAGGTTGACTATCTCTGCTCATGCCAGGCTGTTGAAAAGAGACGGGACCGCTCGGACAAGGAGCGGTTAGTTTCGAAGGTATCAGCCAACCTGGCTGCCTCCAATGCAGTGGTTAAGTCACGATCCTGCAGAAAGACTAACCTCTGGTCCCACAGACTCCAGCAGGTTATCAATCAGAATAAGCTGTACCAGCTCCTCAAAGGTAGACACCACTTGCTTTATACCAGCTGGTAAAAGCTTTGGTTTGCTGTCTCACAAAGTCCACTAGGGATTGACCAAGCTGTCGTCTGCCCAGCTTAAAAATCTTTATATTTGGCTGGGAAACATTTATATGCTCCCAACACTGTGGTCTTCACTACTTGAATCAGAAAATTCATCGTCATTTAATACTGACGTAAATTCCTGTGCCTTACCCAATAATGCTGTATGAACCAATGATGCCCAATGCTGTTCCGGCCACCTCAAGGCTCGAGCCTGATTTTCGAAGCTTTCGAAAAATTGTTCTGGTTCGGCCTCATTGAAGCGGGGAACAAGTTGTACTGTACTGTACTGTACTGTAAAATCATTTACAGAATGCGAAAACTGCCTCAAAGAGGCTGACCAGGTCCCTACTTAACAGAACTCAGTGTGAATGCTTTGAGAGGATACCAGAGCAGCGAACGGACATCCCAGTGCATCGTTTCAGCGTAAATAGTTGAAGTATTGTGCAGTTTTAGATGGTTTGGTGTTGTTGAGTCAGGACCAGTCAGCGCCTCCCTCCCTCTCTCCGCTGGGGGGGACGGGGAGGGCGTGTGTAGTAAACAGTGACCCTCTCATAACGCCTCACCCCTGCCCGTCTCCCCCGCCTCACCCACCCAACTCCCAGCGCCACCCCATCTGTAGTGGGTACTTCTCCCCTAACCCACGATGTCAGCGATGGCACTGCAGGGCTCACAGGAACTTCCACTACAGGGACAGCATCGTGGAGTTCGACCGCGAGGCAGCTGTCAGGTGTGCCACAGGCAGTGTGTACTCAGTTCTTCAAGCTTCAACATCCATGCACACGAGGGCCTGGGATCTTCAGTCAACTTGGCGTCCACCAGGACGTTGCCATGTCCTAGGGGAGCTCTCCATCGGGCTGCTAACAGAGTCACTGGTTTCTTGGACCTCTTGGGGAGGGTCGATGGTGCTCCTGCATGCAGCAGATCCCAGGGCAACTTGCTGCTGTTTGCAATGGCTGTCTGCCGAGGAGAGACAGGCACCTAGCAACATCTGTTGTTGTGGCAATGGATGAATTCCTGCTATGTTTGTTAACTGCTCATTACTCTGTAACTTGGCTATGATTGTAATCATGTGATAACGTGTTTATCATTCATTACTTTGAAACTTGTCATGATTTTGACCAGCTCTACCTGGAGCTCATTACCTTTGTAAATTCTCATGATTAATGTGTTTATGATTCATTACCTTTGCAATTATTCATGAGTGTGACCAGCTCTACCTGGAGCTCATTACCTTTGTAACTTGGTCATGATTGTGACCAGATCTAGTTCATTACCTTTGTAACTTGCTCAGCTATCAAAACTTAGGAGTCCAGTCCCTGGATCAATTATGTACCTCTGTAATCTTTTGACTACTTCCCACAGGATGGGTATGGAGTGCATAATAAACATATTAAACTAAACTAACTTCTTTCCCTATCAAATTCTTCCCTTGCGAATGCTCAGTTCCCTAGTTTGCTCAAGATTGATTTTTGCCAGCTCAAGTGCCAACGACGCTGATTCACCTTGAGACAACCCAGCTGCACTATACTGACCATTTTGCTCCGTAGGTGTATCATCCTCCTGGGAAAACAGTTTTTGCCCTAGCTCCCGTAGAGGGAGGAGTCTGATGTGCCATCTCTTCTTTCATAAGTTTGTCAGCAATCAATGAACGCAGTTGCGCAGCTGTTAGAGTGCGTTTGTATTTAATGCCAATAGAACGAGCAATTTGTCAAAACGCTGTAGGGACAATTTAGGCAGGTTATGCAAAGTATATGCCGACACCAGACGTCTGACTCGTCTAGGTGGCACAAGTTATTCGCTATGCACAGTAAGATTGCAGAATACCCCAACGTAAAACGTTAATTTGCAGAACACGCTTAGCTATGCACAGTAAGATTGCAGAATACGCATACAAGCAAAGCTGACTGCAAAATTCTCCACACTGAACAGGCTAGTAACAACTGACACGCAAAATTTGTAAAGCAATGCCAGACAGCTACACTGTTCTAGAAGATCGAGCACACCGAACAAGCTAGTAGCGAGCTGTTGAAAGATCACACAATAGCAAGGCTGACCATAAAGCAACTGACACGCAAAATTTGTAAAGCGTAGGCAAAGCTAATGCAATGCCAGACAGCAAGCTGCACAATGTTCCTGCTACGAGCTTCACCCTAAGCTCAACCGTTTCTCTAAGTCCAGCTCCAGCTCTCGGACAGGCTACCCATATTACAACCCAAGATTCCAAATGGCCTGTTATCCCGGGTGTAAAGGGAGCAAAATAAACAGCAGAAAAAGTTTAGACTTATATTATCCTTCACCAATTTAGAACAGCAATATGTACACTATGTACAGTGATAAGTAGAGTGCACTCCACGGTAAGCAAGGCAGAAAAAGAAGCCACAAGATAGCAGACCGTGCTTCAACCAGCTCTAGAATGGAAATGTCAAGGGGAGACAGGAGAGTGGTACCCACATAACCTCTGCAATTGCCAAAACCATCTTCTTATTGGCTAGAACCTGGTCACTAGTTGAACGACGAGGCCCCATCATCAACTCTTAGCAACCTGGTTCGCTGGTTGGGGGAAATAGCCTGTAAATGAGGGTGTGTACATGCGCCGAGAAAAGGTTACGTACTCTTTGCATGCCACAGTGGGTCTTTATTTGACACTAACAGAGCACTGTCATCTGCATACAGTAGGAGTTTGCACTTGACACTGATAGGCATGTCGTTAACATAGCATAGGAATAATAAGGGGACCCAGAATACTACCTTGGGGAACTCTATATGCTATCGGCAGGGGTTCTGATTCCATTTTGTTAATTTTGACAATTTGTCTCCTGTTGCTAAGGTGGGACTTAAACAAGTCTACAGAACCTATACCGATAGCTTGAAGTTTCTTACATAATATATTGTGGTTGACAGTATCGACGGCTTATTGCAGGTCTAAGGTTACCATGCCTATGAGGTTCCTCACTGACATTTCAGTTCTCATATAATCCATCAGATTAATTAGAGATGTGTCGGTTGAGTAAGATCTTCTAAAGTCTGATTGATAGCTATGGAGAATGTTGTTGTCACTAAGGTACTTAACTACTTGACAGTACACCGCTCTCTCTAGAATTTCGGATATTACACTATGTATACTAACAGACCTATAGTTGCTTACATCAGACCTACTATTTTCAAGTAGAAAGGAGTAACTCCGGCCTCCTTGAACCCCTCCAGTACGGATTTAGATTTTGCCACTGAAGTGGCTAGTTTATTGTGCACCCCATATCCATCCTGTGGAAGGTAGTGCAAGAGCATATGGATACTCAAAAGGCCTAGGAACTAGGCACCAAAAGGGTTAACAGGTGTACATAAGGGTTTATATTTACATATCTACAGTTCACTTATCTGTTGCAAGCAAATTTAGGAAATTTGCTTAGTATATCTGGTATCTTATTTTCATTAATAAGATATCACATTCTCTGCTCAGACGCTGTGCTGAGCGGTCGTCAGCTGTCTCTCCTCAGTCCCGACACCTGGTGGAGGAGCTTTGAGATGACAACAACAATGGCGACTGGTTTTCGAAGGAGAGTCAATACTGAGTGTATTGACCTCATAAAGGGCACAATCCCCAGTGCATCGATTAATGTGTTGGTGCTGATGATTATCCACAGTGTATATGGCATCCAGCGTGAATCCCTGTGTGGCGTTGCCTTAAATGGACTATCCCGGATATTCGTCAAGTTTTGTGATACCAAGACCTACAAGCAGATTGTCAACCAGTATCAGGATGTTAGCAAGCAAGTCACCCCAGCAGTCACAGTTAAGTTGCACGACGTTTCACAATACTATACGTGGGTATGTGTGCGAAACATGCCTTTTGAGGCTAAGGAAGTTGACATACGAGACGCCTTCAAATACTATGGGACGATCCACCAGGTTACTATGGGTCGGTGGTCTGATGGCCACTTTGCTGGTTTACAAGAAGGGTCTTTCACGTTAAAATATCCCTGCGCCAACCAATACCTTCGTACATAAACCTAGAGGAGTTCCGTACCCAGGTGTATGTTACGTATCCTAGACAGAGACAAACTTGTCGCCTTTGCGGCGCATTGGATCACATTGCTGCACAATGCGTTAAGCGCCAGCCGCCCTCAGGACGTGGTCATCGTCCGGATGGTGAGGCTCCTCGTCGGATTCTGGCAGATGAAGTAGTCGAGGACTTACCGCGCCTGAAAGCGCGGAGTGATGAGGTGGATCAGGCCATGCTCGTGGAGTCATCCTGCGTGACTCTACCTTGTACGGTCAACCATGATGTGGTAGAACTTGGTGGACGTGAGAGCCCTCAAGCAAGAGAGGATGCTGACATGGAAGCTAACATTGTATCAACATTGAGCGACCTTTTAGCTTCGCAGGAGTATGATTCTGTGCCGTGTGTGCCTGCGTTGGAGTGTTCAGATGAGGAGAGAACACAGTTAAAGAATGTCGATCAGATAATTAACGTAAGTGAGGTAGAAGGTCCGAGAGTTCAAACTGTTGCCGTAGAAGTTCACAAGGAGAACATTACAGGTCCTGATAAAGTTGAGGATGCTGTTTCTAGGAAGTGTGCAGCTACCCCGCCCGACTCCGACGATGTCTTGACCCCTGGACAGCGCTCTGGGAAGAAGACGTGGTCGGAAGTCACGGGCGGGGCGTCGCGTGGTTCCAGGACAGCGAGTAATATAACAGAGAATGTACAAGGTAAAGGTGGTGCCTTAGGCGTTAGTCAACGTAAAGGGAAAAAGGGTGTGGTGGTCCCTCGAGGAAAGCCACCGTTAGCAAAGTTAGGTGTATAACCATAAATGTTAATGGTATGAAAAACAACAGAAGGCAAGTGCAGGTTCATGAGTGGTTGCATCGCTTTGCAGTAGATGTATGTTTCGTGCAAGAACATAACCATAAAGTTGGAAGTTCATTTGCGATAGATGGTTATGATGTTTATATGGCTCACTCGAGTCGTTTGAAAGGTGGTGTGGCTGTGTTGATAAAAGCGACCAGCCCATTCGTGATGAAACATTGGGAGGAAGGGGGAGGGTTGCATGGTACGCGTCATAGGTGAGTGGGGTACTCAACGGGTGGGTTTTGTAGGAGTATATGGGCCAGCTGAACATGATGTTAATATTAAAAATGCTTTTGTTAACGATGTTCTTGTGTACTATTTGAGATCTCTACCTGATATAACAGTAGTTGGTTGCGACTGGAACTGTTTGGTGCGCCGTAAAGACGTAAAACCGAGGGGAGCAGGTTATTGTTCGGTTATTTTGGGTGATTTGTTGTCTGGGCTGGGGTTGGTGGATGTAAGTGGAAGCAGTGACTTAGGGATTGAGCACACTTTCGTGCGTAAGGACTATGCTGTGCGCTTAGACAGGGTATATGTGTCTCGGCGGGTAGTTGTAACCAAAGTGCGTGTGTTATGCACTAGAAGACAAAAAGAATGCAGCAGATGCACTAGAAGACAAAAAGAATGCAGATGTAATATATGCAGACTTTGCAAAAGCCTTCGACAAGTGTGACCATGGCGTAATAGCGCACAAAATGCATGCTAAAGGAATAACAGGAAAAGTCGGTCGATGGATCTATAATTTCCTCACTAACAGAACACAGAGGGTAGTAGTCAACAGTAAAGTCCGAGGCAGCCACGGTGAAAAGCTCTGTTCCACAAGGCACAGTACTCGCTCCCATCTTGTTCCTCATCCTCATATCTGACATAGACAAGGATTTCAGCCACAGCACCGTGTCTTCCTTTGCAGATGACATCCGAATCTGCAAGACAGTGTCTTCCATTGCAGACACTGCAAGGCTCCAGGCGGACATCAACCAAATCTTTCAGTGGGCTGCAGAAAACAATATGAAGTTCAACGATGAGAAATTTCAATTACTCAGATATGGTAAACACGAGGAAATTAAATCTTCATCAGAGTACAAAACAAATTCTGGCCACAAAACAGAGCGAAACACCAACGTCAAAGACCTGGGAGTGATCATGTCGGAGGATCTCACCTTCAAGGACCATAACATTGTATCAATTGCATCTGCTAGAAAAATGACAGGATGGATAATGAGAACCTTCAAAACGAGGGATGCAAAGCCCATGATGACACTCTTCAGGTCACTTGTTCTATCTAGGCTGGAATATTGCTGCACACTAACAACACCTTTCAAGGCAGGTGAAATTGCTGACCTAGAAAATGTACAGAGAACCTTCATGGCGCGCATAACGGAGATAAAACACCTCAGTTACTGGGAGCGCTTAAGGTTCCTGAACCTGTATTCCCTGGAACGCAGGCGGGAGAGATACATGATTATATACACCGGGAAAAAATCCTAGAGGGACTAGTACCGAACTTGCACACGAAAATCACTCACTACGAAAGCAAAAGACTTGGCAGACGATGCAACATCACCCCAATGAAAAGCAGGGGCGTCACTAGCACGTTAAGAGACCATACAATAAGTGTCAGGGGCCCGAGACTGTTCAACTGCCTCCCAGCATACATAAGGGGGATTACCAACAGACCCCTGGCAGTCTTCAAGCTGGCACTGGACAAGCACCTAAAGTCGGTTCCTGATCAGCCGGGCTGTGGCTCGTACGTTGGTTTGCGTGCAGCCAGCAGTAACAGCCTGGTTGATCAGGCTCTGATCCACCAGGAGGCCTGGTCACAGACCGGGCCGCGGGGGCGTTGACCCCCGGAACTCTCTCCAGGTAAACTCCAGGTTATATGTGTATTTCTCCGACAATCGCGGTGCTCTCAAAGAGCTCGACTGGAGAGGTCTCCCGACTTGTTTCAAAGGATATTGGAAGTTAAATACTCGTTTACTTCAAAGTGCAGAAGATAAGACACTCTTCACGCACTTATGGACGTCTATGGGAGTGATTTAGTGCGACAATGGGACGAGGTTATAAAGCCTCGCATTAAGGATTTTTATGTACATCGGGGTAAGGAGGCCTCTCGATTAGAGTATGGATTTTTTGAGGTACCTGGAGGGTTCTTTACAGCACTGTTATGCGCAAGGAGAGGTATCTGGAATTTACCCAGTGGACGAGATTGACAATCTAAAGGAACACATCCAGGTGCTGAAAAATACGGTTTTTGATGGGGTGCGTATTTCGAGTGGAGTCGAGGAGGCTGTGTGGGGTGATAAGCCGTCCGCTTGTGTCTTACGTAGTCAGACACAAAGGAGGAAGGCGACCGAAATCGTGAGTTTAGTGGTGCAGGATGGCGTTGAAGGGTATAATGAGGGTCAGGTTGTAACAACAAGTGAAGGAATAAGTTATTATGTCGATAAACTTGCTTTAGTGATGAATATGGGGAATACATTTTTGCTAATTTTACTGTAAAAAACCTTAAGACACCTATAACAATCAGTGCCATTTACCGGATACCTCACACAAACATCCCAAATTTCAGTGAGAAATTAAAGTCACTAATAACAAACAGACAAATGAATAAGCACCACCTTCTCTTAGCTGGAGACTTCAACATCAACCTTGGCTTACTAGATGATCAGACTGTAACTGATTTCATCAACAATATGAACAACACACTTCTCATACCAACAATAACCAAACCAACCAGGCTCACTGAGACAAGTGCAACCATAATAGACCACATATGGACCAATATACTAGCCCCCCTTAAATCAGGGGTAATCACAGATAGCACTACAGACCACTACCCTACTTTCCTCCTGACAAACATTAGTAAACCACCACTTGAATACAACAAAGTCTCATTTAGACTCCATGACGAGGCCTCAATAAGGAAGGATTGTCTGCATCGCTCTTGGGCTGTGAAGACCCCCTTGCCTGACGCTCCCAGTAACCTGACAGCAGTGGTACGAGGAGGTGTTGTTGTGTCTCTGTTGACACCGCTGGGAAATTACTGGTGTTGAGATGGCGGTTTGTTATCGCAGACGCGTTAAATACTATTGGTATTGAACTGCTTCGAGGTGCGATTACACCTAGTTCAGCTCAAATACTCTTACCCAAGATAATCAGGGAGACATACGGCATACAAGATAGTGATTGTATGGGGTAGCGCTGAACGGAGCGCATAGAGTATTTGTGAAACTGCTTGCTGCGACAGTTTATGAATCGGTGGTTTACGCGCTTTCAAGATGTGTGTTTAGACGTTACTCCTGCTTTGCGTGTGAGACTGGTGGACGTGTCTCGATATTATACCTGGATAAAGTTGAGGAATGTCCCTTCGAGGCAAACGAAGCTGACATCAGAAACGCATTGAGAATATGGAACTGTGCATTCTGCCCAGCAGGGTAGTGGATAATGGGTGCCTACACAGGTATGCCGGAAGGTACATTCAGCCTTAAGATGACGTTGCGCCAACCCATACCGTCATATGTGTATCTTCAAGATTTTAGGACACAGGTAATGGTTTTATATCCTGGACAACGGCGTACGTGTCGCATTTGTGGAGAGTACGACCACATAGCAGCGGCATGCGAAAAGAACAGACGCGTGACCAAACCTGTGCAAGAAGACGTAGCCCCAGTCACACGTGATGAAGGTGAGTATCGTTCGTCAGAGGAAGGGCGTGGTCGTTTGTGGAGTGAGATGGTGGAACAGGCTTTTCGAAATGAGAGTGAGTCCTTCCCTCAGCTGCCTGCACCTGAGTCGTTGCCGATACCATCTACTGGATTGGTACCCCGGCTTGACGTGTTGAGTATTGGTCGAGGAGACGAATGTCGGTGAGGATTTAGACGACAGTTTTAAGGACCTTGTCACCGCAAGTGGTGGAAGCTCCGTCTCCGGAAGACGTAGCTGGAGACTTTCTGAGTCCGGATTGTCAACAATATGAGACTCCGCAGAAGGACGACGAGACTGGGACATCGGGAGACTTCATACCTCATTGTGAGGTGGATGTTGAGGTACACCATGAGGCTTCCTCGGATCTTGACATGGAGGATAAGAACGTTACCAGGAAATGGGCAGCTACGTCAGATTCGGATGACGTACTGACGCCGGCACAGAGGACTGGGAAAAAAACTGAGAGGATGGGTGAGGGGAGGGGTGGGGAGGGGGGGTCATGAGGGACGCCATCGCAAGAAGGGAGGCGAATGGGAAGGTACTGTAAAGAAGACACATAGACGTAACAAATCAAGTGGTGAACCACGGGAGGAGAAGAGAAGGGTGGAAAATATAAACGGCCTTAGGTGTATGACTGCTAATGTTAACGGTTTGTGAACTAGATTAAAGAGAGATTGGTTGAGCAGTTTTCTTAGCAAACATAGAATTGATGTTCTCTTCCTTCAAGAACACAATTTCAAAGAAGGAGAAGTGTTGCAGGTTGCAGGTTATACAGTACTGACCCTGCCAACTATTCGTTTGAAAGGTGGTGTGGGTCTTTTAATAAAAGAGACGAGCCCGTTTGTGTTGCAGAGATGTGAGGGGGGTGGGGGGGAGGGTGTTGCGAGTGGATGGACTTGGATGGGAAAGCGTGTATCCTTGGTAAGTGTCTATGCCCCTGCGGAGAATGACACGAAGGTTCAAACGGATTTTGTGTGTGAGGACCTTGTTTATTTTTGCGTGGTCTTCCGGAAGTAGCGAATAGTGGGGGGTGACTGGAACTGTGTCATAAGGGCGGCTTACGTCGAACCCAAAGGGGCTGGGCATGTGTCTGCACCTCTCAGAGATTTGTTGAGGGATGTTAAGTTAAGAGATGTGTTTGGGGGAGGGGTGTGGGAAACAGAACATACTTTTATCAGAAGGGGATATGCTGCAAGGTTAGACAGAGTGTATATTTCGCAGGGAGTAGTTGTAAAGTCTTTTAATACGGTGGAGACGGTCTTGTCAGATCATAGGGCAGTTGTAGTGGAGGTAGGGTGGGAGGGAATGGCCGAAATTTATAGGAATTATTGGAAATTAAATATTAGTGTGTTAAGTGATGAGGAAGGGTTGGAGGGTTTTTCTATGCTGTGGAATGAGCTTTCAAGGAAGCTCAGGAGGTGGAAGACATTGTAACGTGGTGGGACTCGGTGGCAAAGGAAAGGATAAAGTCCTTTTATGTGAGGGAGGGTAGGCGTATAAACACTTTAAAATATGGGCTAGCGAATTATTTAGAGGATCGATTACGAAGTTGTTATGGGCAGGGATCGGTTAGTGGTGTTTTACCCCATGGACGAGATTGTAGACATAAAAGAGAGGTTGCGAACGTTGCATAATGAGCGGTTTCAAGCGGTGAGGGTGCAAGCAGGATTAGAAAGAAGTTTTGTGGGGAGATAGGCCATCCAGCGTGTGTGTTGAGACAACAAAAGCAAAAGCAGGCGCTCACGGCAATCCCGAGCTTGGAGGTAAATGAGATGATGGGAATCCATAGAGCAGGTCAAGTGATACGAAACCAAAAGCTATGAGTGCATATGCGGATACATGGTATAAAAAACACTGGACTAGTAGTG
The DNA here is from genome assembly GCF_026875155.1 of Cherax quadricarinatus. Taxonomy (NCBI): domain Eukaryota; kingdom Metazoa; phylum Arthropoda; class Malacostraca; order Decapoda; family Parastacidae; genus Cherax; species Cherax quadricarinatus. The sequence continues at coordinate 44,770,420 of NC_069415.1, forward strand.
GCGTGGATGAAGTGGAATTAAGTAAGGTGTGCACGTATGCTAAGTGCATTTTGGGTCACAGTGATAGGAAGGCATTGGGTGGGGTTATTACTGAGGAGGAAATTGAAATTGCTCTACACGGAATGAGGAAGGGCAAGTCCCCGGGTATTGATGGTTTACGGTGGAATTTTATTTGCAGCATTGGGAGTTGATTGGGAAGTTCATGGTAAGATTATTAAACTGTATGAAGGAGAAGGGTACGTTAGGGGATAAGCAGAATACGGCAGTTGTGGTGTTGGTCCCGAAAGGCAAAGGGCAGCCAAACCTTGGGAAGTATAGGGCGATATCGTTGCTCTGTGCAGACTATAAGGTTTTCGCAAAAATTTTGGGTAATAGGGTAAAATGCGTGGTGGGGAGGGTCGTTTCACCATCGCAGTATGGGTTGCAGTTTTGTGGAGTCAAAGGGGGGAGGGGAGGGGGCGGCTTTACTGGCCTTGGACTGGCGAGCCGCCTATGATAGAGTGGAAAGGGGTGCACTGCAGAGTATTCTTCGGAAACAGGGTTATGGAGAAGAAATAGTTGGGTGGGTAAACACTCTGTATAAGGGGGCAAGGATGAGGGTACAAATAAATGGGTGTATGGGGACGGACTTTGAGATGGGTAGAGGTTTAAGACAAGGGTGCCCTATGTCACAGATCTTATTTGCGTGTTTTCAGGATCCCTTTTACAGGATGGTTGAGAGCACAGTTAGTTCCCGGGGTGGGGGTGGGGTAGGGGAAGTGGATTGTTGGCCGGCATTAATAGGTTATGTGGATGATACGACTGTTTTGGTGTGTGAACGAATGTCTATGAAAGGGTTGGAAGATGTTGTGCGTGTGTTTGAACGTGCCACGGGTATGAAGGTAAATAGTGAAAAGTCGATGATCATGGGGTTGGGTACCTGGAAAGGGGGTGGAATGGTGAGCTGTAACGTGGTTAACACAACTGCGATGTCATTAAAGATTTGCGGTATTATTTATAGAGACGATTTGGATGTGGCGCGGGAGGAAAATTCAGTAAGGACGTTGGAAAAGGTCATTGGTCGTCTGGGTGTTCTGAGGCCCCAACATCTCACTCTGGCCCAACGTGTGATTGTTGTTAACGTTTTCTTGTATAGTAAGGTGTGGCACGTTGCGGCTGTATTCCCAATTACAGGAACAGCGATCAATGGAATATTGAGAAGAGTATTTACCTTTCTGTGGGGATCGAGGTGTGATTGGTTAAAAACGTGAGGTTGTTATGTTACCTGTACGTCGAGGAGGTTTAGGATTGTTGGACTTAAAGCGTAGGGTGAAATGTGTTTTTCTAAAGTGGGAGGTTTGGCGTGTGGGTGTGATGGCGGGAAATATGGACCAAGTATATACGAGGGTGCAAAAGTGGTATAGGGGAATGGAGTTAAGGGAATGTGAGATTGTACTACGAGCTTTGTTGATGGTAAAGGAACGGAGGAACATTCGCATAAGGGGTTTTAAGTAGGTTACTAGGGGGTACGTGCGCAGCTCCAGTAGAAGGTTTGTTCCCCATGTACTCGTGGGAAAATATATGGCTCCGATTTAGCAAGTTGAAATTACGGCCTAGGGTGCGTGAAGTCACGTTTCGTTTTTTACATGGTATATTGCCGTCAGGGGCAATACTACGATCCAGAAGAGTCGTGGTGGGAGGCGGGTGTGGGTTTTGTGGTGGGGAAGACACGGCTTTTCACGTTGTCTATTTTTGCGAAGGTTTAGAAGATGTCAGGAGTTGGTTGGGTAGGGTGGTACAGAGGGTGGGAGGCAAAGGAGTGCAGGTCCTGCGTGCGTTAAGTCTCGACATCGGTGGATTAGACCAGGACGTTGAACGGGCTTTAGATTATATTATCGTGGATTACATTTATATTTCGTGGGTAATGCGGGGAAAAGGGATCAGTGAGGTGAGAAGGCGTGTCCTTGCAATAACGTTTTATCGTACAATGTGTAGGAATAGGGAATTGTATGGGAGGAGGTGGGATAAGGTTTTTCGGACGGTTATAAAAGGCTAACTCTAGAAACCCTTGTGAATCTGTGATAAATATACGGGCATGTCGAATAAGTTGTCGTGTAGGTCAGTGGGCAATAGCTGGCTCGTCTCTTGGGGGGAAGGATGTGAGTTGCGTGAATATGAGTTTGGGCATAAATGTGTTTTAGTTGTTATGGATGTGTGGTTGTAGATTCAGGGGTTAGGGTTACTTATTGTACCTTTTGTGTACAAAATGACTGGGGTGCCTTTATTATTTTGTTATGTTTTTGATGCTTCCTTTGTGTAAAGATCGTTGTATTCTTGAGTCACTAGTTTTCTTAGTTTTGTTTTTGATTGTGTTATGGAGGTCCAGATATTTGGGTATATAAACGTGCATATGTATATATATGTGTGCGTGTGTATGTTGTATATATATATATATATATATATATATATATATTATATATATATATATATATATATATATATATTTATATATATATATATATATATAATATATGTATGTATGTATATATATATGCATGTTTTGTCCCTTCTCTGTTACTGTTCAATTAGTCTGTGAGTCACCAAAGTATTAAAGGGATATAACACGTGTACATTACCCTGAGTCGTCCAATTGTATCCTATAAATATGTAGCAACATTATGATTTTTGTTTGTGATTCAAACGTAGTTCATAGGTATCAAGATTGAACACTTATGGAATGGATGGAAATTGCTGACGATTAATATGATCGTCAATTTATATAATATTTATTATGTTAATGAATTTGTGTTAGAGTAAATCATTGAATTTGTGTCTAAGTTGGAATTTCTATAATCAATTGTATATTTTGTATGCAAATTACATAACATTGTTTAAACATCAATGTAACATGTTTGTATGATGTGCATGTAGATTATAATGGGTTAAGTGGGGTTTCCACCAGTGTTATATTTGTTACACAAACAGTTATATCTTTTGGTATTTTTTTTTTATTTTATTTAAAACGTCATATAACAACATATTAAATATATAAAAATCCATCCTTCATTAAACAGGTATACAAAACATAATACATGAACATAATACACCTTATAAAGTACGCTGCAGCACATATCCGATATTTACACCTAAGCCAACTAGTATTTCCCTAAACCATACATGATGAAATATCATATAAAAGCATACAACAATACGTATAACATTATAACAAAAATTAAAGCCTTAAACATTTTTTTTTTTTTTTTTTTTTATAATTTAAAAAATATACAATACATTAAATAATCATAGGATTACCTATCATTACATTCATAGTAAGTATAATTACAATTGTCAATATATACACTAGAACGGTTATAAATATTCGTCAGTCCCCTATTCATTATGTAGCTATCCCAAGGTAACACAAGAATATACAAATTCTCCGTTACCTTAATTAAAACCCTCTTATATACATTATAAACAATGAGAAACTATTCATCAATAATATGCCTTAGTGTTTGATTTTATGTCAATAAAACCTTTGTAAAGACATAATACATAAACAAGTGCATATATAACAAAATATCCAAAAACGAACGATATGTAATGAAACTGGTAGTCAATTTACTTGACAACTGCAAAGATACTAAACATATTCAGTACATTAAACAAAGGGTTCCACTTAATAGCATGAGATAATTCTGAATTGCCAAACAAGTAACATTATGCAACATACACACACCACATTCTTATCACATATACACACACACATGAGAGATTATGTACACATAATACAAAATTGTTACCCTCATATCTGATCACATTCCAAAACATATATCCCAGGAGACCCCAAGCAGAACGTTACCAGGTATCATCCACATGGCTGATACAAGGAAAATATAACCTGGAGTTTACCTGGAGAGAGTTCCGGGGGTCAACGCCCCCGCGGCCCGGTCTGAGACCAGGCCTCCTGGTGGATCAGAGCCTGATCAACCAGGCTGTTGCTGCTGGCTGCACGCAAACCAACATACGAGCCACAGCCCGGCTGATCCGGAACTGACTTTAGGTGCTTGTCCAGTGCCAGCTTGAAGACTGCCAGGGGTCTGTTGGTAATCCCCCTTATGTGTGCTGGGAGGCAGTTGAACAGTCTCGGGCCCCTGACACTTATTGTATGGTCTCTTAACGTGCTAGTGACACCCCTGCTTTTCATTGGGGGGATGGTGCATCGTCTGCCAAGTCTTTTGCTTTCGTAATGAGTGATTTTCGTGTGCAAGTTCGGTACTGTCCCAATTTTT
>NC_069415.1:44780190-44800190 GCF_026875155.1 Cherax quadricarinatus
GTAGTAGTAATAGTAGTAATAATAGTTGTGACATTTACTGGACATTGACCACGTAGGTCACGCAGCGCTCATAGCAGTAAAAATATATAATACACAGTAAAAAAAAATAACATACCTTAAAAGCATCGAACATAAACACTCAACACAGATAAATACTATCATACCAAAGTGAAATAACCTGCATCAACTAAAAATCTAATTAAATTGTGTAAAGAGTCTCCTAAAAGTTTGCAGAGCTCCCTACAGGCACCTCGGTAATTATAAAGACTATGATGAAGGCGGAAAGTTCTAAGCCGAGGGAAAACTGTTGAAATACATTCCACAGTCAGCTGCACATCACAAACCAGACAGAGGGACAGGAGCACCTGCAAACTGGTGGCTTTGGGTGAAAAGTGTGTGCCCGATCCTCAATCCACCAAAGATTCCTCTCAGAGTGACGAGTACTCCTGAAGGAGAAGAGGCCAAATACCCATGTCGGCTGAACCATGCATAACTTGTTGCCAGTCTGCAGGGCGCACCAGGCCCGCCACTTCTCAAGCACATAACTGTAGATTTAGCCCAAGAAGTTACAGTCAGCCCAAAGTCTACTGCAGAATGGGCTCGCTACAGCAGCCTTCGCCAGACCATCAACATAACTCCATATTTTCGTGCCGTACATGGAGATACACTAACCACTTCTGGAGCCTCTGAACCACAGGGTGACAGAAGCATACTGGACTAGGACAGACAGCGCACAATGGAAATCTAAGTAAAGAGTGAACCGAGAACTAAGCTGACTAGCTATCAATACAAAAGCAGCTAGGATTTACTGGAGCTTCTCTCTCTCTCTCTCTCCTCTCTCTCTCTCCTCTCTCTCTCTCTCCTCTCTCACTCTCCTCTCCTCTCTCTCTCTCTCTCTCTCTCTCTCTCTCTTGGTAACCGTGCACAATAAAAGTTTTCAGAGGCCCTCACAACAAATCCAGCACCATCCTCACTCTTAGAACCTTCAGTAATGATCGTATTGTCAAGAAGAACTCATGGTCTACGGAGAAACCCTCATTAAAAAAAAAAAAAAGCCGGAGACCTATAGTCAATTAACACGGCCTTACATTCCATTAAGTCATAATTTTCATTACAAAGATCTGATTACCTGTTGAGAGGAGTCTGATTTTTCACTAATGAAGTGAGATCCTCTACTAGCAGAGTCCGATCCTCCCTTAATGGAACTCAAACCAATTACAAATCACAACATCACGCAACCACTTCTCCCAGTGTCTCTCTCTCTCGCCAGCCACTAATTTGTTTATCTATGTTCCTCTTTCTTCAACCCTGTCTCCATATTCGTTAAGTGCGTCTGAAAATAAGTCTGATAAAGTTCGCTATGCTCTCCGCGTTGCCAGACGTAAGCCATCCATTTTTAATGTCGTTATTGTCTGGTAATTATACAGAAATATGAGTTAATATGTATGTTAACTTAACAATTTAACTTAAACTAACCGACAACAATAAATACAAAAATTTTATTGAGACTTGAAGCGTGCAGAAATGCACGCACGGAAAACACTGTGATAGTGACTGTCTTAGCAAGACACATTACCATCTTGTTCTCTTTCTCATCATCCGTTCCGTTGTTTCCCTCTTTCTCACCATCCGTTCCATCATCTCCCTCATTCTCACCATCCGCTCCGTTGTTTCTTTCTTTCTCACAAAACTTTGTTGTTTCTTTCTCACCATCCGTTCCGCTCTCTTTTTCACCATCTTTTCAATTGTTTCTCTCTTTCTCACGATCCGTTCCGTTGTCTCCCTCATTCTTACCATCCGTTCCGTTGTCTCTCTCTTTCTCACCATCCTTTCTGTTGTTTCTCTCTTTCTCACCATCGGTTCCGTTGTTTCCGTCTTTCTCACCATCTGCTCCGTTGTTTATCCTCTTTTTCACCATCCGTTCTGTTTCCCTGTTTCTCGCCATCCATTCCGATGTTTCCCTGTTTTCTCACCATGTAGTTGAAGTTTTGGCGGTAAAGATTGAAAGCCAAAACCGTGTCATTGTGGTAGTATACAAGCCTCCAGATGCAACTTCCCAGCAATTCCAGGAGCAGCTTGAGAAAATTCACCACTGTCTGGAAAAACTACCAACTCCTGCCCCAAACATCTTACTACTAGGAGATTTCAACCTGAGACACCTAAAATGGAGGAGGATAGCAAACAATGTTTTAGCAGAGATCACCCCGGGAGGCAGCTCACATGAAAATTCACACACACACACACACACACACACACACACACACACACACTAACTATTAAATCCCTACACCAAATTCTCCTTAAACCAGCAAATATTAGAGCCTACAAGACTAGAAAATACGCTGGACCTCATCTTCACTAACAACGACTATCTGATACGTAATATAACTGATCAAAGACAATACACTCAGATTACAACATAATAGTGTACAGACATATATGCACAGGGCTTCTGACCAGCAAAATGTCATGAAGGTCTCTTCACGAAATTCAATTTCAATAACAAACACATACAATGGGATCAAGTAGACCATGTCCTAAATGAAACAAGCTGGGAAGATATCCTAAACAACACAGATCCGAATGTTTACCTGGAAAAAATTAATTCTGTGGTTCTTGAGATCTGCTCAGACACATCCCATTAAGAAAAAGAAAGAGAAGATGTAAACTAAAAAGAGAGAGAAGCTCCCTATACAGACGAAGGCGAAGAGTCACAGAGCTGTTGAGAGGGGCCAATAATCTGAAACACGAAGGGAGGCACTAGTCAATGAAACTGCAAAATCGAACTTAAGCTAAAGGAATCTTACAGGATACAAGAATCACAGAAGAACTAAAGGCCATAAAAGTAAATTAAAAAAAAAGTACTTCTCTTATGCCAGGTCTAAGGGAAAAACAACATCCAGTATTGGGTCCCTGCTTAGGCGGGATGGGACATACACAGATGATAGCCAAGAAATGAGTAGATACTAAAGTCTCAAAACGACTCAGTGTTCAGCGAGTCACTGCCCAGGACTAAGGGTCGACAACCCAAATGAATTCTTTATAAACGAAACCCAAAATCTGGTCATCTCAAAAATCTCGATATTATACTAACTCACAAGATTTTGAAGAGGCAAATGAATGACATGCCCATGCACTCTGCCCCAGGCCCAGACTCATGGAACTCCGTGTTCATCAAGAACTGCAAGAAGTCCCTATCTCGTGCCTTCAGCATTTTATGGAGAGGGAGCATGGACCGGGGTCATCCCACACACACTAAAAGCAACAGACATAGCCCCACTCCACAAAGGTGGCAGTAAAGTAATTGCAAAGAACTACAGACCGATAGCAGTAACATAAAAATATATCATAAAAATCTTCGAGAGGGTTCTAAGAAGCAAGATCGCCAACCACGTACATACCCATCAGTTACACAAGCCAGGGTAAGACGGGTTAAGAGCATGTTGCTCCTGCCTGTCCCAGCTACTGGACCACTATGACAAGGTCCTGGATGCTGTAGAGAATAAACTAAATACAGATGTAGTATACACAGACTTTGGAAAAGCTTTCGACAAGTGTGACCATGGTGTAATAGCGCATAAAATGCGTGATAAAGGAATTACAGGAAAAGTTGGTAGATGGCTCTATAACTTTGATAAATAGAACACAAAGAGTAATGGTAAACAGAGTAAAGTCCCAGGCAGCCACGGTAAAAAGCTCTGTTCCACCAGGCACAGTACTCGCTCCTATTCTATTCCTCATCCTCATTTCTGACATAGAGCCACAGCACCGTGTCTTCCTTTGCGGATGACACCCGGATTACCATGGCATCGACCTCCATCGAAGACACTGCAAGATTCCAAGCGGACATCAACCAAATCTTCAAATGGGCCACTCAAAACAATATGAAGTTCAGCGAGGAGAAATTTCAACTACTCAGATATGGGAAACTTGAGGAAATTAAAAATGTATCAGGGTATACCACAAATTCTATAACCATACAATAGAGCGGAAAAGCAATGTAAAGGACCTGGGAGTGATAATGTCAGAGGACCTCGCCTTCAAAGACTACAACAATGTATCTACCTCATCTGCTAGGAAAATGATAGGATGGACAATGAGAACCTTCAAAACTATGAACGCCAAGTCCATGATGATTCTCTTCAAATCACTTGTGCTCTCTAGGCTGGAATACTGCTGTACACTAACGACCCCCTTCAAGGCTGGTGACATTGCAGACCTAGAGAGTGTACAAATAACTTTCACGGCACACATAAGTATACGATAAGGCAACTAAATCACTGGGAACGGTTGAAGGTCCTTGATCTGTATTCCCTGGAACGCAGGCGAGAGAAATACATGTAATATACACTTGGAGGGTCCTGGAGGGATTGGTATCAAAACTGCACACGAAAATCACTCCAATCTGATGTTATCCTGACGCCAAATGACTTCGAACAGGCGATAAATGACATGCCCATGCACTCTGCCCCAGGGCCAGACTCATGGAACTCCGTATTCATCAAGAACTGCAAGAAGCCCCTATCACGAACTTTTACCATCCTATGGAGAGGGAACATGGACACGGGGGTCGTCCCACAGTTCCTAAAAAGGACAGCCCCACTCCACAAAGGGGGGCATAAAGTAATAACAAAGAACTACAGACCGATAGCACTAACATCCCATATCATAAAAATCTTTGAAAGGGTCCTAAGAAGCAAGATCACCACCCATCTAGATACCCGTCAATTACACAACCCAGGGCAACATGCGTTTAGAGCAGGTCGCTCCTGTCTGTCCCAACTACTGGATCACTACGACAAGGTCCTAGATGCACTAGAAGACAAAAAGAATGCAGATGTAATATACACAGACTTTGCAAAAGCTTTCGACAAGTGTGATCATGGCGAAATAGCGCACAAAATGCGTGCTAAAGGAATAACAGGAAAAGTTGGTAGATTGATCTATAATTTCCTCACAAACAGAACACAAAGAGTAGTAGTCAACAGAGTAAAGTCTGAGGCGGCTACGATGAAAAGCTCTGTTCCGCAAGGCACAGTACTCGCTCCCATCTTGTTTCTCATCCTCATATCTGACATAGACAAGGATGTCAGCCACAGCACCGTGTCTTCCTTTGCAGATGACACCCGAATCTGCATGACAGTGTCTTCCATTGCAGACACTGCAAGGCTCCAGGCGGACATCAACCAAATCTTTCAATGGGCTGCAGAAAACAATATGAAGTTCAACGATGAGAAATTTCAATTACTCCGATATGGTAAACATGAGGAAATAAAAACTTCATCAGAGTACAAAACAAATTCCAGCCACAAAATAGAGCGAAAAACCAACGTCAAAGACCTGGGAGTGATCATGTTGGAGGATCTCGCCTACAAGGATCATAACATTGTATCAATCGCATCTGCTAGAAAAATGACAGGATGGATAATGAGAACCTTCAAAACTAGGGATGGCAAGCCCATGATGACCCCTTTTCAGGTCGCTTGTTTACAGGCTGAATATTCTGCACACAACAGTACCTTTCAAGGCAGGTGAAATTGCTGACCTAGAAAATTACAGAAACCCCCTTCGCGGCGCACATAACGGGATAAAACACCTAAATTACTGGGAGCGCTTGAAGTTCCGAACTTGTATTTCCCCGGAAACGCAAGCGGAGGACACATATTAAAAAACACCTGAAAACCAGAGGGACTATACCGAAATTTCACCGAAAATCATCACTACAAAACAAAAGACTTGGCAAACGATGCAACTCCCCCCAATGAAAGCAGGGTGTCACTAGCACTTAAAGACCCTACAATAAGGTCAGGGCCCGAGATTGTTCAACTGCCTCCCAGCATACATAAGAGGGATTACCAATAGACCACTGGCTATCTTCAAGCAGGCACTGGACAAGCACGTAAAGTCGGTACCTGACCAGCCGGGCTGTGGCTCGTATGTTGGATTCCTTGCAACCAGCAGTAACAGCCTGGGTGATCAGGCTCTGATCGACCATGAGGCCTGGTCACAGACCGGCCGCGGGGGCGTTGACCCCCAGAACTCTCTCCAGGTAAACTCCAGGTAATATGAAAGCAAAAGACTCGGCAGGAGATGCAACATTCCCCCGATGAAAAGCAGAGGTGCCACGAGTACACTGAGAGACATGACAATAAGTGTCCGGGGCCCGAGACTGTTCAACTCTCTCCCAGCATACGTAAGGGGGATTACCAATAGACTCCTGGCTGTCTTCAAGAAGGCACTGGACAGGCACCTAAAGTCAGTACCTGACCAACCGGGCTGTGGTTCGTACGTCAGCTTGCGCGCGACCAACAGTAACAGCCTGGTTGATCAGACCCTGATCCACCGTGAGGCCTGGTCTCAGACCGGGCCGCGGGGGAGTTGACCCCTGAAACCCTCTCCAGGTAAACTCCAGGTCCAGGTATCCGTTCCGTTGATTATCCCAACTCCCTCGAATTTTATTCTGACCTCTTGTCTTCCACCGTTTCCTTCTCCTCCATTTTTGTCCTCTTGTTCTTTTTATCCTTCTCTTCTCCACATATCTCGTTCTCCTATTCCTACTAATTTTCCTGCTACTTTTACCACCACTTCTTCCTGTTCCACCTACTTTCCCCCATATACTCTTCCCTCCTCCTCTTCCTTCTTGTCATTCTCCTCCTCCGCCTGTCTCCTCCTCTTCCTCCTCCGCCTCTGCCTCTTGCTCCTCCTCCGCCTCTTCCTCCTCCTCCGCCTCTGTCTCTTCCTCCTCCTCCGCCTCTGTATCTTCCTCCTCCTCCGCCTCTGCCTCTTGCTCCTCCTCCGCCTCTTCCTCCTCCTCCGCCTCTGTCTCTTCCTCCTCCTCCGCCTCTGCCTCTTCCTCCTCCTCCGCCTCTGTCTCCTCCTCCTCTTCCTCCGCCTTTCATCTCCAGAACTTAGGCGTCAACGAGCTGGAAAATTTAGATGATGGCAACTGATGGGGAAAGGAAGGTAATGCAGCCGCTGTGTGTGTGTGTGTGTGTGTGTGTGTGTGTGTGTGTGTGTGTATGTGTGTGTGTGTGTACTCACCTATTTCTCACCTATTTGTGGTTGCAGGGGTCGAGTCTTAGCTCCTGGCCCCGCCTCTTCACCGGTTGCTAATGGGCCCTCTCTCTCCCCACTCCATGAGCTTTATCAAACCTCGTCTTAAAACTGTGTATGGTTCCTGCCTCCACTACGTCATTTTCTAGGCTATTCCACTGCCTTACAACTCTATGACTGAAGAAATACTTCCTAATATCTCTGACTCATTTGTGTCTTCAACTTCCAATTGTGGCCTCTTGTTTCTGTGTCCCCTCCCTGGAACATCCTGTCTTTGTCCACCTTGTCTATTCCACGCAGTATTTCATATGTCGTTATCATGTCTCCCCTGACCCTCCTGTCCTCCAGTGTCGTCAGGTCGATTTCCCTTAATCTTTCTTCATAGGACATTCCCCTTAGCTCTGGAACTAACCTTGTCGCAAACCTTTGTACTTTCTCTAGTTTCTTGACGTGCTTTATCAAGTGCGGGTTCCAAACAGGTGCTGCATACTCCAGTATGGGCCTGACATACACGGTGTACAGTGTCTTGAACGATTCCTTACTAAGGTATCGGAATGCTGTTCTCAGGTTTGCCAGGCGCCCATATGCTGCAGCAGTTATCTGGTTGATGTGTGCTTCAGGAGACATGCTCGGTGTTATACTCACCCCAAGATCTTTCTCCTTGAGTGAGGTTTGCAGTCTTTGGGCCACCTAGCCTATACTCGGTCTGTGGTCTTCTGTGCCCTTCCCCTATCTTCATGACTTTGCATTTGGCAGGATTAAATTCGAGAAGCCATTTGCTGGACCAGGTGTCCAGTCTGTCCAGGTCTCTTTGAAGTCCTGCCTGGTCCTCATCAGATTTAATTCTCCTCATTAACTTCACATCATCTGCAAACAGGGACACTTCTGAGTCTAACCCTTCCATCATGTCGTTCACATATACCAAAAATAGCACTGGTCCTAGGACCGACCCCTGTGGGACCCCGCTCGTCACAGGTGCCCACTGTGATACATCATTACGTACCATGACTCGTTGTTGTCTCCCTGTCAGGTATTCTCTGATCCATTGCAGTGCCCTTCCTGTTATATGCGCCTGATGCTCTAGCTTCTGCACTAATCTCTTGTGAGGAACTGTGTCAAAGGCCTTCTTGCAGTCCAAGAAGATGCAATCAACCCACCCCTCTCTCTCGTGTCTTACTTCTGTTATTTTACCATAAAACTCCAGAAGGTTTGTGACACAGGATTTGCCTTCCATGAATCCGTGCTGGTTGGCATTTATACTCTTGTTCCGTTCCAGGTGCTCCACCACTCTCCTCCTGATAATCTTCTCCATAATTTTGCATACTATACACGTCAATGACACAGGTCTATAGTTTAGTGCCTCTTTTCTGTCTCCTTTTTTAAAAATGGGAACTACATTTGCGGTCTTCCATACCTCAGGTAGTTGCCCAGTTTCCAGGGACGTGTTGAAGATTGTGTGTGTATGTGTGTGTGTGTGTGTGTGTGTGTGTGTGTGTGTGTGTGTGTGTGTGTGTGTGTTGTACTCACTAGTTGTACTCACCTAGTTGAGGTTGCGGGGGTCGAGTCCGAGCTCCTGGCCCCGCCTCTTCACTGATCGCTACTAGGTCACTCTCCCTGAACCGTGAGCTTTATCATACCTCTGCTTAAAGCTATGTATGGATCCTGCCTCCACTACATCGCTTCCCAAACTATTCCACTTAAGGACTACTCTGTGGCTGAAGAAATACTTCCTAACATCCCTGTGATTCATCTGTGTCTTCAACTTCCAACTGTGTCCCCTTGTTACTGTGTCCAATCTCTGGAACATCCTGTCTTTGTTCACCTTGTCAATTCCTCTCAGTATTTTCATGTCCCCCTATCTCTCCTGTCCTCCAGTGTCATCAGGTTGATTTCCCTTAACCTCTCCTCGTAGGACATACCTCTTAGCTCTGGGACTAGTCTTGTTGCAAACCTTTGCACTTTCTCTAGTTTCTTTACGTGCTTGGCTAGGTGTGGGTTCCAAACTGGTGCCGCATAATCCAATATGGGCCTAACGTACACGGTGTACAGGGTCCTGAACGACTCCTTATTAAGATGTCGGAATGCTGTTCTGAGGTTTGCTAGGCGCCCATATGCTGCAGCAGCTATTTGGTTGATGTGCGCTTCAGGAGATGTGCCTGGTGTTATACTCACCCCAAGATCTTTTTCCTTGAGTGAGGTTTGTAGTCTCTGGCCCCCTAGACTGTACTCCGTCTGCGGTCTTCTTTGCCCTTCCCCAATCTTCATGACTTTGCACTTGGTGGGATTGAACTCCAGGAGCCAATTTCTGGACCAGGTCTGCAGCCTGTCCAGATCCCTTTGTAGTTCTGCCTGGTCTTCGATCGAGTGAATTCTTCTCATCAGCTTCACGTCATCTGCAAACAGGGACACCTCAGAGTCTATTCCTTCCGTCATGTCGTTCACAAATACCAGAAACAGCACTGGTCCTAGGACTGACCCCTGTGGGGCCCCGCTGGTCACAGGTGCCCACTCTGACAAACCTCGCCACGTACCATGACTCGCTGCTGTCTTCCTGACAAGTATTCCCTGATCCATTGTAGTGCCCTTCCCTGTTTATCCCTGCTTGGTCCTCCAGTTTTTGCACCAATCTCTTGTGTGGAAACTGTGTCAAACGCCTTCTTGCAGTCCAAGAATATGCAATCCACCCACCCCCTCTCTCTCTTGTCTTTTCTGCTGTCACCATGTGTGTGTGTGTGTATGTGTGTGTGTATGTGTGTGTGTGTGTGTGTATGTGTGTGTGTGTGTGTGTGTGTGTTTGTGTATGTGTTTTGTATGTGTGTGTATGTGTGTGTGTGGGGTGTGTATGTGTGTGTGTGTGGTGTGTGTATGTATGTGTGTGTATGTGTGTGTGTGTATGTTTGGGGTGTGTGTGTGTGTATATGTGTATGTGTGTGTGTGTGTGTGTGTGTGTGTGGGGTGTATGTGTGTGTGTGTATGTGTGTGTGTTTTGTGTGTGTATGTGTGTGTATGTGTGTGTGTGTGTATGTGTTGTGGGGTGTTGTGTATGTGTATGTGTGTGTATGTGTGTGTGTGTATGTGTGTGGTGTGTGGGGTGTGTGTGTGTGTGTATGTGTGTGTGTGTGTGTGTGTGTGTGTGTGTGTGTTTGTATGTGTGTGTGTATGTGTGTGTGTGTGTGTGTGTGTATGTGTGTGTGTGTGTGTGTGTATGTGTGTGTATGTGTGTGTGTGTTTGTGTGTGTATTTGTGTGTATGTGTGTGTGTATGTGTATGTGTGTATGTGTGTGTGTGTGTATTGTGTGTGTGGTGTATGTGTGTGTGTGTGTGTGTGTGTATGTGTGTGTATGTGTATGTGTGTGTATGTTGGTGTGTGTGTATGTGTGTTTGTGTGTGTGTGTGTGTATGTGTGTGGTATGTGTGTGTGTGTGTATGTGTGTTTGTGTGTGTGTGTGTGTATGTGTGGTGTGTATGTGTGTGTGTGTGTATGTGTATGTGTACTCACCTAATTGTAACTCACCTAATTGTGGTTTGCAGGGGTCGAGACTCAGCTCCTGGCCCCGCCTCTTCACTGATCGCTACTAGGTCCTTTTCTCTCTCTGCTTCCTGAGCTGTATCATACCTCTTCTTAAAACTATGTAAGGTTCCTGCCTCCACTACTTCACTTGCTAGGCTATTCCACTTCCTGACAACTCTGTGACTGAAGAAATACTTCCTAACGTCCCTGTGACTCGCCTGAGTCTTCAGCTTCCAGTTGTGACCCCTTGTCCCTGTGTCCCCTCTCTGGAACATCCTATCTCTGTCCACCTTGTCTATTCCCCGCAGTATCTTGTATGTCGTTATCATGTCTCCCCTGACCCTTCTGTCCTCCAGTGTCGTCAGTCCGATTTCCCTTAACCTTTCCTCGTACATTTCCTTGAGCTCTGGGACTAGCCTTGTTGCAAGCCTTTGTACTTTCTCTAACTTCTTGACGTGCTTGACCAGGTGTGGGTTCCAGACTGGTGCTGCATACTCCAGTATGGGTCTAACATACACAGTGTACAGTGTCTTGAACGATTCCTTATTATGGTATCGGAACGCTATTCTCAGGTTTGCCAGGCGCTCGTATGCTGCAGCAGTTATTTGGTTGATGTGTACCTCAGGTGATGTGCTCGGTGTTATGGTCACCCCAAGGTCTTTCTCCCTGAGTGAGGTCTGTAGTCTTTGTCCACCTAGCCTATACTCTGTCTGCGGTCTTCTTTGCCCCTCCCCAATCTTCATGACTTTGCATTTGGCTGGGTTGAATTCGAGAAGCCAGTTACTGGACCACATGTCCAGCCTGTCCAGGTCTCTTTGCAGTCCTGCCTCATCCTCGTCCGATTTAATTCTTCTCATCAACTTCACATCTGCGAACAGGGACACTTCAGAGTCTATTCCTTCCATCATGTCGTTCACATATATCAAAAATTGCTCTGGTCCTTGAACTGACCCCTGTGGGACCCCGCTCGTAACAGGCGCCCACTGTGATACCTCTTCACGTACCATGACTCGTTGCTGCCTCTCTGTCAGGTATTCCCTGATCCATTGCAGTGCCCTCCCTTTTACATGCGCCTGATCCTCCAGCTTCTGCACTAATCTCTTGTGGGGAACTGTGTCAAAGGCCTTCCTGCAGTCTAGGAAAACGCAATCTACCCACCCCTCTCTCTCGTGTCTTACTTCTTTTACCTTGTCATAAAACTCCAGGAGTTTTGTGATACAAGATTTGCCTTCCATGAACCCATGCTGGTTTTCATTTATAATCTTGTTCCTTTCCAGGTGTTCGACCACTCTCCTCCTAATAATCTTCTCCATGACTTTGCACACAATACATGTCAGAGACACAGGTCTGTAGTTTTAGCGCCTCGTTTCTGTTTCCTTTCTTAAATATGGGGACTACATTAGCTGTCTTCCATTTCTCAGGTAGTTGCCCAGTTTCAAGGGAAGTGTTGAAGATTGTGGTTAGAGGCACGCACAGCATCTCTGCTCCTTCTCTAAGGACCCATGGGGAGATGTTGTCCGGTCCCATCGCCTTTGAGGTGTCAAGGTCACTTAGGAGCTTCTCTTGATGTTCCCTTCTGTGCTGTCTTCCCATACCCCTTTCCCTGTCTCACGTAAAAACTCCTTAAATTTCCTTTTTCACCCCCTCAATACCTCCTGACATTTCTTTGATTCTCCACCTTCTGTCCTTAATCTGATCCCTGGTCTTTGACTGTTTTCTTCCTCCTGATGTGGCTATACAACAGTTTCGGGTCAGTCTTGATTCTCGATGCTATGCTTTTTCATACTGTCATATGGGGTGTATATATCGTTGGTATGTGATGTGGTGCACGTGTGTTGATGTGTGTGTGATGTGTGATCTGTGTTTATGTGTGTTATTGATGTGTGTGTGGTCTGTGTGGTAGTGTGTGTGTAAGTGTGTGTATGTGTGATGTCCCCCTAGTTGACTCACCTATTTTGGGTTTGCGGGGTCGAGTCCGAGCTCCGGGCCCCGCCCCTTCACTGATCGCTACTAGGTCACTCTTCCCTGAGCCGTGATTTTGCCCGTACCTCTGTTTAAAAGCAGTAGGATCCTGCCTCCACACATCGCTTTCCCAAACATCCACTTACTGACTACCGGGGCCCTGAAGAAATACTTCCTAACACCCCGTGATTCATCTTTTTTTATTTTCCAAACGGTCCCCTTGTTACTGTGTCCAATCTCTGGAACATCCTGTTTTTTGTCCCCTTGTCAATTTCCCTCAGTATTTTTGTATGTCGTTTTATCATGTCCCCCCTATCCTCCTGCCTCCATGCGTCAGTTGATTTCCCTTAACCTCCCTCGTAGGACATACCTCTTTCTCTGGGACTAGTCTTGGCAAACCTTGCACTTTTTCTATTTTTTACTTTCTTGGCTAGGGTGGGTTCCAAACTGGTCCGCTCCCCAATATGGGCCTAACGTATACGGGGTTTTAGGGGCCGAACGATTCCTTATTTAAATGTCGGGAAAGCTGTTCTAGGTTTTGCTAGGCGCCCCTAGCGCACAGTTTTTTTGGGTTTATGTCGCTTCAGGAGATGTGCCTGGTTTATCTCACCCCAAGATCTTTTTTTCCCTTTAGTGAGGGTTTTTATCTCTGACCCCTAACTGTACTCCGTCTGCGGCCTTCTTTGCCCTTCCCCAATCTTCATGACTTTGCACTTGGTGGGGTTGAACTCCAGGAGCCAATTCGGGGCCCTTTTTGCAGCCTGTCCAGATCCCTTTGTAGTTCTGCCTGGTCCTTGATCGAGTTATTCTTCTCATCAACTTCACGCATCTGCAAACAGGGACACCTCAGAGTCATTTCCTTCCGTCATGTCGTTCACAAATACCAAAACAGCACTGGTCCCTAGGGCTGACCCCCCGGGACCCCGCTGGCCAGTGCCCACTCGAAACCTCGCCCGTACCATGACTCCTCGTCTTCCTGAAAGTTTTCCCTGATCCATTGTAGTGCCTTCCCCGTTATCCCCCGCTTGGCCCCCAGTTTTTGCACCAATCTCTTGTGTGGAACTGTGTCAAACGCCTCTTGCAGTCCAAGAAAATGCAATCCACATAATCCACCCACACCCTCTCTCTCTTGAGTCTTACTGCTTGTCACCATGTCATAGAACACCAGTAGGTTTGGACACAGGATTTCCCTCCCTGAAACCATGCTGGCTGCTGTTGATGAGAATCATTCCTTTTCATAGTGTTCCACCACCTCTTCTTCCTGATAATTCTTCTCCATGATTTTTGCATACTATACATGTCCAGTGACACTGGTCCGTGTTTAAAATGCTTCATGTCTGTCTCCTTTTTTAAAGATTGGGACACATTTGCTGTCCTTCCATGCCTCAGTCATCTCTCCCCTGTTTTCCGATAGATGTATTGAATATTGTTGTTAGGGTACACATAGCGCCTCTGCTCCCTCTCTCAAATACCCATGGGGAGATGTTTATCTGGCCCCATTGCCTTTGAGTATCTAGCTCACTCAGAAGCCTCTACACTTCATTCCTCGGATGTGTGCACTGTGTCCAGCACTTTTGGTGTGCCCCACCTCTCCGTCTTTTCTGGATTCCCCTTCTTCTCCTCTGTGAACACTTCTTTGAATCTCTTTGTTGAGTTCTTCACATACTTCCCGGTCATTTCACATGTTTGTCTCTCCTCCCTTCCTTCCTTAGCCTGATTACCTGGTCCTTGACTGTTGTGTTTTCCTCTGATTGTGGCCTGTACAACAGTTTTTCGGTCAGATTTAGGCTTTCGCTGCTATGTCATTTTTCATATTGTCTTTTGGCCTCCCTTCTTATCTTGTGCATATTCATTTCTGCTCTAACGACTGTTTCTCCTTATTCTCCTGGTCCTTTGCCTTCTATATTCTTCCATACCCTAGCACACTTGGTTTTTTGCCTCCCTGCAACCTTTGGGTAACCATGGCTCATTCCTGGCTTTTTCATTACTTTCTCCCTGTTACGGTGCCTTGGTTACAAACCTCTCCTCAGCCTCCTTGCATTTTATTGCTACATATTCCATCATCTCATTAACTGGTTTCCCTGCCAGTTCTCTGTCCCACTGAACCCCGTTCAGGTAGTTCCTCATTCCTGTGTAGTCCCCTTTCTTGTAGTTTGGCTTCATTCGTCCTGGCCTTCCTGCTTCTTCCCCTCCACTTGTAGCTCTACTGTGTATTCGAAGCTTACAACCACATGGTCACTGGCCCCAAGGGGTCTTTCATATGTGATGTCCTCGATATCTGCACTACTGAAGGTGAATACTAAGTCCAGCCTTGCTGGTTCATCCTCTCCTCTCTCTCTTGTAGTGTCCCTTACGTGTTGGTACATGAAGTTCTCCAGTACCACCTCCATCATCTTAGCCCTCCAAGTATCTTGGCCCCCATGTGGGTCCAAGTTCTCCCAATCTATCTCCTTGTGGTTAAAGTCACCCATGATCAGGAGCTTTGCCCTGCATGCATGAGCTCTTCTGGCCACTCTAGCTAGTGTGTCAACCATCGCTCTATTGCTCTCGTCGTACTCTTGCCTTGGCCTCCTGCTGTTCTGTGGTGGGTTATACATCACTGCTATTACCACCTTGGGACCTCCAGAGTGAAGTGTTCCCACTATGTAATCACTTTCT
Organism: Cherax quadricarinatus; assembly: GCF_026875155.1. Taxonomy (NCBI): domain Eukaryota; kingdom Metazoa; phylum Arthropoda; class Malacostraca; order Decapoda; family Parastacidae; genus Cherax; species Cherax quadricarinatus. The sequence goes on from NC_069415.1 coordinate 44,795,375, forward strand.
TCTCCGCTATCTTCTCTCTCCAGCTCATCAAAATTCCAGCGATTTTTGATCAGCAACGCCACTCCTCCACCCCCCCTGTTCCCTCTGTCTTTCCTCAGGATTTGGTATCCCGTTGGAAAGATGGCATCTGTTATCATACCTGTAAGCTTGGTTTCTGTGAGAGCTATGATGTCCGGTGATGCTTCTTTGACTCTTTCTTGCCACTCCTCCCACTTATTTGTTATTCCATCAGCGTTTGTGTACCATACCTTCAGTTTCCTTTCCAACACTGTGGTTTGGGGGGCCTGTGAGGGTGGGAGACCTGGTGGCATACTGTGGGGTTCTATAGCTTGGTGTTGGGTGGAGGCTGTGGGTATGGATTGTAGGGTGTGTTGGATGGTGTGATAGGTTGTATGGTTCTGAGAGTAGTTGTGGTGTGTGCTTGCCCTTGCTGTTCTGTCCTGCTCTGACAGACCTCTGCTGGTTCCCTCCTTGTCTCTTTTCCTAGCTCCTTTCGCTTTTTTGTCCTCTCCCTCAGCTGCTGTCGTTCTGATTTTGTTCTGTCTCTGTCTAGGAACACCCTCTTGTACTCTTCCGAGTATTTCAATCGTGTTTCTCTTGGAGGATCCTGTTCCGCACTGTTTCCGTCCTGAGAATCAGCTTGATTGGTCGGTTTTCTCACCTTCGAGTACCCCCCTATTCTCTGAAAATTTACAATCTCGTCCCTCTCTTCACCTATTTCTGTTATGATTTTTCTCAATCTCCTTCCTTTCTTCCTGCTTCCTTCAGGTGTGTGTCCTTTTCCTCTCTCTCTCTAAGCCCATGGATAAACAATAGATTTTGGCCTTTCTTCTTCCTCGCATTGCCTCACCCTCTGTGGCTCTGATCCTGCCTGTATGTGGTCAGTTTCTTCCCTTGATTTTTCCAGTGGCTCTTGATACCTTGTTGTTGCCTCAGCATTCGACCTATCACCCCCCATCTGCAACCATTGAACTTCCCTTTCACGCACTTGGTCCTCCTTCTCTGGCAATTGATGTGACCTTAGCAATAATTCCATATTCCTTCCTTCCTGTTTCATCCTCGCAGCTTCATATGTTGTGTCTTCTCTGGTCAATGCCCGCTGTAACTCGCTCCCAGCTATTTTATCTCAACTTCAAAGGACCCTTATCTTGGCTACTGCAGTTTCGACTTGTGCCTCCCAATTCTTTGTCTCCTTCTCCCACCAACCTATTTTCCAATTTTCCACAGAGAGCTCTTCTCTCCATTTTTCAGAAAGCTCTCCTAATTTTCCTCTCACCACTCTGTTCCAATCCTTTTCCACTGCTTCCTCCCATCCACTCCTCCCTACCCGAACCATTCTCATCTGATCCTTGGTCCTGCGAGTCCCCCCCCACCATTTTTTTTTTTTTTTTTTTTTTTTTTTTTTTTTTTTTTTTTTTTTTTTTTTTTTTTTTTTTTTTTTTTTTTAAGAGTAGAGAGGGAGAGTTAGAAGGGAAAAATGGGGACGAGAAGAGCAAGCGAGAGAGAGAGCAAGAGAGAGTAGAGAGCAAAGAGAAAGAGGAGAGCAGAGAGAGTGAGAGCAAGAGCGAGAGCAAGAGAGAGAGAGAGAGCAAGAGAGAGAACAAGAGAGAGATAGAGAGAGCAAGAGAGAGAGCAAGAGAGAGAGAGGAGACAAGAGATGAGAGCAAGAGAGAGAGAGAGCAAGAAGGAGAGAGAGCAAGAGATAGAGAGAGAGCAAGAGAGCGAGCAAGAGAGAGAGAGAGAGAGGCAAGAAGAGAGAGCAAGAGAGAGAGCAAGAGAGAGAGAGAGCAATAGGGAGAAGAGCAAGAGAGAGAGAGAGCAAGAAGAGAGAGAGCACAAGAGAGAGAGAGAGCAAGAGAGAGAGAGAGCAAGAGAAGAGAGAGAGCAATAGAGAGAGCAAGAGAAAGAGAGAGAGAGCAAGAGAGAGAGAGAGCGCACAAGAGAGAGAGAGAGCAATAGAGAGAGGAGAGCAAGAGAGAGAGAGAGCAAGAGAGAGAGCAAGAGAGAGAGAGCAAGAGAGAGAAGCAAGAGAGAGAGCAAGAGAGAGAGCAAGAGAGAAGAGGAGAGCAAGAAGAGAGAGCAAAGAGAAGAGAGAGCGGAGAGAGAGAGAGCAGGAGAAGAGAGAGCAAGAGAGAGAGAGAGAGCAAGAGAGAGAGGCAAGAGAGAGAGAGCAAGAGAGAGAGCAAGAGAGAGAGAGGAGAGGCAAGAGAGAAGAGCAAGAGAGAGAGAGAGCCATGAGGGAGAGAAGCAAGAGAGAGAGAGAGAGCAAGAGAGCCGAGAGAGAGCAAGAGAGAGAGAGAGCAGGAGAGAGAGAGAGCAAGAGAGAGAAGCGCAAGGAGAAGAGCAAGAGAGAGAGCAAAGAGAGAGATAGAGAGCAAGAGAGAAGAAGAGAGCAAGAGAGAGAGAGAGCAAGAGAGAGAGAGAGAAGCAAAGAGAGAGAGAGAGCAAGAGAGAGAGAGAGCAAGAGAGGAGAGAGAGCAAGAGAGTGTGTGTGTGGTGTGTGTGTGTGTGTGTGTGTTAGTTGTGTGTGTGTGTGTATGTTTGTGTGTTGTTGGTGTGTGTATGTGTATGAGTGTGTGTGTGTGTGTGTGTGTGTGTGGTGTGACTCTCTATTTGTGGTGTGTGTGTTGTTGTGTGTGTGTTGTGTATGCGTTGTGTGTGTGTGTGTTTGTGTGTGAGATGTGTGTGTGTTGGTAATGTGGTTGTGTATGGTGTGTGTGTGTGTGTGTGTGTGTGTGGTGGTGTGTGTGTGTGTGTTGTGTTGTGTGTGTGTGTTTGATGTGTATGTGTTTGGTGTGTGTGGTGTGTGTGTGTGTGATGTGTATGCGTATGTGTGTGGGTGTGTGTGTGTGTGTGTGTGTGTGTATGTGTATTGAGGGTGTGTGTGTGTGTGTGTTGTACTCACATATTTGTGTTTGCAGGATCGAGTCAATAGCTCCTGGCCCCGCCTTCTTCACTGATCGCTACTAGGTCCTCTCTCTCTCCCTGCTCATGAGCTTTATCATACCTTGTCTTAAAACTATTTTATGGTTCCTGCCAATTGCAAAGAAACTACAGACCCATAACACTAACATCCATTATTTTAAAAATTCTTTGAGAGGGTTCTAAGAAGGCAAGAACGCCAACCACCTAGATACACATGCAATTTACAACCGGGTTTGGAGCACGTCGCTCCTGCCCTGTCCCAACTACTGGACCACTATGACAAGGTCCTGGATGCTGTAGGGGATAAATAAAATACAGATGTAGTTTTACTGGATTTACCTGGAGAGAGTTCCGGGGGTCAACGCCCCTGCGGCCCGGTTCCTGTGACCAGGCCTCCTGGTGGATCAGAGGCCTGATCAACCAGGCTGTTACTGCTGGCTGCACGCAAACCAACGTACGAGCCACAGCCCTGCCTGGTCAGGCACCGACTTTAGTGCTTGTCCCGTGCCAGCTTTGAAGACTGCCAGGGTCTGTTTGTAATCCCATTATGTATGCTGGAGTGCAGTTGAACAGTCTCGGGCCCCTGGACACTTATTGTATGGTCTCTTAAACGTGCTAGTGACACCCTACTTTTCCATTGGGGGTATGTTCAATCGTCTGCCAAGTCTTTGCTTCCGTAGTGAGTATTTTCGTGGGCAAGTTCGGTACTAGTCCTCTAGGATTTTCCAGGTGTAATATAATCATGTGTCTCTCCCGGCCGTGCGTTCCAGGGAATACAGGATCAGGAACTCAAGCGCTCCCTAGTAATTGAGGTGTTTTATCTCCGTTATGCGCGCCGTGAAGTTCTCTGTACATCTTCTAGGTCAGCAATTTCACCTGCCTTGTAAGATTGCTGTTATGTGCAGTAATATTCCAGCCTAGATAGAACAAGTGCCTGAAGAGTGTCATCAATGGGCTTGGCCTCCCTAGTTTTTTGAATGTTCTCATTATCCATCCTGTCCATTTTTCTAGAGATGCGATTGATACAAATGTTAGGTCCTTGAAGGTGGAGATCCTCCGACATGATTCACTCCAAGGTTCATTGACTTGGTTTTTTCGCTCTATTTTGGCCAAAATTTGTTTTGGGGGTACTTCCGATGAAGATTTAATTTCCTCGTTGTTTTACCATATCTGAGTAATTGAATTTCTCATCGTTTGAACTTCATATAGTTTTCCTGTCAGCTCACTGAAAGATTTGGTTGAATGTCCGCCTGAAGCCTTGCAGTGTCCTGCAATGGAAGACCACTGTCATGCAGATTCGGGTGTCATCTGCAAAGGAGAACACTTGCTGTGGCTGACATCCTTGTCTATGATCAGATAGGGAGGATGAGGAACAAGATGGGAAGCGAGTACTACTGTGCCTTGTGAACAGAGCTTTCACCGAGCTGCCTCGACTTTACTCTGTTGACTACTACTCTTCTGTGTTCGTTTAGCGTGAGGAAATTTATAGGATCCATCGACCGACTTTTCCTGTTATTCCTTTAGCATGCATTTGTGCGCTATACGCATGGTCACACTTGTCCGAAGAAGGGCTTTTGCAAAGTCTGTAAATATTACAATCTGCATTCTTTTTGTCTTCTAGTGCAACTAGACCTTGTCGAAGTGAACCAATAGTTTGAGACAGACAGGACGACATGTTCTAAACCCATGATGCCCTGTGTTGTGTAACTGATGGAGTTTCTAGATGGGTGGTGACTTGCGTCTTTAGGACACTTTCAAAGATTATATGATATGGGAAGTTTGTGCTATCGTCAGTAGTTCTTTTGCTATTGCTTTACTGCCCCCTTTTTTTATGTGGAGTGGGGCTATGGTCCTGGTGCTTTTAGTAACTTTGGGAAGAGGGGGGGGGGGT
>NC_069415.1:44805190-44807690 GCF_026875155.1 Cherax quadricarinatus
ATACCCCATTATACCACCAACAACACCACTATAACACCAACAGCACCACTATACCCCATTATACCACTAACACCACTATAACACCACCATAACACCACTATGACACCAGCAGGTGAAGTAAAGTGAATCCCTGATACACCACTACCAGGCCCGCGGGGGGCGTTGACCCCCGGAACACTCTCCAGTACCAGGCCCGCGGGGGGCGTTGACCCCCGGAAAAATCTCCAGTACCAGGCCCGCGGGGGGAGTTGACCCCCGGAACACTCTCCAGTGCCAGGCCAGCGGGGGCGTTGACCCCCGCAACACTCTCCAGTACCAGGCCCGCGGGGGGCGTTGACCCCCGGAGCACTCTCCAGTACCAGGCCCGCGGGGGGCGTTGACCCCCGGAACACTCTCCAGGTATACTCCAGGTATACTCCAGGTATAATCCAAGTATACTCCATGTATACTCCAAGTATACTCCAGGTATACTCCAAGTATACTCCAGGTATACTCCAGGTATACTCCATGTATACTCCAAGTATACTCCAAGTGTACTCCAGGTATACTGCACTAATACTCCAAGTATACTCCAGGTATACTCCAAGTATACTCCAGGTATCCTCCAAATATACTCCAGGTATACTATAAGTATTCTCCAGGTATACTTCAGGTATACTCCAGGCATACTCCAGGTATACTCCAGGTATACTTCATGTATACTCCAGGTATACTCCAGGTATACTCCAAGTATACTACAGGTATACTCCAAGTATACTCCAGGTATATTCCAAGTATACTCCGGGTATACTCCTGGTATACTCCAGGTATACTCCAAGTATACTCCAAGTGTACTCCAAGTATACTCCAGGTATACTTCAAGTTTATTCCAGGTATACTACACTAATACTCCATATATATTTCAGGTATACTCCAGGCATACTCCATGTATACTCCAGGTATACTTCATGTATACTCCAGGTATACTCCAGGTATACTCCAAGTATACTCCAGGTATACTCTAGATATACTCCAAGTATACTCCAGGTATACCCCAAGTATACCCCAAGTATACCCCAAGTATACTCCAGGTATACTCCAAGTATACTCCAGGTATACTCAAGGTATACTCCACGAATACTCCAAGCATACTCAAGGTATACTCCAGGTATACTCCAAATATACTCCAGGTATACTCCAGGTATACTCCAGGTATACTCCAAGTATACTCCAAGTATACTCCAAGTATACTCCAGGTATACTTCAGGTAAACTGCAGGTATACTCCAAGTATACTCCAGGTATACTCCAGGTATAGTACAAGTATGCTCCAGGTATACTCCAAGTGTACCCCAAGTATACTCCAGGTATACTTCAAGTTTATTCCAGGTATACTACACTAATACTCCAAGTATACTTCAGGTATACTCCAGGCATACTCCATGTATACTCCAGGTATACTTCACGTATACTCCAGGTATACTCCAGGTATACTCCAAGTATACTCCAGGTATACTCCAGATATACTCCAAGTATACTCCAGGTATACTCCAAGTATACCCCAAGTATACCCCAAGTATACCCCAAGTATACTCCAGGTATACTCCAAGTATACTCCAGGTATACTCAAGGTATACTCCACGAATATTCCAAGCATACTCAAGGTATACTCCAGGTATACTCCAAATATACTCTAGGTATACTCCAAGTATTATCCAGGAATACTTCAGGTATACCCCAGGTATACTCCAGGTATACTTCATGTATACTCCAGGTATACTCCAGGTATACTCCAGGTATACTCCAAGTTTACTCCAGGTATACTCCATGTATACTCTAAGTATACTCCAGGTATACTCCAAGTATACTCCAAGTATACTCCAGGTATACTTCAGGTAAACTGCAGGTATACTCCAAATATACTCCAGGTATAGTACAAGTATGCTCCAGGTATACTCCAAGTGTACCCCAAGTATACTCCAGGTATACTCCAAGTGTACCCCAAGTATACTCCAGGTATACTCCAAGTTTACTCCAGGTATACTCCAGGTATACTTCACGAATACTCCAAGTATACTCCAGGTACACTCCAAGTATACACCAAGTATACTCCATGTATACTCCAAGTATACTCAAGGTATACTCCAAGTATATTCCGAGTATACTCCAGGTATACTCCAAGTATACTCCAGGTATGCTCCAAGTATTCTCCAGGTATACTCCAGGTATACTCCAAGTATACTCCAAGTATACTCCAGGTATATTCCAAGTATACTTCAGGTATACTCCAGGTATACTTCAGATATACTCCAGGTATACTCCAATTATACTCCAAGTATACTCCAGGTATATTCCAAGTATACTCCAGGTATACTCCAGGTATACTTCAGGTATACTCCAGGTATACTCCAGGTATACTTCAGATGTACACCAGGTATACTCCAGGTATACTACAGGTATACTGCAGGTATACTGCAGGTATACTGCAGGTATACTCCAGGAATACGGCAGGTATACTGCAG
>NC_069415.1:44810190-44814022 GCF_026875155.1 Cherax quadricarinatus
ACACTTGACACTTCAAAGGAGGTGGGACCAGACAACATCTCTCCGTGGGTCCTTAGAGAGGGAGCAGAGATACTGTGTGTGCTATTAACAAAGATCTTCAACACATCAAATGAATGTTAGGTAAGACACATATGCAACAGTTAGGTATCTTTATTTCGAAACGTTTTATACCATTTCGATGTTCACATCAATTGAAACTGGACAACTCCCCGAGGTATGGAAGATGGCAAATGTAGTCCCAATTTTTAAAAAGGGAGACAGACATGAGGCACTAAACTACAGACCTGTATCACTAACGTGTATAGTATGCAAAGTCTTGGAGAAGATCATCAGGAGGAGAGTGGTGGGGCACCTGGAAAGAAACAAGTGTATAATTGACAACGAGCACGGTTTCAGGGAGGGAAAATCCTGTGTCACAAACCTACTGGAGTTTTATGACAAGGTGACAGAAGTAAGACAAAAGAGAGAGGGGTGGATCGACTGCATTTTTTTGGACTGCAAGAAGGCCTTCGACACAGTTCCTCACAAGCGGTTACTGCAAAAGCTAGAGGATCAGGCACACCTAACAGGAAAGGCACTGCAATGGATCAGAGAATACCTGACAGGGAGGCAACAACGAGTCATGGTACGTGACGAGGTGTCAGAGTGGGCGCCTGTGACAAGCGGTGTTCCAGAGGGGTCAGTCCTAGGACCTGTGCTGTTCTTGGTATATGTGAATGACATAACGGAAGGGATAGACTCAGAAGTGTCCTTGTTTGCAGATGATGTGAAGTTAATGAGAAGAATCAAATCGGATGAGGATCATGCAGGACTACAAAGAGACCTGGACAGGCTACAAGCCTGGTCCAGCAACTGGCTCCATGAGTTTAACCCTGCCAAATGCAAAGTCACGAAGATTGGGGAAGGGCAAAGAAGACCGCAGGCACAATATAGTTTAGATGGCCAAAGACTGCAAACGTCACTCAAGCAAAAAGATCTGGGGGTGAGTATAACACCGAGCATATCTCCTGAGGCGCACATCAATCAGATAACTGCTGCAGCATACGGGCGCCTGGCAAACCTACGGATAGCGCTCCGATACCTCAGTAAGGATTCGTTCAAGACTCTGTATACCATTTACGTCAGGCTCATACTGGAGTATGCAGCACCAGTTTGGAATCCACACCTAGTCAAGCACGTCAAGAAATTAGAGAAAGTGCAAAGGTTTGCAACAAGACTAGTCCCAGATCTACAGGGATTGTCCTACGAAGAAAGGTTGAGGGAAATCGGCCTGACGACACTGGAGGACAGGAGGGTCAGGGGAGACATGATAACGACATATAAAATACAGCACGGAATAGACAAGGTGGACAAAGACGGGATGTTCCAGAGAAGGGACACAGACACAAGAGGTCACAATTGGAAGTTGAAGACTCAGATGAATCAAAGGAATGTTAGGAAGTATTTCTTCAGTCATAGAGTAGTCAGGCCGTGGAATAGCCTGGAAAGTGACGTAGTGGAGGCGGGAACCATACATAGTTTTAAGGCGAGGTATGATAAAGCTCATGGGGCAGGGAGAGAGAGAACCTAGTAGCAATCAGCGAAGAAGCGGGGCCAGGAGCTATAACTCGACCACTTCAACCACAAATAGGTGAGTACAAATAGGTGAGTACATAAACACACACACACACACACACATACCTCAAAGGTAATGGGGCCGGATAACATCTCCCCATGGGTCCTGAGAGAGGAAGCAAAGGCGCTATGTGTACCCTTAACAACAATATTCAATACATCTATCGAAACAGGGAGATTGCCTAAAGCATAGAAGACAGCAAATGTAGTCCCAATCTTTACAAAAGGAGACAGACATGAAACACTAAACTACAGACCAGTGTCACTGACATGTGTAGTATGCAAAGTCATGGAGAAGATTATCAGAAGAGTGGCGGAACACCTAGAAAGGAATGATCTCATCAACAGCAGCCAACATGCTTTCAGCGACGGGAAATCCTGTGTCACAAACCTACTGGAGTTCTGTGACATGGTGACAGCAGTAAGACAAGAGAGAGAGGGGTGGGTGGATTGCATTTTCTTGGACTGCAAGAAGGCGTTTGACACAGTTCCACACAAGAGATTATTGCAAAAACTGGAGGACCAAGCAGGATAACAGGGAAGGGAAATACAATGGTCAGGGAATACTTGTCAGGAAGACAGCACAGTCCCTGGTATTTTGGCCCAGTTTTCAGAGTGGGGACCCCGTGACCAGCGGGGTCCCCCACGGGTCAGCCTAGACCAAAAGCGTTTTCCCGGTATTTTTTTGAAAAGAAAATTGACGGAAGGGAAAAGCTCTGAAAGGGGTCCCTGTTTTCAGATACTTTAAGTTGATTTAGAAGAATTTTTTCGATCGAAGGGCCCCGGGAGAAATACAAAGGGATCTGGAAAAGGGTCAGACCCCCGGGCCCGCAATTGACTTTCCCGGAGTTCAACCCCCCAAGTGCAAAGTCAAAGATTGGGGGGGGGGGCAAGGGTTAACCCCGACGGAAATACAGTCCCAGGGGGGGCCAAAAGATCCCAAAACCCCAAAACCCAAAGGAAAAAAAAATCTTGGGGGAGATAACACCAGGGACATCCCCCTGGGAAACGCAATCAACCAAAAAAACTGCTGCCCGCATATGGGGCCCAAAAAAACCTCAAACACATCCCCACACTTAATAAGGAAACGTTTTAGGACCCTGGGAAACCGTGTAAAGTTAGGCCCATATTTGGGGTAAAGCGGGCCCCGGGTTTTAACCCACAAACCCACCAAAGCACGTACAAAACTAGAGAAAGTGCAAAAAGGGTTTTCAACAAACTAGTTCCAGACTAAGAGGGATTTCCCACGAGGACAGGTTAAAAGGGGAAAACAACCTGACGACACTAAGGACAGGAAGAAAAGAAAAAAAGGGGATGATAAAAGACATACAAAAAAATGAAGGAAAATTTAAAAAAGGTGGACAAAGACAGGATTTCCCGAATGGGACACCCGCAACAAGGGGAAAACATTGGGAAAATTTAAGACACAGATGAAACACAGGGAAAGTTAGGGAATATTTCTTTAGCCACAGAGTATCAGGGAAATGGAATAAATTTGGGGAACAATACAGTTGGGGGCAGACCATACATACTTTTAAACAGAGGGATGGAAAAACTCACGGGTTTAGGAAGTGACCTAGTAACGACAGTGAAGAGGGGGGGCCAGGAGCTTGGGGCTCGCCCTTGGGAACCCCCCAACTAAGGGGAGTACAACTAGGTGAGTACACACACATTTACACACACACACCACACACACACACACACCACACACATACACATACAACACACACACACACCACCCCACCCAAACACCAGACACAACCCCACATTCACACAACCCCACACAACACACACACACACACCACACACACAAAACACACACACACACACACACATACACACACACACACACACACAAAAACACACACAAACATAAACACAAAAAGACACACTTAAACACACACACACATTTCACACACACATACACACACACCCCACACACACAAACACTAAAAAACGCACAAAAAAACCCCCACAACACCCCACACACCACCACAAACCCCCCCACACACAAACAAACACATCAAAGCACACGCACACAAAACAAAACAAAAACACAAAACACACAAAAAAACAACACACAAAAAACACCAAAACACACACCATAAAACCCAACCAAAACACAAAAAACACCAACCCCCAAAAACCAGAAAAACAAACCCCAAAAGCAAAACAACACACAAACACGACCAAACACACACAACCCCAAACACAAAAT
>NC_069415.1:44814522-44837656 GCF_026875155.1 Cherax quadricarinatus
TACACGGTTCGCTTAACACCTAGGTGACACACGGTTCACTTAACACCTAGGTGACACACGGTTCACTTAACACCTCGATGACACACGGTTCACTTAACACCTCGATGACACACGGTTCACTTAACACCTCGATGACACACGGTTCACTTAACACCTCGATGACACACGGTTCACTTAACACCTCGATGACACACGGTTCACTTAAAACGTAGGTGATACATTGTTCACTTAACACCAAGGTGACACACGGTTCACTTAACACCTAGGTGATACACGATTCACTTAACACCTAGGTGACACACGGTTCACTTAACACCTATGTGACACACGGTTCATTTAACACCTAGGTGACACACGGTTCACTTAACACATAGGTGATACACGGTTCACTTAACACCTAGGTGACACACGGTTCAATTAACACCTATGTGGCACACGGTTCATTTAACACCTAGGTGACACACGGTTCACTTAGCACCTAGGTGACACACGGTTCACTTAACACCTAGGAGGTACACGGTTCACTTAACACGTAGGTGATACACGGTTCACTTAACACCTAGGTGATACACGGTTCACTTAACACCTAGGTTGTACACGGTCTACTTAACACCTAGGTGGTACACGGTTCACTTAACACCTAGGTGGTACACGGTTCACTTGACACCTAGGTGACACACGGTTCGCTTAACACCTAGGTGACACACGGTTCACTTAACACCTATGTGGTACACTTTTCACTTAACACCTAGATGGTACACGGTTCACTTAATACCTAGGTGGTACACGGTTTACTTAACACCTAGGTGGTACACGGCTCACTTAACACCTAGGTGGTACACGGTTCACTTAACACCTAGGTGATACACGGTTCTTTTAACACCTAGGTGATACACGGTTCACTTAACACCTAGGTGATACAAGGTTCACTTAACACCTAGGTGGTACACAGTTCACTTAACACTTAGGTGGTACACGGTTCACTTAACACCTAGGTGGTACACGATCCACTTAACACCTAGGTGGTACACGATCCACTTAACACGTAGGTGGTACACGGTCCACTTAACACCTAGGTGGTACACGGTCCACTTAACACCTAGGTGGTACACGGTCCACTTAACACCTAGGTGGTACACGGTCCACTTAACACCTAGGTGGTACACAGTCCACTTAGCACCTAGGTGGTACACGGTCACTTAACACCTAGGTGTACACGGTTCACTTAACACCTAGGTGGTAAACGGTCCACTTAACACCTAGGTGGTAACACGGTCACTTAGCACCTAGGTGGTACACGGTCCACTTAACACCTAGGTGGTACACGGTCCACTTAACACCTAGGTGGTACACAGTCCACTTAACACCTAGGTGGTACACGGTCCACTTAACACCTAGGTGGTACACAGTCCACTTAGCACCTAGGTGGTACACGGTCCACTTAACACCTAGGTGGTACACGGTTCACTTAACACCTAGGAGGTACACGGTCCACTTAACACCTAGGTGGTACACGGTCACTTAGCACCTAGGTGGTACACGGTCCACTTAACACCTAGGTGGTACACGGTTCCACTTAACACCTAGTGGTACACAGTCCACTTAACACCTAGGTGGTACACGGTCCACTTAACACCTAGGTGGTACACGGTCCACTTAGCACCTAGGTGGTACACGGTCCACTTAACACCTAGGTGGTACACGGTCCACTTAACACCTAGGTGGTACACAGTCCACTTAACACCTAGGTGGTACACGGTCCACTTAACACCTAGGTGCTACACGGACTGATAAACGCACTGCATCTCGTCACTTAAGCAGCTCCTCCCAACACTCTCAGTAGTGACTCTGGTGTCACCACTGTGAAAGTTCCATCTAAAAGGAAAGCAAGTACGAATGGTGGTGATGGTGGTTATGGTGATGGTGGTGATGGTGGTGATGGTGGTGATGGTGGTGGTGATGGTGGTGATGGTGGTGGTGATGGTGGTGATGGTGGTGATGGTGGTGATGTGGTGGTGATGGTGGTGATGGTGGTGATGGGGTGATGGTGGTGGTGATGATGGTGGGAGGGTGGTGATGGTGGTGATGGTGTGGTGATGGTGGTGATGGTGGTGATGGTGATGGTGGTGATGGTGGTGATGGTGGTGATGGTGGATGGTGATGGTGGTGATGGTGGTGATGGTGGTGATGGTGGTGATGGTGGTGATGGTGGTGATGGTGGTGGTGATGGTGGTGATGGTGGTGATGGTGGTGATGGTGGTGGTGATGGCGGTGATGGTGTGGTGGTGATGGTGGTGATGGTGGTGGTGATGGCGGTGATGGTGATGGTGGTGATGGTGTGAGGGTGGTGATGGTGGTGATGGCGGTGATGGTGATGGTGGTGATGGTGGTGATGGTGGTGATGGTGGTGATGGCGGTGATCGTGATGGTGGTGATGGTGGTGATGGTGGTGATGGTGGTGATGCGGTGATGGTGATGTGGTGATGGTGGTGATGGTGGTGGGTGATCGTGATGGTGGTGATGGTGGTGATGGTGGTGATGGTGGTGGTGGTGGTGATGTGGTGATGGTGGTGATCGTGATGGTGGTGATGGTGGGTGGTGATGGTGGTGATTTCGTGATGGTGTGAAGTGGTTGGTGATGGTAGGTGATGGTGGTGATGGTGGTGATCTGGTGGTGATGGTGTGTGGTGGTAGGTGGATCGTGTGGTGGTGATGGTGGTGATGGTGGTGATGGTGGTGGTGATCGTGATGGTGGTGATGGTGGTGAGGTGGTGATGGTGGTGGTGGTGGTGATGGTGGTGATGGTGGTGATGGTGGTGATCGTGATGGTGGTGATGGTGGTGGTGGTGATGGTGGTGGTGATGGTGTGATGGTAGGTGATGGTGTGATGGTGGTGGTGGTGGTGGTGATCGTATGGTGGTGATGGTGGTGATGGTGGTGGTGATCGTGATGGTGGTGATGGTTGGTTGATGGTGGTGATGGTGGTGATGGTGTGGTGGTGGTGATCGTGATGGTGGTGATGTGGTGATGGTGGTGATGGGGTGGTGGTAGGTGATGGTGGTGATGGTGGTGATGGTGGTGATGGTGGTGGTGATGGTGGTGATGTGGTGATGGCGGTGATGGTGGTGGTGGGTGATCGTATGGGGTGATGGTGGTGATGGGGTGATGGTGGTGGTGGTGATCGTGATGGTGGATGATGGTGGTATGGTGGTGATGGTGGTGATGGTGGTGGTGGTGAATCGTGATGGTGGTGATGGTGGTGATGGTGGTGATGGTGGTGGTGGTGGTGATCGTGATGGTGATGGGGTGATGGTAGGTGGTGGATGATCGTGATGGTGTGATGGTGGTGATGGTGGTGGTGGTGGTGATGGTGGTGATCTGATGGTGGTGATGTGGTGATGGTGGTGATGGTGGTGATGGTGGTGAAGGTGGTGATGGTGGTGGTGGTGATGGTGATGGTGGTGATGGTGGTGATGGTGGTGATGGTGGTGATGGTGGTGGGATGGTGGTGATGGCGGTGATGGTGTGGTGGTGGTATCGTGATGGTGGTGATGGTGGTGATGGTGGTGATGGTGGTGGTGGTGATCGTGATGGGTGATGGTGGTGATGGTGTGATGGTGGTGATGGTGGTGATGGTGGTGTGGTGGTGATCGTGATGGTGGTGATGGTGGTGATGGTGGTGATGGTGGTGAGGTGTGGTGGGTGACTGATGGTGGTGATGGTGGTGATGGTGGTGATGTGTGGGGGACGTGATGGGGTGATGGTGGTAGGTGGGATGGGTGGGGTGACGTGTGCTGCGTGAGGTGGGAGGTGGGTGGTGATGGTGAGTGGTGATGGTGGGGTGAGGTGTGTGGTGGTGTGTGGGGTGATGGTGGAGGTGGGATGCGGGATGGTGGTGTGGTGGTGATGATGGTGTGAGGTGGTGTGGTGTGAGGTGGTGATGGTGTTCCAGAGTCCACCAGCGATTACCTCGTCACACACAAGCCACGGGACGGGTGAGGATTGAACTCGCGGCAAGTGAGTCGTGAATCTCCAGGCCGGTGCGTACACCACTGGGCCAGCTGGATAGATTCATGCAAGGATATCATGTAAAGTAAAAGGACACAAGTGCAACTAATGTGACATTTTTATTGTGGCAACGTTTCGCTCTCCAGGAGCTTTGTCAAGCCGTAACGGCTTGATAAAGACGTTTCAACATATTGTTGAAAAGTTTCGCCCAGTGTAGAATACATCCCCCCCCCCGCACCTGCTTGAGGAAGCCTACAGCATGAGCGAAACGTTTGAACAATACAAACACCCGACTCTTGCACAAGTGTCTTAGTCAACTCCTCGGTGCTCCACGACATTTTTTCAACAAACGTTTCGCCCAGTGAAGTTGAAACATTGCCTTCCTTCCCGCCGCTGAGATCTTACTTCCCCGGAGACCTGAGTTCACTACCTCACTCCTTTAAACTTAACAAATATGTAAATTATTTTCTGTAGCTCATTTATGACTTTTTAACAAATTTACCGATTTGTTGGGGCTAAATTAATTATTTTTAAAGGTTATTAGTTAAGATTCTTATTTAGAATCTCTATTAATAACATTATATTATTATAATCTAATTTAGGCTTAATTCCGGGAATTTGAGCAGACCCAATGCCCTGGATCAAGAACCTTGAGGGGGCCCTCTGCGATACTGTAATTATTTTCTTGTGGTTGGTATTGTAAAGGACCTGCCAAATATGGGCCAACAGGCCTTCTGCAGTGTTCCTCCTTTCTTATGTTCTTAATGCTGCTGAAAAAGTACTTCCTAGAACTAACAGACCTATTGATAAGCCTTTGTAGCGCATGCTATTCCAGTCTCGATGCTGTCGCACCTGTGATGAATGGTTTGAAAAACCGACAAGTTGAAGATTGAGACACTTATGCAGCATATGGGAATCTTCATTCAGGAAACGTTTCGCCACACAGTGGCTTCATCAGTCCAATACAAAGAGGAAGGCGTAAAGAGAGGAGGAGTATGAGGTAATCAGTCCCTCAGCCTGGAGTCGATGTGTTCAGTCCATCAATCTTGTTGATGGACTGAACACATCGACTCCAGGCTGAGGGACTGATTACCTCATTCTCCTCCTCTCCTTACGCCTTCCTCTTTGTATTGGACTGATGAAGCCACTGTGTGGCGAAACGTTTCCTGAATGAAGATTCCCATATGCTGCATAAGTGTCTCAATCTTCAGCTGTCGCACCTGCGAGAAAGTTGTCTTGATAGAGGAGGGTCGTAAGATAGTCGTTATAACAGGAGGGTCGTATGAGAGAGACGTTATAACAGAAGGGTCGTATGACAGAGACGTTATAACAGGAGGGTCGTATGAGAGAGACGTTATAACAGGAGGGTCGTGTGACAGACGTTATAACAGGAGGGTCGTATGAGACGTTATAACAGGAGGGTCGTATGACAGAGACGTTAAAACAGGAGGGTCGTATGAGAGAGACGTTATAACAGGAGGGTCGTATGAGAGAGACGTTATAACAGGAGGGTCGTATGAGAGAGACGTTATAACAGGAGGGTCGTATGAGAGAGACGTTAAAACAGGAGGGTCGTATGAGAGAGACGTTATAACAGGAGGGTCGTATGAGAGACGTTATAACAGGAGGGTCGTATGAGAGAGACGTTATAACAGGAGGGTCGTGTGACAGACGTTATAACAGGAGGGTCGTATGAGACGTTATAACAGGAGGGTCGTATGACAGAGACGTTAAAACAGGAGGGTCGTATGAGAGAGACGTTATAACAGGAGGGTCGTATGAGAGAGACGTTATAACAGGAGGGTCGTATGAGAGAGACGTTATAACAGGAGGGTCGTATGAGAGAGACGTTAAAACAGGAGGGTCGTATGAGAGAGACGTTGTAACAGGAGGGTCGTATGAGAGACGTTATAACAGGAGGGTCGTATGAAAGAGACGTTATAACATTAGGTTCATAGAAGAGAGACGTTATAACAGGAGGTTCGTAAAAGAGAGACGTTATAACAGAGGTGGTTCGTAAGACATACGTTATAACAGAGGTGGTTCGTAAGACACGTTATAACAGAGGTGGTTCGTAAAGCATACGTTATAACAGAGGTAGTTCGTAAGACACATTATAACAGAGGTGGTTCGTAAAAGACACACGTTATAACAGAGGTGGTTCGTAAGACATACGTTATAACAGAGGTGGTTCGTAAAGCATACGTTATAACAGAGGTAGTTCGTAAGACACGTTATAACAGAGGTGGTTCGTAAGACATACGTTATAACAGAGGTGGTTCGTAAAGCATACGTTATAACAGAGGTAGTTCGTAAGACACGTTTTAACAGAGGTGGCTCGTAAGACACGCAATAACAGAGGTGGTTCGTAAAAGACACACGTTATAACAGAGGTGGTTCGTAAAAGACACGTTATAACAGAGGTGGTTCGTAAAAGAGGTTATAACTGAGGAAATTCATCAGAGAAAGAGAGAGTTGCCAGCCTGACTGGGAAGCAACAGTGGGCGTGGCCCTCCCTTCCTCCCAGCCAAAACAATAACAATAAAAGGCGGGAACTTCCGATTCGCACTTGTTTTACCCGCGCAAAGTTTCCGCTTCTTTGTACGCCGGCAAGACGAGGCCGGAGCACTCTTTGTCGCTTCTTAATGAAAATCCGGGTAAATGTCTGTTGTTTTAGGAGCTGATGGAGCTGGGGAAACCTAAAATATCTTAAATATTTTGTAAATGTTATGGTGTCCAAAAAATTATGGCGTCAACACACCTTATCTAGCTAAAAGGACACAAGTGCAACTAATGTGACGTTTCGTTGTGGGAAAGTTTCGCTCTCCAAAAACTTTATCAAGTAGTAGTAATACTAGTGGTGGCAGTAGTAGTAATAGTAATAATACTAGTGGTAGTAGTAATACTAGTGGTAGAAGTAGTAGTAGCAATACTAGTGGTAGTGGTAGTAGTGGTAGTAGTGGTAGTAGTGGTAGTAGTGGTAGTAGTAGTAGTAGTAGTAGTGGTAGTAGTGTAAATATATTTACTCAATCCATTTAAATGCTTCCCGAGTAATAAACTGTATTAACCACGTATATTACTACCACCACTATTATCACTACCACTGCTACTAGGATTACTGATACTACAACTACCACTAGTATTACTACTACTACTACTACCACTAGTATTACTACTACTACTACTACCACTAGTATTATTACTACTACTACTACCACTAGTATTACTACTACTACTACTACCACTAGTATTACTACTACTACTACTACCACTAGTATTACTACTACTACTACTACTACCACTAGTATTACTACTACTACTACTACTAGTATTACTACTACCACTAGTATTACTACTACTACTACCACTAGTATTACTACTACTACTACTACCACTAGTATTACTACTACTACTACTACCACTAGTATTACTACTACTACTACTACCACTAGTATTACTACTACTACTACTACCACTAGTATTACTACTACTACTACTACTAGTATTACTACTACTACCACTAGTATTACTACTACTACTACCACTAGTATTACTACTACTACTACTACCACTAGTATTACTACTACTACTACCACTAGTATTACTACTACTACTACTACCACCACTAGTATTACTACTACTACTACTACCACTAGTATTACTACTACTACTACCACTAGTATTACTACTACTACTACTACCACTAGTATTACTACTACTACTACCACTAGTATTACTACTACTACTACTACCACTAGTATTACTACTACTACTACAACGATAATATTGTGCCTTACATCTCACTTTAAAGCCTATATATACCCTTCTGTATATATTACATGAAGACCAGGAGGGAGTCTTGAAGACTAGGAGAGGGTGTTAAAGACCAGGAGGGGTCTTTAAAACCAGGAGGAGGTCTTGAAGACTAGGAGAGGGTGTTAAAGACCAGGAGGGGGTCTTTATAATCAGGAGGGAGTCTTGAAGACTAGGAGAGAGGGTGTTAAAGACCAGGAGGGGGTCTTTATAACCAGGAGGGAGTCTTGAAGACTAGGAGAGGGTGTTAAAGACCAGGAGGGGGTCTTTATAATCAGGAGGGAGTCTTGAAGACTAGGAGAGGGTGTTAAAGACCAGGAGGGGGTCTTTATAACCAGGAGGGGGTCTTGAAGACTAGGAGAGGGTGTTAAAGACCAGGAGGGGGTCTTTATAACCAGGAGGGAGTCTTGAAGACTAGGAGAGGGTGTTAAAGACCAGGAGGGGTCTTTATAACCAGGAGGGAGTCTTGAAGACTAGGAGAGGGTGTTAAAGACCAGGAGGGGTCTTTATAACCAGGAGGGGGTCTTGAAGACTAGGAGAGGGTGTTAAAGACCAGGAGGGGTCTTTATAACCAGGAGGGAGTCTTGAAGACTAGGAGAGGGTGTTAAAGACCAGGAGGGGGTCTTTATAACCAGGAGGGAGTCTTGAAGACTAGGAGAGGGTGTTAAAGACCAGGAGGGGGTCTTTATAACCAGGAGGAGGTCTTTAAGACCAGGAGGGAGTCTTTTAAACCAGGAGGGAGTCTTGAAGACTAGGAGAGGGTGTTAAAGACCAGGAGGGGTCTTTAAAACCAGGAGGAGGTCTTTAAGACCAGGAGGGGGTCTTTTAAACCAGGAGGATGTCTTTAAGACCATGAGGGGGTCTTTAAGACGAGGAGGGGAGTCTTTAAAACCAGGAGGTGGTCTTCAAGACCAGGAGGGGGTCTTCAAACACGCAGGGGAGTTGTATGGCTGTTATGAAATACTTCTTTAGCCTTAGAGGGGTCAGGAAGTTGGTCCATCTGGAAAGTGTAGTGGGAGAGGCAGGATATATACATAGCTTTTAAGAAGATGTACAATAGTGCTCTTGGAGACGGTTTTGCAAGTTCGACCAGGAACTGTGACTCGACCTCTGAAACCAGAAATAGGTGGTTACACATTCAAACACCCCTCCCTACACACACACACACACACACACACACACACACACACACACACACACACACACACAGCTCACAAGAAACGACTAAGAAGTATGAGATTTAAGTATTTACAGTGGAGACAGGAAGGACTCCGGGAAGTCAGAATAGGGGACGACACCAACAAGGGATATACCAACAAGTGCGGAATGAAATACACACAACCGAGGAGGAGGTGAAGAAGCTGCTAAGTGAACTTGATACCTCAAAGGAGGTGGGATCGGACATCTCTTCATGGGTCCTTAGAGAGGGAGTAGAGACATTGTGTCTGCCACTTACAACAATTTTCAACACATTCATTGAAATTGGGTAATTACCTGAGGTACTGAAGACGGCAAATATAGTTCCAATTTTTAAGAAAGGAGACAGACACGAGGCGCTAAATTACAGACCAGTGTCACTGACGTGTACAGTATGCAAAGTCATGGAGAAGATTATCAGGAATAGTGGTGTAGCACCTAGAACGGAACAGGCTTAAAAACGACAACCAGCACGGATTCAAGGAAGGAGAATCCTGTGTCACAATCCTACTGGAGTTTTATGACAAGGTAACAGAAGTAAGACAAGAGAGACAGGGGGTGAATAGATTTCATTTTTTTTTTATGGACTGGACTGGATCAGGCACACGTAACAGGAAAGGCACTGCAAATGGATCAGAGAATACCTGACAGGGAGGCAACAACGAGGTGTCAGAGTGGGCGCCTGTGACAAGCGGGTTCCACAGGGGTCAGTCGTAGGACCTGTGTTGTTTTTGGTATATGTGAATGACAAAACAGAAGTGATAGACTCAAAAGTGTCCTTGTTTGCAGATGATGTGAAGTTAATGAGGATAATTAAATCGGATGAGGATCAGGCAGGACTACAAAGAGACTTGGACAAGCTGGAAGCCTGGTCCAGCAACTGGCTCCTCGAATTTAACACTGCCAAATGCAAAGTGATGAAGATCGGTTAAGGACAAAGGAGACACCAGAGTACAGGCTAGGCGGCCAAAGGCCGCCTCACTCAACGAAAAGGATCTTTGGGTATGTATAACACCGAGCACATCTCCTGAGGCGCACATCAGTCAAATAACTGCTACAGCATATGGGCGCCTGGCAAACCTGATAATAACGTTCCAATACCTCAGTAAAGAATCGTTCAAGACTCTGTACACTGTGTACGTCAGGCCCATACTGGAGTATGCAGCACCAGTGTGGAACCCACACCATGTCAAGCACGTCAAGAAATTAGAGAAAGTGCATAGGTTTGCAACAAGACTCGTCCCGAAGCTAAAGGGAATGTCCTACGAAGAAAGATTAAGGAAAATCAGCCTGACGACACTGGAAGACGGGAGGGTTAGTGGGAGACATGATAACGGCATACAAAATACTGAGAGGAATTGATAAGGTGGACAGAGACAAGATGTTCCAGGGATGTGGCACAGCAACGAGAGGTCACCATTGGAAGTTGAAGACTCAGATGAGTCAAAGGGATGTTAAGAAGTATTTCTTCAGTCATAGAGTTGTTAGGAAGTGGAATAATCTGTCATGTGATGTAGTGGAGGCAGGAACCATACATAGTTTTGAGACGAGGTATGATAAAGCTCATGGAGCAGTAAGAGAGAGGACCTAGTAGAGACCAGTGAAGAGGCGGGGCCAGGAGCTATGAATCGACCCCTGCAACCACAAATAGATGAGTACAAATAGGCGATTACAAAGACAGACAGACAGACAGACACACACACACACACACACACACACACACACACACACACACAAACACACACACACACACACACGCGCACGTGTGCGCAAAGATGATGTGATGTGTGATGTGTGTGTGAGAGAGAGAGAAAGAGAGAGAGAGAGAGAGAGAGAGAGAGAGAGAGAGAGAGAGAGAGAGAGAGAGAGAGAGAGAGAGAGAGAGAGAGAGAGAGAGAGGAGGGAGAAATAAAGGCCAGAATTATAGACAATCACGGCTCTTAACTCCCTCAAGTGGAGTGTGCCAACAGGTGGCAACCCACACACTAGAGCTGCCAATTCGTTACAAAGAGAGAGAAAAAAAAAAAGCAAATCGCTGGCGCACACCACTTACCATAAACAAAGCTCCGCGGGGCTGTAATCGACCATTAAATACCTAGAACAAATACAACACCCGCCGTAGTTACTCACCAGCAATTAGGCTTGTAGTCCCACTGGTGTTTATGACGCTCATATGTTTCGCTGATGCTCCTATTTTTTTTTTTTTTTTTTTTGGCGGGAGATGTTCATTTGTTTTACTTGTCTTCCCGCCATCTCCTTCACATGACAGGCGGATTATTTATCATTCCGGCGGTATATTCGCGTTAACTAGTTCGTTTATGGTCAACGATGGGTCGGGCGATGATATATATGCGTGAATATCTCGTTTATTAAGAGCCAGGAGTTAAATAAATCTAAAACAAGAGATGGAAAGGCGCCTTATTTAGCAGCGAGAGGCCGCCATGTTGGACTACCCCAATCAAATTAGAATCTTTCTTCCGAGGCAGCGGAATTACCTACAAGAAATGTAATAATGCACCTGGCGGAACACCTGATGAATCATTAATACCTCTCCTACCAATGCGCGGAAAATTAGAGATAGTATAAATATGCAGAAAGCAATTTAAATATGCAAAGCAGTTTGGAGTCTGTTTTGTTCTTGTTTACTCGGTGGGGAAGGTACGGACCCAGCTCCTTCCTACCTAGGCTGCTCCTTTTGTTATGCTTATTTGGTTTCGCGGGAAAAATAAATTAATGCTGACCCTTTTGGTCTGTGCGTTCGTGTGTGCATGAAGTGTGTATTATTATTATTTTTTGCAGATGCTGTTGATAATAATTTTAATAATAACAATTGCAATACTACTACTATTACTACCACTTCTACTACTACTACTATTATTATTATTATTATTATAATAATAATAATAATAATAATAATAATAATAATAATAATAATAATATTAATAACAATAATAATTCCTCTATCACTTAAACTTCCCTCTCTTTTACCCCTTTCATTACTCTCCCTTCCTACACTTCCCTCCCTCACAAATGACAGTTCGTGTACAGATGGAGTAATGAAGAGATGTGAATTAGGGGAGGAGGGAGGGAGGGATAAATGGGAAGGAAGGAGGGAGGGAAGGAAGGAGGGAGGGAGGAAAGGAGGGAGGGAGGGAAGGAAGGAGGGAGGGAGGAAAGGAGGGAGGGAGGGAAGGAGGGAGTCAGCACCGCTACACGACCCGGAATAGAAGAAATCATCTCGTAATTCGGTATTGTACAGTCGACCTCTTTTAACACAACATTATCTCTCTCTCTCTCTCTCTCTCTCTCTCTCTCTCTCTCTCTCTCTCTCTCTCTCTCTCTCTCTCTCTCTCTCTCTCTCTCAAGAAAATTATCTGGTGATTATCAGAATCATTATAAATAAGATTATTATAGTTATAATTATGATAATTATTATTATAACTCATATGACAATTGTTATAGTAACATTTGTTAACTAAGAGGTAGTTGTGGTGGTTGTGGTAGTTGTGGTGGTTGTGGTAGTTGTGGTTGTGGTAGTTGTAGTGGTTGTGGTGGTTGTGGTAATTGTGGTAGTTGTGGTAGTTGTGGTAGTTGTGGTAGTTGTGGTAGTTGTGGTAGTTGTGTGTGTGGTTGTGGTAGTTGTTGGTAGTTGTGGTAGTTGTGGTGGTGTGGTAGTTGTGGTAGTTGTGGTAGTTGTGTGTAGTTGTGGTGGTTGTGGTGGTTGTGGTAGTTGTGGTAGTTGTGGTAGTTGTGGGTGGTTGTGGTAGTTTGTGGTTGTGGTAGTTGTAGTGGTTGTGTGTGGTTGTGGTAATTGTGGTAGTTGTGGTGGTTGTGGTGGTTGTGGTAGTTGTGGTGTTGTGGTAGTTGTGGTAGTTGTGGTAGTTTGTGGTGGTTGTGGTAGTTGTGGTAATTGTGGTGGTTGTGGTAGTTGTGGTAGTTGTGTGTAATTGTGGTGGTTGTGGTAGTTGTGGTATGTGTGTGGTGGTTGTGGCAGTTGTGGTGGTTGTGGAGTTGTGGTGGTTGTGGTAGTTGTGGTTGGTTGTGGTAGTTGTGGTTGTTGTGGTTTGTGGTAATTGTGGTGGTTGTGGTAGTTGTAGTTGTGGTAATTGTGGTAGTTGTGGTGTGTTGTGGTGGTTGTGGTTTGTGGTTGTGGTAATTGTGGTAGTTGTGGTGATTGTGGTATTGTATTGTGGTGGTTGTGGTGTTAGTTGTGGTGGTTGTGGTTAGTTGTGGTGGTTGTGGTAGTTGTGGTGGTTGTGGTTAGTTGTGGTGGTTGTGGTGTTGTGGTTGTGGTAGTTGTGGTAGTTGTGGTGGTTGTGGTTGTGGTAGTTGTGGTAGTGGTGGTTATGGTAATTGTGGTATTGTGGTAGTGTGGTAGTTGTGGTGGTGGTGGTAGTTGTGGTAGTTGTGGTATATGTGGTAGGTGTGGTAGTTGTGGTGGCTGTGGTAGTTGAGGTAGTTGTGGTAGTTGTTGTAGCTGTGGTGGTTGTGGTAGTTGTGGTGGTTGTGGGTGGCTGTGGTAGTTGAGGTAGTTTGTGGTAGTTGTTGTAGCTGTGGTGGTTGTGGTAGTTGTGGTGGTTGTGGTAGTTGTGGTATGTTGTGGTAGTTGTGGTGGATGGTGGTAGTTGTGGTGGGATGGTGGTAGTTGTGGTAGTGATGGTGGTAATTGTGGTAGTGATAGTGGTGTGGTGGTAGTGGTGTGGTAACTGTGTAGTGATGGTATTAGTTGTGGTAGTGATGGTGGTAATTGTGGTAGTGATGGTGGCAGTTGTGGTAGTGATTGTGGTAATTGTGGTAGTGATGGTGGAATTGTGGTAGTGGTGGTATTGTGGTAATGATGGTAGTAATTGTGGTAGTGATGGTGTAGTCGTGGTGGGATGGTGGTAGTTATGGTAGTGATGGTGGTAATTGTCGTGGGATGG
Organism: Cherax quadricarinatus; assembly: GCF_026875155.1. NCBI lineage: Eukaryota > Metazoa > Arthropoda > Malacostraca > Decapoda > Parastacidae > Cherax > Cherax quadricarinatus. The sequence continues at coordinate 44,828,463 of NC_069415.1, forward strand.
TGGTAGTTGTGGTGGAATGGTGGTAGTTGTGGTAGTGATGGTGGTAATTGTGGAGTGATGGTTGTAATTGTGGTAGTGATGGTGGTATTGTGGTAGTGATGGTGGTAATTGTGGTAGTGATGGTGGTAATTGTGGGTAGTGATGGTGGTAATTGTGGTGGTTGATGGTGATAATTGTCGTAGTTATGGTGGTAATTGTTAGGGTGATGGTTAGTAGTTGTGGTGGGATGGTGGTAGTTGTGGTAGTGATGGTGGTAATTGTGGTAGTGATGGTAGTGTTGTGGTGGGATGGTGGTAATTTTGGTAGGATGGTGGTAATTGTGGAGTAGGATGGTGGTTTGTGGTGAGATGGTGGTAGTTGTGGTGGGATGGTAATTAGTTGTGGTAGGATGGTGGTAGTTGTAGTGAGATGGTGGTAATTGTGGTGGGTGGTGATAGTTGGGAGGGATGGTGGTAGTTGTGGTGGGATGGTGGTAGTTGTTGGTAGTGGTGGGATGGTGGTAGTTGTGGTAGTGGTGGGATGGTGGTAGGGTTTTGGTAGTTTGTGGTGGGATGGTGGTAATTGTGGCAGTGATTAGTGGTAATTGTGGTGATGATGGTAGTTGTAAATGGGATGGTGGAAGTTGTGGTGGGATGGTGTTTGTTGTGGTGGGATGGTGATAGTTGTGGTGGGATGGTGATAGTTGTGGTGAGATGGTGGTAGTTGTGGTAATTATAGGGTTGTGGTAATTGTGGTAGTGATAGTGGTAATTGTGGTGATGATGGTGTAGTTGTGGTGGGATGGTGGTAGTTGTGGTGGGATAGTGTAAATTTTGGTGGATGGTGGAAGTTGTGGATGGTGGTGGCAGTTGTGGATGGATGGTGGTAGTTGTGGATGAATGGTGGTAGTTGTGGATGAATGGTGGTAGTTGTGGTGGGACGGTGATAGTTGTGATGGGATGGTGGTTGTTGTAGTAGTTGTGGTGGGATGGTGGTAATTGTGGTTGTGATGGTGGTAATTGTGGTGGTGATGGTAGTAGTTGTGGTGGGATGGTGGTAGTTGTGGTGGCATGGTGGTAATTGTGGTAGTGATGGTGGTAATTGTGTTGGTGATGGTAGTAGTTTTGATGGGATGGTGGTAGTTGTGGTGGGATGGTGGTAGTTGTGGTAAGGTGGTGGTAGTTGTGTGGGATGGTGGTAGTTGTGGTGGGATGGTGTAGTTGTGGCCGGATGGTGGTAGTCGTGGTGGTGATGGTGGTGTGAGTGGTGGGATGTTGGTAGTTATGGAGGTGATGGTGGTAGTTGTGGATGGATGGTGGTAGTTGCGGTGGGATTGTGATAGTTGTGGATGGATGGTGGTAGCTGTGGTGGGATTGTGATAGTTGTGGTGGGATGGTAGTAGTTGTGGTGGTGGTGGTAGTTGTGGTGAAATGGTGATAGTTGTGGTTGGGTGGTGGTAGTTGTGGTGGGATGGGGCAGTTGATGTGGGATGGTGGTAGTTGTGGTGGGATGGTGGTAGTTGTGGTGGGATGGTGGTGATGTGGTGGAGGATGGTAGTTGAGGTGGGATGGTGGTAGTTGTGGTGGGATGGTGTTAATTTGTGGTTGGGGGGATAATTGTGGTGGGTGTTGGTATTGTGGTGAGATAGTTGTAGTTGTGGCGAGATAGTGATAGTTGTGGTGGGATGGTGGTGGTAGTGGTGGGATGTTGGTAGTTTTGGAGGGATGGTGGTGGGTTGGTGGGATGGTGGTAGTTGTGGTGGGATGGTAGTGTGGTGGTAGTTGTGGTGGGATGGGTGGTAGTTGTGGGGATGGTGGTAGTTGTGGTGGGATTGTGGTAGTTGTGGTGGGTGGTGGTAGTTGATGTGGGATGGTATTAGTTGTGGTGGGATGGTGGTAGTTGTGGTGGGATGGTGGTAGTTGTGGTGGGTAGGGTGGTAGTTGAGGTGGGATGGTGGTAGTTGTGGTGGGATGCTGATAATTGTGGTGTGATGTTAGTAGTTGTGGTGGGATAGTTGTAGTTGTGGCGGGATAGCGGTAGTTGTGATGGGATGGTGGTAGTAGTGGTAGGATGGTGGTAGTTTTGGAGGGATGGTGGTAGGTTTGGTGGGATGGTGGTAGTTGTGGTGGGAGAGTGGTAGTTGTGGTGGGATGGTGGTAGTTGTGGTGGGATGGTGGTAGTTGTGGTTTGGCTGGTGGTATTTTGTAGTGGGTTAGTGTGTAGTTGTGGTAGGATGGTGGTAGTTGTTGGTGGGATGGTGTTAGTTGTGGTAAGTAGTAGAGGAGGAATAGTAGTAGTGGTGGTAGTGGTGGTGTGGAAGGGAGGAGGGTAGGGGAGGGGGAGAGAGAGAGGGAGTCAGGGTGATGGTAGGGAAGGGAGAGGGAGGAAGGGAAAGGTAGGGGAGGGAGGTGATGAGGAGGGAGTTGGAGGAAGAGAGGGAGGGAGAGGGTAGGGGAGTAGAGGAGAGAGGAGGGGAGGGGAGGGGAGGGGTTAGGGGTGGGGGAGGAAGGGAATGTATAATACCATCAATCATCAACTGTCGTTCAATACCCAACAATTTACTCCAAAAAATACACCTGTTCCATCACTTTGTTCCCACTTCCGGTTTTGTTCCATCACTTTGTTCCCACTTCCGGCGTTGTTCCATCACTTTGTTCCCACTTCCGGTGTTCCATAACTTTGCTCCCACTTCCGGTGCTGTTCCATCACTTTGTTCCCACTTCCGGTGCTGTTCCATAACTTTGTTCCCACTTCCGGCGTTGTTCCATCACTTTGTTCTTACTTCCGGTGCTGTTCCATCACTTTGTTCCACTTAGGCGTTCCATAATTTGTTCCACTTCCGGCGTTGTTCCATCACTTTGTTCTTACTTCCGGTGCTGTTCCATCACTTTGTTCCCATTTCCGGTGCTGTCCTATCACTTTGTTCCCACTTCCGGTGCTGTTCCATCACTTTGTTCCCACTTCCGGTGTTGTTCCATCACTTTGTTCCCATTTCCGGTGCTGTTACATTACTTTGTTCCCACTTCCGGTGTTGTTCCATCACTTTGTTCCCACTTCCGGTGCTGTTACATTACTTTGTTCCCACTTCCGGTGCTGTTCTATCACTTTGTTCCCACTTCCGGTGTTGTTACATTACTTTGTTCCCATTTCCGGTGCTGTTGCATTACTTTGTTCCCACTTCCGGTTCTGTTACATTACTTTGTTCCACTTCCGGTGTTGTTACATTACTTTGTTCCCACTTCCGGTGCTGTTACATTACTTTGTTCCCACTTCCGGTGCTGTTACATTACTTTGTTCCCACTTCCGGTGTTGTTACATTACTTTGTTCCCACTTCCGGTGCTGTTACATTACTTTGTTCCCACTTCCGGTGCTGTTACATTACTTTGTTCCCACTTCCGGTGCTGTTACATTACTTTGTTCCCACTTCCGGTGTTGTTACATTACTTTGTTCCCACTTCCGGTGCTGTTACATTACTTTGTTCCCACTTCCGGTGCTGTTACATTACTTGTTCCCACTTCCGGTGCTGTTACATTACTTTGTTCCCACTTCCGGTGCTGTTACATTACTTTGTTCCCACTTCCGGTGCTGTTACATTACTTTGTTCCCACTTCCGGTGCTGTTACATTACTTTGTTCCCACTTCCTGTGTTGTTTCATCACTTTTTTCCACTTCCGGTGGTGCTATGTAACTTTGTTCCCACTTCCGGTGTTACGTAATGTTGTCACTTCCGGTGTTACGTAACTTTGTTCCAACTTCCGCTGGTGTTACGTAACTTTGTTACCACTTCCGGTGCTGTTACATAACTTTGTTACCACTTCCGGTGCTGTTACGTAACTTTGTTACCACTTCCGCTGGTGTTACGTAACTTTGTTCCAACTTCCGGTGCTGTTACGTAACTTTGTTACCACTTCCGGTGAATATTTGTAAACAAAGTACATTTCTTCCAGTTCAGTCTTTAGATTTAGATTTGACAATTATTTCGCGTGAAAATTTGACGTCAGAGTTTAGATTTTGACATTTTTTCGCGTCATACTTCGCGTCTACGCTAAATCAAATGTAAACGTCAAAATTTCACCGTAATTTTGACGTCTGTTTTGATTTGAGTTTAGGTAAGTTTACCAGTAGTACACATAGATGAGTACCACAGTAGAGTACACACAGTTAGTCACATAGATGAGTTCACACGTGAGTACACAAGTAAGTTCACACAGTAGAGTACACACAGTAGTACAAAATGAGTTCCACATGGTAGCATAGATAGTCCCAGTCAAGTACACACGTAACAATCTCTGATACTCACAGTAGTACCAGGTAGTATCACAAGTTAGAAATTAATTCAGGAGTAATAATTCACACAGTAGATATGCACAGTTGCTGTACACATCATAGGCATCACAGATTTCTGTACAACAATGAGTCACACAAGATTATCAGTCACACAAGTAGGTACCACAGTGAGTTACACCAGTAGGGACTACACAGGAAGTACATACTACACCCGTGAGTATGCACAGTATGTAAACAATAGAGACACAGAGTACTGTACACACAGAGTACACACAGGAGAGTATATACAGTACACACAGTAGAGTACACACAGGAGAGTACACACAGTAGAGTACACACAGAGAGTACATACAGTACACACAGAGTATGCACAGTGCTGTACACACAATAGAGCACACAGAGTACTGTACACACAGTAGAGTACACACAGTAGAGTACACACAGGAGAGTACACACGGTAGAGTACACACAGGAGAGTACATACAGTACACACAGTAGAGTATGCACAGTACTGTACACACAATAGAGCACACAGAGTACTGTACACACAGGAGAGTACACATAGAGTACACACAGAGTACACAGAGGAGAGTGCACACAGTAGAATACACACAGGAGAGTACATACAGTGCACACAGAAGAGTATACACAGTACTGTACACACAGGAGAGTACATACAGTGCACACAGAAGAGTATACACAGTACTGTACACACAGTAGAGCACAAAGAGTAAATTGTACACACAGGAGATAAACACACAGGAGAGTAACACAGGAGAGTACACAAGCAAAGTAACACACAGGAGTACACACAGGAGGTAAAGAGATAAGAAGAGTACACACAAGGATGAGTACATCACGTACACACAGTAGAGTTTCATACATGAGAGTATCACAGGAGAGTACACACAAGATACACAGTACACACGTAGAGTAGCACATATGTACACACAGTAAAGTACACACAGTATACACAGAGTACATACAGGAGAGTACACACAGTATACACAGTACATACAGGAGAGTACACACAGTATACACAGAGTACACACAGGAAAGTACACACAGGAGAGTAGATACAGTACACACAGTAGAGTATGCGCAGTACTGTACACACAGAGCACACAGAGTACTGTACACACAGTAGAGTACAGAGTACACACAGGAGAGTACACACAGGCGAGTACACACAAGAGAGTACACATAAGAGAGTACACACAGTAGAGTGCACACAATGGAGTAACACATAGTACACATCAGTAGAGTACACAATAGAATAACACAGTAGGGGACACAACTAGAGTAACACAGTAGGAGACACAATAGAGTACACAGTAGGAGCTACAATAGAGTACACACAGTAGGAGACACAATAGAGTACACACAGTAGGAGACACAATAGAGTACACACAGTAGGAGACACAATAGAGTACACACAGTAGAGACACAAAAGAGTACACACAGGGACACAATAGAGTCCACAGTAGGGGACACAATAGAGTACACACAGTAGGAGACACAATAGAGTACACACAGTAGGAGACACAATAGAGTACACACAGTAGGAGACACAATAGAGTACACACAGTAGGAGACACAATAGAGTACACACAGTAGGGGTACACAATAGAGTAAGGAGCATAGAGTACCACAGTAGGATGACACACTAGAAGTACAACCCGTAGGGTCACAATAGGTACCACAGTAGAGTATTCAGCGTAGGGGGGCGTATAAGCCCGCCGGATGTCTTTTAACCCGTGCATCATCCGCTAATCCCTTGTTCCGGTTCTCCGTCGTCCCGTCAGCGTCATTCCAGCGGTCGTAGAGGAAAATCGGGTACCGTTTCGAACAAAGCAGTTTTAACTTTCGATGTTGCTCCCCGAGAGCCAATTCCCCAGGTAAACTCTCGGGGTGTTTTGCAGTTCTTTCCTCTTCTCTCTTTCTCTCTCTCTCTCTCCTCTCTCTCTGAGGGGGGGGGGGAGGGGGAGACAGACACCTGCTTGCCCCCCTGTCACAGGAGGGGGAAATTCCCCCCCCCTCCTGTGATTTATTCTTTGCGCAAAAACCCCCTGTTAGTGTGACTGTTAGTGTTATGTTTTTATGTAGTTGTGTGTCTGTTAAAAGTACCATAACAGTACCCAAAATACAGTAAAAAACAGTAACACAAAAAGTACACACTAAAAGTAACACTGACTACACACTGGTGTCTGTTAGTGTGTACTGTCAGTGTGTACGATGTGTCTGCCAGTGTGTTGCCAGTGTGTACTGTTAGTATGTACTGTTTATGTACTGTTAGGGGTGTACTGTTGTGTACTGTTAGTGTGTAATGTTATTGTGTATGTTTTTATGTTTAGTACTGTCAGTGTTTACTGCCAGTGTGTACTGTTAGTATGTACTGTTAGTGTGTACTGTTGTGTCTGTTTTGTATGTACTGTTAGTGTGTAATGTTTGTGTACTGTTATTGTGTAGTTAGTGTGTACTGTTTGTGTTACGTTGTATGTACTGCATGTGTACTGTCAGGTTTTGTTAGTGTGTACGTTTGTGGGTTTCTGTAGTGTTTATGTTTTTTTGTACTGTTAGTATGTAATGTTATGTGTATGTTGTGTGTACTTTGTGTGTACTGTTATGGTACTGTTAGTTTTACTGTAGTATGTACTTCAGTGTTATGTTAGTATGTACTTCAGGGTGTACTGTCGTGGTATGTTGTGTGTTGTTTTTGTTGTACTTTAGTATGTTTCCAGTGTGTATGTTTGTATGACTGTTAGTATGATGTTAGGTGTACTGTTATTTGTGTACTGTTAGTAGTACTGTTAGTGTGTATGTTGTGTGTACTGTTTTGTTACGTTTTTGTGACTGTCATATGTTGTCAGTGTTTCGCCCGTGTGTACTGTTAGTTGACTGTTAGTGTGTACGTTAGTATGTATGTTAGTAGTAATGTTGTGTGTATTTTTAGTGTGTACGTTAGTGGTATGTTTAGTGTTTTTTGTTGTGTGACTGTCAGTGGGTTTTTGTCAGTGTGTCTGCAGTGTTATGTTTGTGTGTACTGTTTGTGTGTTAATGTTAGTGTTCTGTTAGTTTTACTTCAGTGTGTACTGTCTTTTGTACTGTCATGTGTATGTCAGTGTGTATGTTAGTGTGTACTGTTAGTGTGTACTGTTTTTGTACTGTCAGTGTGTACTTTTCAGTGTGTATGTCAAATGTACAAACAGTGGTATGTTTAGTGTGTAATGTCGTGTTACTGTCAGTGTGTATGTCAGTGTGTTCTGTCATGTGTACTGTCAGTGTGTCTTCAGTGGTACTTTAGTGATTGTTTGTGTGACTGCAGTGTTTTCTGTCAGTGGTACTATCGTGAGTACTGTTGTGGTACTGTGTGTGTACTTCATTTTTGTACTGTCAGTGTGTATGTCGTGGTACTTTCAGTGAGTACGTTAGTGTGAATGTCAGGGGGTATGTCGTTGAGTCATGTGCTTCTGAGTTCGTTGTGTGACTGTCAGTGGTACTGTCAGTTTGTATGTCTGTTTTACTTAATGAGTATGTTAGTTTATTCAGTGTGTTGGGAGGATGAAAGAATAGGGCAAGTCAGCATGTTATAAGTTTGTATCAGTATCTTTTTAGTGAGAGGGGGTAGCTTCTGCCAAGTTCAGTGTAGTGAGAGAGGGTAGCTTCTACCAAAATATAGTGTAGTGAGAGAGGGAGCTTTTGCAAAAGTATCGTGAGTGAGGGGGTAAGCTTCTTCACAAGTATCAGTGTAGGGGAGGGGTAGCTTCTACACAAGTACAGTGTAGTGGAGAGGGTAGCTTTTACACAAGTATCAGGTAGTGAGAGAGGGTAGCTTTACACAAGATCGTGTAGTGAGAGAGGGTGCTTTACACAAGTTTAGTGTGTGAGAGAGGGTAGCTTCTAACAAGTTCATTTTAGGACAGGGATAGTTTTACACAGTACGTGTATTTAGGAGGGGAGTTTTACCCCAGTATCAGTGTAGGAGGAGGATAGTTTTACAAAGATCAGGGGGTGAGAGAGGGTAGTTTTACACGTACTGTGTGAGAGAGGGTAGCTTTAAAACAAGTATCATGTGTGAGAGAGGATAGTTCACAAAGTATATGTAGTGGAGAGGGTGTTCTACAAAGTATCAGGTAGGAGAGAGGATAGCTTCTACACAATATCAGTGAGTGGAGAGGGGAGCTTTAAAAAGTATCGTGTTGGAGGAGGATGCTTCACCAAATACAGTGTAAAGTGGGGGGTTTCTCACAATTTTCAGTGTAGTGAGGAGGATAGCTTCTACAAAGTCAGTGTAGTGGGGGGTAGCTTTACACAAGTATCAGTGTAGTGAGAGGGATAGCCTTTAACAAGTAACAGTGTTGAGGAGGGTAGCTTCTACACAAATTCATGTAGTGAGAGAGGGAGTCTAACAAGTTCTTTTAGTGAAGAGGGTGTTTCAAAAAATCTGTAGTGAGGGGGGGGAGCTTCTCACAAGTTCAGTGAGGAGGAGGACTTCTTACACAAGTTCAGTGTAGGGGAGGGGAGCTTCTACACAAGTATCAGTGTAGTGAGGGAGGATACTTTACACAAGTATCAGTGTTTTTGAGAGAGGGTAGTTTCCAAAATAGTTAGGGGGGAGGGTAGTTCTACACAAGTATCAGTGGTGAGAGAGGATAGTTTTACCAGTATAGTTAGTGGAGAGGGTACTTCTACAAAGTATAGTGTAGTGAGAGAGGGAGCTTCTACACAAGTATCGTGTAGTGGAGAGGGTAATTCTACACAAGTTCTGTGTAGAGAGGATATTCTAACAAATACAGTTATGAGAGAGGGTAGCTTTTACACAAATATCAGTGTGTGAGGAGGGGTAGCTTTACAAAGTATCAGTGAGTGAGAGAGGGGAGTTTCCAAAATTCGTGTAGTGAGAGAGGGTAGTTTTTTTAAAAGTAAA
>NC_069415.1:44838156-44909596 GCF_026875155.1 Cherax quadricarinatus
TGTTCTATTTGGTCATCGGAATTACAGAAGTGCTCTGCTGAGCTCAGTATCTGGTTCTTGGATGATGGTACCCTAGCGGCACTTTCAAGAATCTCTCCTAGAGGACATCAGAAAAATTAAAGACATGGGGAGAGATCCTGGGCCTTTCTTTAAACCCCAACAAATGTGAAATAGTTTCTGCAATCGACAGATGATCCAGAATATTAGTTCTGTTTTGCCAGGAGCACGAGCCATTGATCCAGCCAACATCATTCTCCTTGGTGCTCCTCTTGGGCCCAATGCCATCGATTTGATCGTAGAAAAAAAAAAATCTCAGTTCTCGGGACCATTGAAGGCAGGATGAAAGACATCGATACGCATGATGCCTTCTACCCACTCACCAGGTGCTTGTCAATCCCAAAACTTACCTACTTCCTGAGATGCTCCCCAGCCTTCAACAGTCCGAAACTCAAGGAATATGACTTCTTAAGATCATGCTAGAGAGTATTGAATCTTTCCCTCGAAGACGGACAGTGGGTGCAAGCCTCACTTCGTCAGGATATACAGGACCTAGCTACGCCAGTGTCATCACTAAATGGGAGAGACTGACTGCTCCAGCACCAAAACCAAGTGCAGCACTAGCCTACAAACAGTCAAGTTGGCATGGCCCCATCGCTAAAAAGGTGCTTTCCAACATTCTTAGGGCTGTAACATCAGACGGGGGAGACTGCCCATCTCCAAGCTGTGAGTGCTCATCACTCCGGGGACTTTCTCCAAACAGTTCCCATTTCGGCATTGGGAACACGCCTTGACCCTAGACCCTCCGTATTGCAGTGGCTCTCCGCTTTTCTGCCCCAGTTCACACGGAATATACGTGTATTTGTGACGATGCACAGCCAGCCAATATGGTCTACATTGTCTAAACTATTCCAAAACCAAGGCTGGCATGCAAGACACAATGAAGTCAACGACAATCATAAAGTGAACCCTTGCTACAGCTGGATGCCCAGCCGAGAAAGAGAGCCCCGATCACTAGCAGCCGACAATACCCACAACCCAGCAAACTGCCCTGATGGGACCGCAATATATCCTTGGAAGAATGGCAAGGTCTTAGCGTGGGACTATACCTGTGTATCGATGCTGGCTGACACCCTACATCCATCACAGTGTCAGGAGACAGGGAGGAACTGCTCATAGGCAAGTACAGGGACATAGGCCAACAGTATCAATTTGTTCCAGCGAGATCAGAGACCTTGGGATCATTGAGAAAAAAAATGCCACATGTTTTCCTTAAGAACTGGGTTCCAGACTCATCGACACCACGAGGGACGCAAGGGCAGTCACTTTTATGTTCCAGGGCCTCAGCATGGCCATCCAGAGGGGAAATGCATGCTGCATACTGGGCTCACATCCGGCTTCGGAGGAGCTGAAGGAGATTCTTAATCTTTGATATATTGTGCCAATGTATTCATGTTTGTTTCTATCAGTGTATTCTGTCTATTAATAAAGTTCATATAGAAAATAGGGGGTGGTAGGAGAAGAAAATATTCAAACAACTTCGGGAGAACATTGAGTTTTCCATAAAGTACGTTTATTGTCTTCTCTGGAGATGAGGGTACCCAGTAAAGTTCTAGAAGTGGTACCTCCCTATGGGTTCGAGTCCTCGGCTAGCAGCAGTGGTGTTATTGATTAAATATCACTCGTTCGTGGTTACAGTAATATATATTCTGCTCCTGGAGGCTAGAACACCAAACGGGGAGCAGAATGAAATTAGCTCAGAGGCACCCACACAACCGTGGGTAAAACACCTAGCTTTGCTGGGTGCGTGATTCTTGCAGGATTGAGTGGTCCTGTGGGTTAGAGCATCATGTGATTTTCGCTCGCCATGAGGCGGGCCAAAACGACGTGAGTTCGAGTCCTCGGCTAGTCGCAGTCTTGATATTGATCAATACGACTCGTTCGTGGTTACACTAATATAAAATACTCCTTGTTGGGCTAGTACACCAAACAGGGAGTAGAATGAAATTAGCTCAGAGGCACCCACACCACCACATGTCCTCGGACCAAGGTGACACACCTAGAGTGGCTGGTTTGCTTGGTTCTTGTAGGATTTGGTGGGTCCTGTGGGTTAGGCGTCATGTGATTTTCGTTTCACCATGAGGCGGGCCAAAAACATCATGGGTTCGAGTCCTTGGCTAGTCGCAGTGTTGTTATTGATAATATATATATATATATATATATATATATATATATATATATATATATATATATATAATATATTATATATATATAATATTATAATATATATATATATAATATATATATATATATATATATATATATATATATATATAATATATATATATATATATATATAAAATGTCGTGCCGAATAGGCAGAACTTGCGATCTTGGCTTAAATAGCAACGCTCATCTTGCCATATAGGACAAGCAAAATTTGTGTATGCAATAATTTCGCCAAAATCATTCTGAACCTAACGAAAAAAACACATTTCACTGTGTTTGTTTAGTGTTAAATTTTTGAAACAATAAAAAATATATTTGTTGGGTTAGGAAAAATAAATTGTTGTGTTTTTTTAAAGGTTAGGTAATTTTTCAAAGATTTTTTTGGTGCAAAATAAATTTTTACTCATTTTAAATGAAAAAAAATAATTTTAAAAACGTTAAGAGAAAATTTTAGAAAAGACTTTATTTTAAATGAGTTCTTGAATTGACCTTTTACATATTCGGCACGACATTATATTATTTTTTATTTTATATATATTTTAATATATATATTATATTTATATATTTTAATATATTTATATATAAATTAAAATTTTAATCCAGAGTATTGTTCATAATTTAAAGGTAAAATTTTTTAAAAAAAAATGCGTTGTGTTTTTTGTAAAACGATCAATTTAAATTATCCCGGACGGGGTGTAGGGGGACGGTTTTCGGGGGGGGACAGGTGTACGGTGGGACAGGTGTAGGGGTGGGACAGGTTTTCGGGGGGCAGGTTAGGGGTGTGCAGGTGTACGGGTGGGACAGGTTTTGGGAGGCTTTTGTTCCCTTTTTGGTGACGTGTCATCTCAATTTTTAACATTTAAAATGGTTCTCTTGCCCCCTTTTTTAATTTTCTGAAAAGTGTGGAACAACGTACTCCGGGTTTTATTTCCTATTTTCTCGCGTTATTTTTACATGCAATCAGGGGGGTTTTTTATGAGCATAGTAAGGTAAAGAGTCCGGTGTGTTTTTTAAAGAGACTCAGACAACGACGGGTTTGGAGTTAATAGTGAGAAAAGGAGGGGTTTCGACAAAGGTCCTCCCTATTTGGGCCCGGGGCCCCAAAACATTGATTACTGATAGGGGAAAAATGATTTAAAAAGGGCACCTGAGCAACACTAGGAATAAATTGCTCTAGAATTTTTTCAAGTGTGAAGAATTCATGTGCAACAATTGGTATCTTCATTACGTAAACGTTTTGCCAACTGGTGGCTTTATCAATACAATAAAGGGATAAAACGAAAACTGAATGGGTTTAGGAAAGTAATCAGTCCCCCCGCCCAGGGCAGGGGTTGTACCCAGTCTGATATCTCAAAAAGCAGAAAGTAAAGGTTATATACCCCCCGGGGTCAGCTGTGTTTTCAAGCGAAGGCATGTCGAATGGCGTTTGTACAGAGGACAACCCACAATACACCCGACCCAACCCCTTTGGGAGACCCCTTTTTAGGGGCATCCCCCATACCTGAGAGTACCTTGTAGTGCAAATCAAATTTAAATTTCCGTAATTAAGAAATAAGTTTTGAAATAGACCTCTGTACCAAGAACGTAGTAAATGGTTTTAGAGGAACCCACAGTTTAAATTATGATACAGGGGAATTTTTTGCTTTTCTATGCTATAGGAATAATGTACTTCCCCCCATGGATTTTTCTAAGGTGACACCGCCCACGACTGCTTTACCCCAAAAAATGTCTCAATGTAAAAATGCCTTTCGCTCATATGCTTATTCTTATTTTAAAATTAAAGGACTGATTACATCGACTCCCGGGTGAGAGAGTGTTTTTTCTTCAAAATACTGATATCACCCTTTTTTGAAGGTGATAAAGTGCGTATGGCCCTTTTTTTTCTACATATAGATACCCCGTTTGGGCAAAAATGTTTAATTTTTCGTACCCAAAAATGGTTGGATTCCCGGGTACTTTTCTAGCAGGGCCAGTAGGCTTGTTGCAGAGCTCCCCAGTTTTTTGCCTGTTTTTTTTGATGGTCCTTTCCGCAACGTATGAGATCTTCCACCTTGCCTTCGACGTTATTTTTGGGCTCCGTTCATGTTTTTAACTTCATATTGTTCCCACCATAAAATCGCTGAGGGGCGACCACCTCAAATATCTTTCTCCAAGGTTGATGGCAGATTACATCATTATTATTTTGTATCACTTGCTGCCTTGTATTTTTACTGAAGTTACTGTGTAGGGGAAACGTTTAACAAAAAACCCCAAATGTTGCCATGTTTCAATTTGTCGGTATTTTAACCAATTTTTAATATGAGACTGTTGTTTAGCTTCAGGGTGTACCTAAAGGGCCCGGGCAGTTGATGGTGATGGGAACGCAATCACAGGCAAGGTCACCGGTGGATGATTACAGTGAGTGGGCAGTAACGGGGAAACTGTTTAAATGTAGCCCTGGTAATAATAGCTCATAGGTTATAAACACAATGTATCTTTATAAACACTAGGAAACACACACTGTATCTCTATAAACACTAGGAATTTATTTTAAACCTTACTATATTTGGATTAACGTATAGTATTTTCTGTCATATAAGGCGCACGATCATATGAGACATATAAGACTATGTTTCCCGACAGTTATAATGTAATGTTAGTAAACAACTGCTGAAGTGTAACCCAGAGCCTACCCTTGACTCTGACCTTGAGCATATAAGGCGCAAGCTGATTTTCCAAGACTTTTTGTCGGAAAAAGTGCGCCTTATATGCCGGAAAATACGATATCTTTAACTGGTAGGGTACGAGTGATATGAAGCTTTAATGACCCCATTGCAGTTAATAGACAATAAACCTAACGAACAATCAATATCAATATGGTCACAGTAACTTGACTGGTGATGACATAACAAACAAGATGCCGCATGAAGATATCGTCTAAATTAAATAACTTGCAGATGTGCTAAGGATGGATATACGATTTTGATCAAACCAATACCCCGGCCGGGATTGAACCGCGTCATAGAGTCTCAAAACTCCAGCCCGTCGCGTTAGGCCACTAGGGCTCTATGACCGCGGGTTCAATCCCGGCCGGGGGTTTTGGTTTATTTGCAAACGTGTCATTACGATTTTTAAGTCGTGATTTTGATTACAGTTGGTGCAACAGTTAGGAATCTTTATTTCATAGTCTGAAACATTGTTCCAGTCTGTGGAGCAAAGCTCTTCTCCTGGCTGAGGGACTGACCACCTCGAAACTGTGTCTTCAAGGGTGATGGACTGATTACATCGTCTTCATATCTCTACTGCTTCTGCTACTCTTCTGTACTCGACTGAAGAAGCCTACTCTGTAGGCGTCTCGGAATAAAGATACCTACCTGTTGCAGATGTGTCTTGCTTATTCACAGTTGGCGTTCACAAGGTTTCTAGATGAAATGGCATTCATCCAGGAAAATGTCAGAAGTATAGAGATAAGTAATGGCAGGTTATGCTGTACATAAAGGTCCAGAGGTCCCACAGTTACGCTAATAAGTGAGAACTACTCTTTTACATTGCGTTAATGTTAGTTACGAATGGTAGATTAGTGTGGTTGGTTGGTTATGTGATGGTAGATTAGTGTAGGTGGTTGATATGTGATGGTAACTTAGTGTAGGTGGTTGTTATGTGATGGTAGATTAGTGTGGGTGGTTGGTATGTGATGGTAGATTAGTGTAGGTGGTTGATATGTGATGGTAGATTAGTGTAGGTGGTTGTTATGTGATGGTAGATTAGTGTAGGGGGTTGTTTTTGTGATGGTAGATTAGTGTAGGCGGTTGGTATGTGATGGTAGATTATGTAGGTGGTTGATATGTGATGGTAGATTAGTGTAGATGGTTGTTATGTATGATAGATTAGTTTGGGGGGGTTGATATGTGAGGTAGATTATCTTTTACATCGGGAAATGACAGTATCCCACGGAGGGGGGTTTTTTGTCTCTAGTAAAGTGGAGAGCTCTGACAGTTCATTTGGGGTTGGGGTTTGATCTAGAAATTGGGGGGGTTTTTGTGGGGAAAGGGGTTAAAAAACCATTAAATTTGACTGTTAAAATTTTTCAAGATGTGATAATATAGATTTTTGGAAAACACCCATCATTAAACATTGGATAAAGAAAATTAAAATAAAAATTTCCCGGAAAGATAAAGACAATAGTACAAGACAAAAAAAAAAACTTGGGCCAATTTTATAAAAATAGCAAGGTGCTAAAGGGGGATAAACGAATTTTTTTTTGGCTGCTATGGGGTAAAGTTAATGTTTTTGTAATAATTGGATTTTAAATTTAAAAAGAGTCAGAACAAAACTCCCAAATGTCACATTAAAGGGGTTTAACCCTTTTCCAAAATAGAAATTTGCGGGGAAGGGGGGGGGGGCAGTACAAAAAGGTTCGAGAAAACATAAATTTTTGCAAAAAAACGGGTTTTTAAAATTTTAAGAAAAAAAAAACTCTTTTGGTAAACAATTGTTTTTTTAAATTTAAAAACGACCCCCCAAATTTTGGAAATTGACGAGGGGATTTCTCTGGAACTAATTTTAGGTCTTAAGCACGATACATAAAAAATTAGTGGTTTTTAAATTTTTAGCCAAATTGACTGGACTTTTTTGATTTGGAAATTTGTAGTCCAGTGCCCTTCTTAGATGTAGTTCTGGACTTATTTTAAAGCAGTTTTAAAAAAACCCAAAGGAAAAAATTACTTGATCTAGTTTAGTCAAACAAGGAGGGGACTTGTAAAAAATTAGAAAACACTGAAGATTTGGGGCGCAAGTGATCAAAATTTGTTACCGAAGTATACGGAATAAAAGATAAAACCTTTAACCCTTGTTTGGGGTTTTATCTGGTTTAATAAATCTAATGACGAAAAATTTTTGAAATTACAGAAAAAGAAAATCCAACAAAAAGGGCATTTTCCCCCAAAACCAGAAAGTGCCCAAAAGTATACCCATTTCCCTAAAAAAAAATTTTAAGAAAAAAAACTATCCCAATTGATAAATTAGGAGACTAAGTGCCCATTAAAAGAAAAGGGTTTAATTTGTAAGTGTATATCAGGTTTTTTTTCGGGTAAAACAGATTTTTATCAGTGTATAAGATGTTTTCAGTTTAAATCAGTGTTTATCAGTGTAATCAGATTTTTAAATAAGTGTATATCAGTTGGTTTATCAGTATATATAAATTTTTTTTATCATGTAATCACCGGGTTTGTTCATATTAACAGAAGTAAAAAAGAGATAAATAAAGACTAAATAAAAACTACGAAATTAAAAAAATTTTAAAGGAATTAAAGATTAACCCAGGTTTGTAGATGAAGGGTTTCCCAGGAAACTTTTTAAATTTAAAGATCCCCAGGTGTTCCAATTTCAAATTTTCAAAAAATTAATTAAAAAAAATTCTTTAAGTGAACAGGACAAAGATCGGGAAAAAAAAAAGGGGCGCTCTAAAAGGTTTTTAAAAATTTATTAAATGAGCAAAAAAAGTGTTCTTTTTTAAAAAGTACTTTTTTCTTGTCCGTTTCCCCAAAAACGAGAAGACATAAATGATACCCAGAAATTTTTTTTAAAACAGAAATGAGGAAAACAGAAGACTTTTTGCTATCAAAGGGACTTTGGGTTGCAAACAAAAAGTCAAAATTAAAAACCAAGTTCCTGACCCCGCCAAAACTGTTTTAAAGGTTCAAAGGGATGAAAGGAGGGGAACTTAGCCGCTAACAAGTGTGTTTAAACCACAACATTTTAAAACTGGTGTTTTTGCCCGGAGGGGAAAGGGATGGTAATGTAATTTCTATCTTGAAAACCGGGGGAAATAAACCCCAACTCCTTCATATTACCGCCCATTAAGTCTGAGGTCAATATGGGTTGGCTGAGAAAGTTTTTTTAACAAGGAAAGTCCAAGGGTCGACAGGAATAAATTAAATCTTTTTTTAAAAAAAAGCATTTTTGAAAAAAATATGAATTTTTCATTTGGGTTTATAAAAATTTAGATTCATTTATAATTAATAAAATTTTGGAAAGGAATTTAATAATAAGTAAAAAAATAAAAATCAATTCTTGGTTTAGAATACTGGGGATTGGGCAAATTTTTTTTTAGTGGGAGGGGGATTTTTAAAAGAATCGCCAGTAGGGGCCCAACAGGCCTGCTGCGGTGTTCCTTTTTTTCATGAGTGGGTTTGTCGTCATGCTTTCAGGTGTTTTTGTTGTGGGAAATGATGGTGAGGTTTAGTCTTGACCCTTTATATCCCCTTCCTTTGATGTACTGTTTTTTTTTATTTCCCTTTTTTTTAATTGGGAAGCCCACGAAAGCCTTTGGGAAAATTTTCGTTTTTTTTCACAGTGCTTCTTTTGCAAAATTCTGATACCCCTTTTTTTACTGTGTTATTATTGCACCCCAACCACACCTTTAAACCACACACACCCCCACACACACACACACGCCACACACACACACACACCCCCAAAAACAACACCAACACACACGCAGCACAAAAAAAACACACACACACAAACACACCCCACGCAACACGCACTCACACACAAAACACACACACACACACACACATTGCAAAAGGGGCTATTTCCCCAGAGCTCGGGGAAATTGCCGTACGGGGGAAAAGGTTAAAGGGAAAATGGGACTGAGACACTGGAGGACAAAAGGGCAATGACATATACAAACATAAAAGATACTGGGGGGGAATAAAACAAGGTAGACAGAGCCCGGATGTTCCAGGGGGACACAGAAAAAAGGGGGTCATAATTGGAAGCGAAAAAACCCCGGACGAGCCCACGGGGGACGTTGGAAGTTTTTTCTTCATTTTATAGGTCGTCAGGAAGGGAATAACCTACCCAAGTGAAAGTAGTGGGGGCCCGGGAACCATACAAGTTTTAAGAAGGGTATGAAAAAGCTCAGGAACCCGAGAGGGGGGGACCTAGTAGCGATCAGTGAAGAGGGGGGGCCGGGAAGCAAATTCTCGACCCCTGCAACCACAATTAGGTGAGCAACACACGCCACACACAACAGGGCACCCCACACAACACCACACACAAAAACACACACACACACAACACACCACTAGGGGGAACACGCACACACGCGCAAAACACCCCACACACACACACACACACAAAAAACACACACACACACAAAAACAAAAACGCACAACACACACACACACCACACAAAACACACCACACACCCCAACACACACACACACACACACACAAAACCACACATATATATATATATATATATAATTTAAATATATATATTTTTTTTAAAATATTATATATATATAATAAAATTATTTTATATATAAAAATGGGATCCACCTCTGGTGCAAATTGGGGGACCCAAGCCTCGGGGAAAGGGAAATAAAAAAGGGCCCTTAAAGGGAAAAATTTACTTGGATTTCTTCTTGAAGCTATTAGAATATTCCCCCATATTCCACCTCCCCAACCACCCCACAATGGGGGCCCCCCCACCCTCACGATGTCAGAAATGCCCACAAAAGTGCCGGGCCCCCAAGGAATCTCCATGACAGAGCCAACGCCGTGGAACCCGGGCCCACGAGGCATCTGCCAGGTGTCCCCACAGGGAAGGGTGCACTCAGTCTCTCAAGTGGAAAAACCCGGGGACGAAAGGTTTGTCTACCCCAAAGGGAGGGCTCAAAAGGGGAACAACCAACAGCCCCTCCCCCCAAGACAGGGGGCGGACAGCTCCCCCTACTTCACCTCTAGGGGGGACCAAAAATCTGCAACAAATTAAATCCACCAGGACGCTGACAGAAACCCCCAAAAAGCAGCCCCCCTCAAGCGCTAGAAAATTCGCTGACCTCTTGAAGAAAGTCAACGATTCTCCTACAAACAAGGACCCCTGGCACAACCTACTGCAAATTTGCCAATGCCAATTTGGCTGCCAATGGGCAACATAAATTAGGGTAAAAAATTTTTTCCCCAAAAGTGAAAAACCCTTTCGTCTGTCCCCCTTTTTGGGGGGTGAAAAAAGCCCGTCGGGCGAATACCAACAACGGGACCCCTGACCCCCTCAAAAATCGAAACTCAAATTAGCAAAAAAAATAGAAGGGTAATACTTTTGGGAAAACACTGGGGGCTTATAGCCAGTGGGGATACCATCGCACTAAAAACTTACGCACAACCCTTAAAGGGGGAAAAACATCCCCCCGGCCCCCCCCATACCAACTTTTACCTCCTGTCATTTTGCAAAAGGGAAGAACATCAAAACCTTACGGGATGCTGATGTGAAAAGCTGCAAAAGTCATTTCCACAGGGTTCAGAAAGGATTTTCCCCGGGTTCAAGGCCACAACATTTAAAAAACAAATGCTAAACCCAGCACTTAAAGGATTTTTTTCAGAGGGGTTTGCTGTGGGGAATGCATTTTAATTTCCAATGTGTGCCTGGCGGGCAGTTTTCCCGGGAAGGCCCAAATTAGCCCATTTTCTTTGGTCCCTCATATGTTTCCATTGCGGGGGGAAAACCCCCTTTCGGCGCCTATTCCCCAAAGGGCTGCAGTAAGAATGATGAGTCAAGAGGCTCCCGGGCAATATTAAAACCCAACTCAGCTGTTTTGGTTTTTCAAAAAGGCTTTTAAAGCAGCTGCCCCCGCAGCAAAAGTATACATCAAAAAACATGCCCGTTTTAAAAAGCCTTGATAAAATTGAACTTTGCACGCATTCAACTATTCAGGAGGGTTGCTGCTCCCCCAAAGCATTTTCTAGGCCCCCCCCCCCTTTCCCCTTCCCTCTGCCCCTTTTTTTTAGAGTCGTATTTTTGGTAAATTCAAACCCTTTTGTTTGGGGCCCTTAAAAAGACTGGTGGAGGGTGTAAAAAACAGGGGGACCCTTTTGCCCCCCTTTCTGTTCTATTTGGTCATCGGAAGTTACAAAAAGTGCTCTGCTGAGCTCAGTATCGGGTTTTCTTGGATGTTTGGTACCCTAGCGGCACTTTGGGGGGGGGGGAAAATCTCCCCTTTGAGGCATCAAAAAAATTTAAAAGACATGGAGAGATCCGGGGCCTTTCTTTAAACCCCAACAAATGGGGAAATATTTTTCTCCAACGAAAGATGATCCAGAATATTAGTTCGGTTTTGCCAGGAGCAGGGAGCCATTGTCCAGCCAACATCTTTTCCCCTTGGTGCTCCTCTTGGGCCCAATGAAATCATTTAAAGTAAAAAAAAAAAAAAATCTCATTTTCCCCGGGACCTTTGAAGGCGGGATAAAAAAAGGACATCGAAAACGCATGATGCCCTTTACCCACTCCCCAAGGGGTTTTTTCAATCCCAAAACTTCCCCATTTCCTGAGATGCTCCCCACCTTCAACAGTCCGAAACCCCGGGGAAAATGACTTTTTAAAGATCATGCTAGAGAGTTTTGGAATTTTTTCCCCGAAGACGGACAGTGGGTGAAAAGCCCCCTTTCGTCGGGAATACCGGGCCCCTTGCTACGCCCGGGTCATCATTTTAAATGGGAGACTAAACTGCTCCAGCCCCAAAAAAAAAAACCAATTTGCAGCACTACCCTACAAACATCAGTTGGAAAGGCCCCCACCGCTAAAAAGGGGGTTTTCCAACTTCAAGGGCTGTAACATCAGAGGGGGGAGACTGCCCTCTCCAAGCTGTGAGTGCTCATCCCCCGGGGGATTTTCCCCAAAACCCCAGTTCCCTTTTCGGTTTGGGGAAACCCCGGCCCTTGACCCTAAACCCCCGTATTGCGTTCTCAGCTTTTCGCCCCAGTTCCCCGGAAATTATACTTTTAAATTTTTTGGTGACGATGCACGGGCCAGCCAATATGGTCTACATTGTCTAAACTTTTTCCAAAACCAAGGCGGGCATGCAAGACACAATGAAGTAAACGAAAATAAAAAGGAAAAACCCTTGCTACAGCTGGATGCCCAGCCGAGAAAGGAGCCCCGATCACTAGCAGCCGACAATCCCCAAAACCCACAAATGCCCTGATGGGACCGCAATTTTTCCTTGGAAGAATGGAAAAGGTCTTAGGGGGGACTATACCTGTGAAATCGTTGCTGGCTGACCCCCCTACATCCACCCACAGTGTCGGGAGACAGGGAGGAACTGTATAGGAAAGTGGGGGGACATGGGCCAACAGTATCAATTTGTTCCAGCGAGATAGAGACCTTGGGATCTTTGAGAAAAAAAATCCCAACTTTTTTTCCTTTAAAAGAACTGGGCCCAGATCATCGAAAACCAGGGGGGACGCAAGGGCAGTCCTTTTTTTTTTCCGGGGCCTCAATGGCCACCAGGGGGGAAATCCCTGCTGCATCCCTGGGTTTCACCCCGGCTTCGGGGGAGCTGAAGGAGATTCTTAATCTTTGATATATTTTCCCAATTTTATTCATTTTTGTTTCTATCAGTGAATTCTGTCTTTTAATAAAGTTCAATGGGAAAAATAGGGGGGGGTAGGAGAAGAAAATATTAAAAACAACTTCGGGGAGAACATGATTTTTCCCATAAAGTACGTTTATTGTCTTCTCTGGAGATGAGGGTACCCAGTAAAGTTTTTAGAAGTGGTACCCCCCAATGGGTTCGGTTTCCCTCGGCTACCCACCCGTGGGTTTATTGTTTAAATACCATTTCGTTCGGGGTTTTACAGTAAAATATATTCTGCCCCTGGAGGCTAGAACCCCAAAACGGGGAGCGGGAATGAAATTAGCTCAGGGGCCCCCCCAAAAACCGGGGGTTAAAACACCTGCTTTGGGGGTTTGCGTGATTCTTGCAGGTTTTGAGTGGTCCTGTGGGTTGGGAGCATCATGGTTTTTCGCTCCCCATGAGGCGGGGCCAAAAAACGACGTGAGTTCGAGTCCTGGTTTGTCGCATCTTGAAAAAAGATCAATACGACCGTTGGGGTTTAAAAAAATATAAAATACTCCTTGTTGGGCAGTAAAAACCCAAACAGGGAGTAGAAATGAAATTAGCTCAGAGGCACCCACACCACCACATGCCCCTCGGCCCAAAGGGGTGACCCACCTAGAGGGCGGGTTTTGCTTGGTTCTTGTGGGATTTGGGGGTTTTCCTGGGGGGTTAAGCGTCATGTGATTTTCTTTTCACCAGAGGGGGGGGCCAAAAAACACGGGGTTCGAGTCCTTGGTTATTTCGCGTTTTTGTTTTTGATAATATATTTATATATATTTATAAAAATATTATATATATATATATATAAAAATATATATATATATTAAAATATATAAATATTTTTATATTTATATATAAATATATATATTTTTAATTTTAAATAAATAAAATATATATATAATATAATATATAAAAAAATTTTTCGTGCCGAATAGGCGGGAACTTGCGTTTTTGGGTTTTAAATAGAAAACGCTCATTTTTGCCATATGGGGACAAGAAAAATTTTGTGTAATGAAAATTAATTTCCCCAAAATCATTCTGAACCTAACGAAAAAAACAAAATTTCACTGTGTTTGTTTAGGGGTTAAATTTTTGTAAACAGATCTAAAATATATTTGGTTGGGTTAGGAAAAAAAAAAATTTTTGGGTGTTAATTAAGGTTAGGTAATTTTTCAAAGATTTTTTTGGTGAAAAATTTAAAATTTTTACTTCATTTTTAAATAAAAAAAAATAATTTTAAAAACGTTAAGAGAAAATTTTAGAAAAGACTTTATTTTAAATGAGTTCTTGAAATTGACCATTTTACATATTCGGCACGAAAATTTATATATATTTTTTATATTTATATATATATAATATAAAATTATATAAAAATTTATATATATAATATATTTATATAAAAATTTAAAATTTTAAATCCAAAAGAAATTGTTCTTTAATTTTAAAGGGTTTAAAATTTTTTAAAAAAAAATGGGGTTTGTGTTTTTTGTAAAACGTTTCAATTTGACTTATGCCGGACGGGGTTGTACGGGGGACGGGTGAAAACGGGGGGGACAGGTGTACGGGGGGGGACAGGTGTAGGGGTGGGACAGGTTTTACGGGGGGCCAGGTTAGGGGTGTGCAGGGTTACGGGTGGGACAGGTTTTGGGGAAAGGCTTTTGTTACCTTTTTGGTGACGTGTCATCTCAATTTTTAAACTTTTAAAAAATGTGTTTCTCTTGCCCTCTTCCATTTTCTGAAAATGTTTTAAAACAACGTTACTCCGGGTTTTATTTCCTATTTTCTTTCGCGTTATTTTTACATGAAATTTCCAGGCGTTTTATTATGAGCATAGTAAGGTTTAAGAGTCCGGTGTGTTATGTTTAAGAAGGGCTCCCGACAACCGGGCAGGTTGGAGTTAATAGCTGAGAAAAGGACGGGGTTTGACAAAGGTCCCCGCCTATCTTGGGCCGGAGGCCCCAAAAATTGATTACTGATACGGAGAAAAAGATTTAAAAAGGGACCTGAGCAGACACTAGGACATAAATATGCTCTAGAAATTTTTTCAAGTGTGAAGAAAATTTTTTTGTGCAACAATTTGGGATCTTCATTTTCGTAAACGTTTTGGGCCAAAATGGTGGCTTTATCAATAAAAAATAAAGGGATAAAAACCAAAAACTGAATGGGTTTAGGAAAGTAAAACAGTCCCCCCGCCTAGGAGCAGGGGTTTAGTACCCAGTTTTGATATTTTCAAAAAAGCAGGGAAAGTAACGGTTATATACCCGGGGTCAGCTGTGTTTTTTTCCCGAGCGAAGGCAAAGTCGAATTTGGGGTTTGGGACAAGGGGGGGCCAACCCACAACTACACCCGACCCAATCTTAGGGAGGGCCTCTTCTTTCGGGGCATCCCCCATACCTGAGAGTACCTTTTGTAAGCTGCAAATCATTAATTCCAGTAATTTTAAAAAATAAGTTTTGAAAAAAGACCTCTGTACCAAGAACGTTTGATAAATGGTTTTAGAGGAAACCCACCCGTTTAAAATTAAATTTATACAGGGAAATTTTTTGCTTGTCTATGCCCATAGGAAAAAATGTACTTCCCCCCAAAGGATTTTGTCCCAAGGGTGACACCGCCTACGACTGCTTTACCTAAAAAATGTTTTTCAATGTTAAAAAAAGCCTTTTTTGCTCATAAAGCTTATTCTTAATTTTTGATTAATGGACTGATTTTCAAACGACTCCAGGGTGAGAGAGTGTTTTTCTTCAAAATACTGATATCACCCTTCTTTTTTAAAGGCTGATAAAGCTGCTGTATGGCCCTTTTTTTCTACAAAATTTGGGTACCCAAATTGGGCAAAAAATGTTTTTAATTTTTCGTACCCAAAAATTTGGTTTTGGGTTCCCGGGTACTTTTCCCCAGCCCGGGCCAGTAGGCCCTTTTTGCAGAGCTCCCCAGTTCGCCTGTTTTCTTTGATGAGTTCCCCTTTCCCCGCAACGTCATGAGATCTTCCACCTTGCCTTCGACGTTTATTTAAGGGCTCCGTTCATGTTTTTAACTTCAAAATTGTTTCCCACCATTAAAATTTGCTGGGGGGAAAGGGCCACCTCAAATAAATCTTTTTTCCAAGGTTGATGGCAAGATTTTCCCTCATTATTATTTTGTTTTCTTTACTTGCTGCCTCTGTATTTTTACTGAAAATTAAATGTGTAGGGGAAACGTTTAACAAAACAACCCCAAATGTTGGGCCAAAGTTCCTCAATTTGTCGGTATTTTAAACCAATTTCAATATGACGACTGTTTTTTTAGCTTCAGTGGTGGGACCTAAAGGGCCTGGGCAGTTGAAATGGTGATGGCAAAAAAGCAAACACAGGGAAGGTCACCGGGGGGATGATTACCCGTGGGGTGGGCAGTAACAGGGACTGTTTAAATGTACCCCGGTAATAAAAGCTCATAGGTATAAACACTTTTTATCTTTATAAACACTAGGAAACACACCCCCTACCCCTTAAAAAACACTAGGAATTTATTTTAACCTTTATTTGGATTAACGTATAGTATTTTTTGTCATATAAGGCGCCCCGATATAAGACAAAATAAGGGCTATTTTCCCCACAAGGGTTTTAATGTAAAAAGTTAGTAAACAACGCTGAAATGTAACCCCGGCCTTTCCCTTTACTTGACCTTGACTTTTAAGGCGCAAGCTGATTTTCCAAGACTTTTTTTTCGGAAAAAAATGCGCCTTATATGCCGGAAAATACGGTACTTTTTAGGGGGACGAGTTTTATATGAAGCTTTAATGACCCCATTGCAGTTAAAAAAAACAAAAAAACCTAACGAACAATCAAAATCAAAATGGTCACAGTAATTTTTATGGGGATGACATAACAAACCCAAAAATGCCCCCATTTAAGAAACGTCTAAATTAAATAACTTTGCAGATGTGCTAAGGATGGATATAGATTTTGATCAAACCAAACCCCCCGGGCCGGGGATTGAAAAAACGTCATAGAGTTTTAAAAATCCCGCCCGTCGCGTTAGCCCCAAGGGGCTCTAGACCGCGGGTTCAAAACCCGGGCCCGGGGGGATGGTTTTTTTGCAAACGTGTCATTACGAATTTTTAAATCGTGATTTTGATTTCAGTTGGGTTTTCAAACAGTTAGGAATCTTTATTTCAAGTCGAAAAAATTGTTTTCCCGTTTGGAGCAAAGCTCTTCTCCTGGCCCGAGGGAATTTACCACCTCGAAACTGTTCTTTAAGGGGGTGGGGTGAAATTTCATCGTCCTTTATATCTCTACTGCTTCTGTACTCTTCTGTTCTCGACTGAAGAAGCCCACTCTGTAGGCGTTCGGAAAAAAGATACCTACCCCGTTGCAGATGTGTCTTGGGTTATTTAATTTTGGGGTTCACAAGGTTTCTAAAATGAAAAAGGGGTTCAACCAGGGAAAAGGCGAAGTATAGAGAAAAATAAAGGCAGGGTTTTGCGTACATAAAGGGCCCGAGGTCCCACAGTTTTCGTAATAAGTGAGAACTACTCTTTTACATTTCTTAAGTTAGTTACGAAAGGTAGATTGTGTGGTTGGTTTTGGGTTTTGTGATGGTAATTATTTTAGGGGGTTTATTGTGATGGTAAATTAGTGTAGGGGTTGTTAAATTTTATGGTAGATTAGTGTGGGGGGGTTTTTTGGGATGTGATGGGAGATTAGTGTAGGTGGTTGATATGTGATGGTAGATTAGTGAAAGGGGGTTTTTAAAGTGTTTGGAAAAATTAGTGTAGTGGTTTTTTATGTGATGGTAGAATTGTGTAGGCGGTTGGTATGTTATGGTAGATTATGTAGGTGGGTTTATATGTGATGGTAGATTAGTGGGAGATGGTTGTTATGTTTTGATAGAAAATTTGTTTGGGGGGGTTGATATGTGGGGGGTAGTTTTGTGTAGGTGGTTGTATTTTTGATGGTAGTTGGTGGGTTTGGGTTGGGGGATTTTTATGGTAGATTTAAATGTTTTGGTGGTTTTTTTTGTTTAAGGGGAGATTAAAGGGAGGGGTTGGGATGTGAGGGAGATTAGGGTAGGGTTTGGGGGGGAACTTACACAAAAAATTTTTGTTTTTTAAATGTATGTCCACAATGATACAAAACCCCCAAAAGTGTAAAATTTTTAATAAAGTTTGGGGGGAAAAAAACCCACAATAGTAAGTAAAAGGAAACAAGTGCAAATTAATTTTGACATTTATTGGGCAACCCTTTCGCTCTCCCGGGGCTTTATCAAGCCCCTTACAAACAATACAAGGGGCACAGAGGGTATATTTAAAAGGTCAGGGGTGAGGTGAATATAATGAGGGACCCTTCCGAAGTTCAATTTGGTAGTGAAATTTGTATAGGGGGTTGTGACAAAAGCAATTAATTCGTAATAGTAAAAGGATATAAAAAACTATTACTTGGGGTAAAAATTTAAAAAAAGGTTGGACAAATATAAACTGGAATGAGGCAGGGGTTTTTTCAGTGTTTATCTCTGTGCTTTGTTTTAGTATAACAGGAAAAGGGCTATGTGATGGCGGGTTTACTTTTTTTTCCCGGGGGTTTTTTGCAAGACTTCGGAGATGGTGAACCCGTTGTTTTTTTAATTGGGATTCCAAAAACCCTTTAGTGCTGATTCAAGGCATTTGCGTGTGGGAGGGAAAATTTTGTTTTCTTTTACAATAATTGGGCGTTTCTGAATTTCAAAAAGAGATTGGTGGGGAAATTTTGGTGTTGTACACAGGCGTTGTTTAAGTTGTTTGTTCCCACATGCTATATGTGTTTTATTGAGGGGGGTGTCGAGGTTTCTTGTGTTTCCCTACGTAGATCTTGTCACGCCTCCACGGGTATGTGTTAAAAAATCCCGCATTGAAGTTCGGGGGCGGGGGTTTTTTTTCCCGGTTAGATCCTTTATTTAAAATTGGGAGAAGCGATTTGGGGGACTTGGTTTAGCTTGTGAAAGTACTTTTTTTAGACGTTTTGTGGAACCTTGTGTTGGGAAGAATTTTAAATTTTTTGGGGCGGTTTTTGATTTCGTGGAGAATTGAAGATCTGAAGACTCTTTTTTTTTTGCAGTCTTTGATGAAAAAAGAAGGGAAAATTTTAAATCATGAATGTTTTGGGGAAAGTAAGTAACATTCCTCGTCAAGAAAAAAAGGACTACAAAATTGTATGCTCTTAGGAAAAACCCGGGTGATGATGCCTCTTTTTTGGGCTTGGTTCTTGCTGGAATGAAGTGTGTGGATCATTTTTTTTTGGTGGGTTTCCGATTTAAAATTTAAATTTTTAGGTTGTTGTCTCTTTTTTGAATGAGGCGTCGAGGAAAGGTAGCTTGGGCATTGGGCTCTTCTTCTAGTGTAAAAATGAAAACCTGGTTTTAAAATGCGTTTAGCCTTTCCTGAAGATCCCCACATCAAAAGTTTTGAGTTAATTTCGAGGGCAAACGTCCCCGTAACGTAACCAAATGACGCTTTAAGGGTGATGTTGGGGGAAGGTTTTGGACCTTTGGTGTTTTTATGTATAAATTGGCTAGGACGGGGGGACTTTTTTTGGGGGCCCCATTCCCCTGCCGTAGGTTTTTTGTAGAGCTTGTTATTGAAAAGGAAAAAAAAGTTGAAGTTAACACAGATTTTTAATCCCAAATCAACAAAATCCCGGGAGGGAAAGGAAAATTAAAGGGCCGGTTTTACTTTACGTCGTAGAAAACCCCCGATGGCTTTTTTGGTAGGGACTTTTTTTGAAGAGGGAAGTCAAACCCAAAATGCTTAGTTTCTTGTTAGGGGTGGAGAGGTTAAAGGAGGCGGTTTTGGGAAAGGTTTGGCCCGAGTGTTTTGATTTAGCGGGGCTGATGGTCCCCCCAAAGCAGGAAAAAATTTTTGGCAAAAAAAAACCCCCGGTAGTTTTTTTGGGGGAGGGACTGCCATTTCCCGACGGGGATTTGGGCTGGGGGGAAATTGTGTTTTTGGGTTTTTGGGGGAAAAAATACAGTTTTGCTTGTTTTTGGGTTTTCTTTTGGGAACAATAAAAGAAAATTTCTTCCCTTCTCTAGTTTCGTTTTAGTATTTGCTGCTTTTTTATAGGGAAAATCTTTGGTGACGTCTCCCACTGGGTTGGTGCTGATAGGGTTTTGTATGTAGATTGATCATTCAAAAGGTCCATCATTTTTGTGTTGTTTGTCACTGGTGTTGGGGTTTTGACGACCCCTCCTTTGTCGGCGGTGGTGACGAAAAATGTTGGGGGCGTTGGCGAGGTCCTTAAGGGCAGTGATGTAAACTTCTTTGGAAGATTTTGAAGAAGAAGGGTTTACAAAAAAGCTGCAGTGAGAAAGGGCCTGTATATAACCCTTCTGGAAATTGCGTCCACTGTGTCTTGGGGTTTCCCGGTTTAAAAAGAAAAGAGTTGATATTAGGTTTTGGGGTATGTTGGTGGTAAATTTGAGTCCCGACTCAGTGCTTTTTTCTCGTAATCGGTTTTAAAGGGGCCTTTTTATACCCTCTGTGTCCATGTATTGTTTGTAAAGGCTTGATAAAGCTCCGGGGGAGCGAAACGTTGCCAAATAAAAGTCACTTTGTTGCATTGTGTCCTTTTACTTTACATATTGTCCCGGGAATTTCTACCAACCTTTTTTTACAATCTGTCGGAAAATGCAACATTAAAAGGAAAATTTCATGCAGAAGTTTTTTTTGGGCACCCTTCTTGTGCTACAGCCCACGCAACAGACACAACTTTTTCCCACCAAAAATTGCCTGGCGAGAAGGTTATCCTAAGTCTACTCCTGCACAACTCTCCCCCAACCCCCAAGCACCCCTTCTCTCCAGCTAAAACCCAAGCTTACTTAACTGAATGTTCCGAAGGAACTTTCCCCAACCCTCGCTAAGGAAACCCTTTGGGAAAATGCAAGGAATATGAGGGCCAATCTTCAAAAGCCCCCCCATGCTGAGCAAATTCTCAGCACAGTCACCCAAACTAACCTCCAAAGAAGTCAAAACCAATCGCCAAAATTCAGTTTCCTCTTTCACTAACAGTCGGGAAAGGGAAAAAGGGACGCGAATCCCCGATAAACAAATTTTCGTCCGAACCTTAAAAACCCACTAAAGAGAAAAAAAGCCCCTGAGTCTGGGACTCAAATTTACCAAACCAAAATACGCAAACCCAACTATCAACTCAATCTTGTTACCCGGAAAACCTAGAAACAGTGACAGCAACTTCCAGAAGGGTTATATTCAGGGCCTTCTCACTGGGGCTGTTATGTTTAAACCCCTTTTTTTTTTAATCTTTTCCCGAAGATAATCATGCCCTTAAAGGGCCTCGCCCAAAGGGCCCCCAAAATTATCGTCACCACCGCCGACAAAAAGGGGGTGGGGTCGTCATAACCCAAACACCAGTGACTTTCAACACTAAAAAAGATGGGGCCTTTTGAATATCAATCTACATACGAACCCATCGCACTCAACAGTGGGAGAAGCTCAACCCAAAAACTTTTTATACAAAAAACAGACAAAATTTTTTTAAACGCACTAGAGAAAGGGAAAAAAACTCTTTTACTTTACCAAGCAACCCAAACCAGCACACAGGGATGGTTTTTCCCCAAAACCCCTAAACACAATATTTCCCCTTTAACCAATCAGTCAGGAAAAGGCAGTGCTCCACACAAACTACCGGGTTTTTGCCAAAAAACCCTTTTCCCGCCTTCTGGGGGGCCATTTACCCCGCTCATCTTTAAAAACTCAGGCGACCCTTTTCAAAGCATCCGTAAACCCCTCCATCCGTAACAAAAAACCCAAGCAGTTTTTGGGTGTGACTTCCCTTTACAAAAGTACCTACCCAAAAAAACCATCAGGTTCTCCCCGTAAAAATCAACCAAAGGGCCTTTAAACTTTTCCCCCTTTCCCCCCGGAGATTTTTTATTGATTTTTAACTTGTTTTAACTTCAACTGTTTTTCCTTCAATAACAAGTCTACCCAAAAAAACCCCGGGATGGGGAAAGGGGGCCCCAAAAAGTTTCGTCCTAGCCAACTTACATGGAAAACCTAGAGTCCGAACACTTCCCCCAACATCATCCCTTCAAGCGTCACTTGGGTTCGTTACGTGGACGATTCCCCGTAAAAACTCCAAAAAAAGGTTTTTTATGTACGGGATTTTTCAGGCAAGGGTCAACGCAGTTTTAAACCCCCGCGATTCAGTTTTTCACTGAAGAAGAGTCCAATGGGCAACTAAACCTTTTCCCCACGTCCTCATTTTACAAAGTAGACAACAACCCAAGATTTCAAGTTTTCGGAAACCCACCAATTTAAAAAAAATCTCACACACTTTTTATT
Source organism: Cherax quadricarinatus (assembly GCF_026875155.1). Lineage (NCBI taxonomy): Eukaryota > Metazoa > Arthropoda > Malacostraca > Decapoda > Parastacidae > Cherax > Cherax quadricarinatus. The sequence goes on from NC_069415.1 coordinate 44,860,074, forward strand.
TCCAGTCAATTACCCAAAACCAAAAAAAGGCATCATCATCGGTTTTTCCCAAGAGCCTACCGAATTTGTAGTCCCGGTTTCTTGACGAGGAATGTAAAAACATTCACCAAAAATTCCGATTAAAAATTTTTCCCTTTTTTTTTCATCAAAGACTGCAAAAAAAGAGTCTTCAGATCACAAATTTTCCCCGCATCAAACCGCCCCAACAAATTTTTAATTCTTCCCAAAAAGCAAGGTTTCACAAAAAGTCCCCAAAAGTACTTTCACAAGCTAACACCAAGTCGCCATCGCTTTACCACTTCAATAAAAAATTAACCCGGACCCAAAAACCCCAACACCACGAACCCTTTAATTTCAGGGTTTCACATACCCTGGGGAGGCTGTGGCAAGATTACTAGGGGGAAAAAAACAAGAAACCCCGACCCCCCCGTCAATGAACACATATACGCATTAGGAACGACAACTTAAACAAGCCCGTCTGCCCATTGCTTCCTTGTTCACCTGTTATGCCTTTTCCGAATGCATAAAGTATCGAAACCCTTTTATCCTTATCTAAAATATTGTTCACCTAAATGTTTTGTAAACACTTGGTCTCCCATTATCCTACCCTTCCTTACTCTTAATTCTTTCAGTAATAATAATCTAGTGTGTGAGAGGAAGAGATCACATAAGCTAAGGACGATGTGTTGTGTAGGTAGATATGGCAGCTGTAGAAACATTTCTTGCAAGTATGACATTAGATCCTTGGAACTTTTAGGTGCAGATAAATGACCAAGTATATACTCCCAACTGGACACTTCTTTGCCCATTAACTTATGAGCACAAGAAAACTGTTGTCGTTTCTTGGCACTTTTCTGTCGTATATATTACAACAATTATCTCAAAAGTTGGTTCTTTACCCAGTTTATTTAAATATCTTCAAGCCTTTACAGATACCGTCATATGATTCTATTATTCTCAAGAACACCTGTTTCTTGAGAATTAAATTAATTAATCACGTATGATGTGCTGAGCATCCTATTTGCTTTTCAGTTTTTCTTAATACTTTTATATGTTTTGGAAATAAATTACTTATTACTATTATATGAAGCACTGTAAGCACAATTAGGAAAAAGTAAATTTTGTTAGTTTGGCAAGTTTTTTTAGTTTTCCCATTTATCATCAGGCCACACAGAAAGTCAAAGATTCAGTCAGGAGCAACTTAGACGGCTAATTTTAGGTGGTTCCTTTTGTATTTTTTCTCAGGTGATGAATTCTTGAAGATAAAAGGTATAAAATACCGACACGATGGAAAAATTGAAGACGATTGAAAAATTAAAGAGCACACGAGTATATATATACTCATGTGCTCTTTACCCAGGTAGATCTGTCTGTGACTTGATCAAGTTCCTTGTGTGGGCGAAATGTAGTTAATAAAGGATCGCATTATACTGTATTTGTGTTTAATTTTCCACCGTGATAAACTCTTAAAAGCTCGTAAAGTTTGAAAAGCATAACCTAACCGATCATTCGTAGTAGTGCTAACTTGATACTTTGTGTCCTATGACCTTTTGAATTCTTTACTGTGCATTCATATGTTTATCTTCCGCAGCTCTGGTGGCTGGGTGCACGGCCGTGGCTGTGTGCGGCATCGTTGGTGCTGGCATCTGTTGGTACAGGTGAGTAACATTCTACCTCTTTTGAAAGCGAGAAAGAACTGACATGTATGTAGTTCAATTACATTTATAGCAAATGACTCCTTTTATCTGAACAGTTTCGCTCAGACGTGAAAGTTGTCAAGTTAAAAACAGACCGCCAATAAATGCTCCTTGAAATGAGGCTCAAAGTTGGAAAGTCAGTTTTTTTGAGTGAGAACCTCACTTGACTACTTGCAGATACCTGTCTACGTAGGATGAGTTGTATCGGGAGGTTAGCGATGCTGAAAATGCCCAGCTTTTGTTCTATGATGTTTGGACAACTGCTTCCAGACACCCCCTCGTTCTATATTTTCTTTGGTGACCAATTGTCATTGCAAGCCATAAGAGGCCAGTGTTTTCCCAGGCTATAGTATGAGTACATTGTTAGGGTTGTGGGTTCTGCAAGTGTACTTGTGTTCAAGAATCCTGATGTTAATGTCAAGTACCATTTTCTCTGCATAGCTCCTTTTTTTACATCCTTTCCAGAGGATGTGTAGACACCCGCGTTGATGTCTGGTTTCCTAGGAACATGAGGTCTGACTAGATCATAAATGGTTTTGGATGTCAGGACTGCGACATTAGTATAACTTCTAAAATGTTGTTGCAATGGTGGCTGATCTTTCTTTGGATGCAATAATAAATACATCTGTTCTGTTGTTTTCTGTAGTGTTTTCATTATTAGTTTGGGCTCTGCGTCTGCAGTCTGTAATAAAGTAGAGAATTTTATTTCAGAAAAACTTTCAATTATGGTGCAACATTTTTCTTCCAGGAATTCCTGACTACATATGTTACGATGTGAGAAATATATCTGATCGACTTTGCTAGTTGGTTATGAATATCTCGCAGGGCATGTGGCCTAAGTAAGTAATTAAGTTGATTCAGGTATACACAAATAAAGTTACATATATTATCATACATAGCAGCATATGTGTAGAGAACCTTGGATAACCCAAAAAAGCCAAAGTAACGTATTTCCACTGGGTCCTTAACTACTCGTCGGAATAAAACTAACACGAAAAAATATTAAAGAAAATGGTAATGGACTGCGTGTAGTACATGTATGTAGATTTATGAAGTCATTAATTAAATGCTTTTAAAACGAAGAACAAGAAAGTGAAACGTACTTTAAGCTTACTTCTAGGTGATCCTTTGATCAACACACCCAGGAGCAAACATATTGTGTCATATTAATACTGTGGCATGTTTTAGACGGCTTAGCCAGATAAGAACCCAGTACCCGGGGAAATTTGGAAGAGGTTATCTGTTGTTCTTCCAATTGCAGTGCAAAGATCTGCAGCACCTAAAGGGGAAAGCGGACTGTCAGGGGAACTTTCTGCGGGCCCACCTGGTCTGACTTCGAGTGGCTGTCTGACGGCTTAGATATCACTAGAGATCACCTCCCAGGTCAAGGAGTCTGTATAGAGTCGATTTCAGTGGTCACTATCCCCTGTTTAAACCGGGGCTTTTGGGCGCCACCTAACGAAGTGGTAACTGAAGGTGTAAAACTCTTGTGTTCTTGTCATCTGGCCCCCCCCAAATCTGGGCCAAATGCTTTTTAGCGCCTCTAGCACTCCCAGCCTAAATACAGTTTTGCCAAGCCTTGCTGTCTTTTTTTTTGGTAAATATACTGGTGCACAGTGTAAAGGATGAACGGGGAAAAGGGATGGCCCACAGGGAACATTGACACTACTCGTCGTGTTAGTGTCGAGTGGGGGTATTAACGGCAGGAAGATTCTTTTCTTTGGTAAACCATCTACGTGGTTTCCTTTGTGGACTCGATTTCTGATGACTCCGGCACGAACCTAGTTATTGGCAGCGACTGAGAGGTAGACAGTCAAGCTTGTCCTTGTCTTGTATTTTAAGGTATATAGGTTGTTGAATGTTAGAAAAGTATTAGATATCACTAAAGGGAAACCTTTAAGAGGTTGCCTGAATTATTCTATTTATTTTCGTCTTCAACTTTATTTTATTTTTTTCCCCATAACTCGAAGCATCACATCCAATCAGCTTCAGATTCTGGAACAATGAGTATGTTCATGTGCCCTAATTGCAGAATTATGGATTCCATACCCAGCATCCGGGAATGACGATGCATTAAGTTTTAAAAAAAAAAGGGGCCTCCTAATTCGAAGACGTAAGAGAGGAAAATTCAAGTATGCTGGTGTAGATTTGATAATTTTTGTGTATAAAAATGGGGTTTTTTTTTTTTCGTTAAAACCACGTTAAATAAATTTTAGTTTACCTTTCTGAACAGCTTCAGTAATTATATATAATTAATACTGTTTAATCTTAAGGCCATGATAATATCTATTAGTTTTGTTTATGTACAGGCAAATTTGTCGATGTTCTATAACAGTAGAAAAAATGGAATTATTTAAATCAGATCAATTACTGAAAATGCTTTTTCTAATCGAAATATATCTAGTTCTTCCTGGTTTTATAACGGACGGGTTTCATGGCAGTATTCTCGTCTACTTAAGAACATAACGTAAGAAAGAAGGAACATTGCAACAGGCCTACTGGCCCATGTGAGGCAGGTCCAATTCTCCTACCGGCTTAAGCTCACTGACAGTCTGACCTCACTGACCTAGTAAAGTCAGACACATCACTTAAACATCCGACCTAGTAGCACAAGCTAGTTAGGTCCAACTCACACCCACCCACACCCACTCATGTATTTATCCAACCTATTTTTAAAACTACACAAAGTCTTAGCTTCTATGACGGTACTCATATTACCAAACCGGGTGCTTTCCTATATCCTTCTTGAATCTAAAATTTTTCCAGTTTAAAGCCATTGCTGCGAGCCCTGTCTATGTTAGATATTTTTATCAAGCTATTTACATCCCCTTTTTATTTATTCCTGTTTTCCATTTATACACCTCAATCATATCCCCCCTAAATTCTACGCCTTTCTAGAGGAGTGCAGATTCAGGGCCCTCAGCCCTATCCTCATAGGGAAGATTTCTGATGCATGGGATCAACTTTGTCATTCTCCTCTGTACGTTTTCCAGAGCATTTATATCCATTCTGTAATAGGGTGAACAGAACTGTGCAGCATAATCTAAATGAGGCATAACCAAAGATACACAGAGTTGAAGAACAACCGAGGACTTCTTTATTTATACTTCTTAAATATAACCCAAGGTTCTGTTAGCTTTATTGCGAACACTAATGCATTGTTGTCAGGGTTTTTCAGATTACTAGTAACCAGAACTCCGAAACCCTTTTTTGCAATCCGTAATATTAAATCTACATTATTTATTTTTATATGGGGCATGATTATTTACCTGTCCAACATTTAGAACTTTGCATTTGGGTCTATATTAAACTGCATCTGCCCCCACTTCTCCGACCACTGCATCAATCTATTCAAATCATCCGGAGTGCTCTAATATCCTCATTAGAATGAATTGAAGGCCTATTTTAGTGTCGTCAGCAATTTGCTTATGTCACAATTTATTCCCTCGTCTATGTAGTTTATGTAGATTTGTACAACAAAGGGCCCAACACTGAGCCCTTTCGAAAACCGCTTGTAAATTTGCCTCCACTCTTATTTCTCCCCCCATTTATGCAAACTCTCTGCTACCCTTTGTCAACCATGCCTCTACCCAGGAAAAAAAATTCTCCTATTCCATGTGCCTTAATTTTCCCTCAATATTTCTGATGTGAAACTCTATCAAAAGCCTTACTGAAGTCCATATACACAATATCATATTCATTGCCATGATCTGCCTCCTCAAATACCAAAGTGAAAGAAAGTAAATTCGTAATACAGGAACGTTCCTTTGTAAAACCGTGCTAAAGTCATTAATCAATTCATGCCTTCAAGATGGCTACGAATTGCTTGGGAAATTTATTGATTCTAAAAGGTAAGGCTTACTGTCTATAGTTCGAAGCTAAGTCCTGTCACCTCCCTTATAATAGGTATTACATTTGCCATTTTTCACTTGTCTGGCACTATGCCAGTTTGTAGTGATATATTGAAAAATTAGGCAAAGGTATGCTAAGTTGCTCTTTACATTCCTTTAACAACCCTTTTCAAGCAGTTTTATCAGATCCTGGGGGTTTGTTAGGGTTTTTAAATTCCTTATTTGTCTGAGGACCATGTCACAAGTTTGCCTAATCGTGCATATTTATCGTCCTGTTTTTACATAATTTATTATTTCTGGAATTTCGCTAGTATCTTCCTGAGTTAAAAAATGAGAGGGAAATAGGTATTGAAAAGTTCATACATTTCCTTATCCCTGTCAGTGATCTGACCTGGTTACTCTTTAAATGGGCCTTCTTTTTCCCTAATCTTACTTCTGTATACCTGAAATAACCCTTTTGGGGTTAGTCTTTGAATCCGTTGCGACTTTAGCCTCATAATCCCTTTTTGCTTTTCTTATTCCTTTTTTTATATCCCTCTTTAATTTAAAAATTATTGATTTCTTAACTGCACTTCCCCTCTTTTGATACGCCTAAATATAACTCTCTTTTGACCAATGAGATGTTTTAATCTATTGTTTATCCATTTGGGATCATTTTTGTTGGATCTAATTTCCCTACTCGGGACAAAAGTCGTCTGGGCAGCCAGCACTATGCTCTGAAATACGTCATATTGGCAACCAACGCTACCTACCTGACACACAATAAGGTCGTCCCAATTTAGCCCACCCAGGTAATTTCTCATACCCATAAAGTCGGCCAAGCGAAAAATCTGTGACAGCGACTTGATTTTCAATTATCTGGGTAAATTCCATGATATATTGAAACTAAGTGATTTGTGATCATTTTCCCCTACCTCATCGCTAACCTCAAGATTATTAACTAGTGATTCTTTGTTGGCAAGAACCAAATCAGGCAGATTGTTTTTTCTAGTTGGTTCTGTCACAAACTGTTTTAAAAAGCAAATCCCGAACCGTATCAAGAAAGTCACTAGACTCAAGATTTCCTGTCACATTTTTCCAATCAGTTTTTCTAAAAGTTAAAATCTCCCATTAACAAAACATTTTCATATCTAGATGTTTATGAATTTCTTCCCCTAGCAGCCTACCGCACTTCCCCATCAAGGTTTGGGGGGCCTATAAATCACACCCAAAATAAATTTTTCAAGACCTTCGAGAAACTGTAGCCGAACAGATTCTGTGTTCGATGTTTCTAATCTTACATCTGGTCTAACACAACAGTTTAAATTATCTCTGACATACATCCCACTCCACCCCTTTCCCGTTGATCTTATGAGTGTGGAATAGTTTATAATCCTGTATGTTGCATTCAAAAGGCATTTCTCTATCTTTCAAGTTGAACCAGGTCTATTTTTTAGCAATAATATCTATATTACCTGCACTTGCAAGTAATCTTTGCACATCTATCTTATTTCATAGTCTCCTACAATTTGTATTGTAAACCTTAAGGGAGCTAGTCTCTCTTTGCCCTCTACTACTTCTCTTTGTTGATCAATTGCTTTACCTTTACTAGCAACTTTATTTTGAATGTCGTCTTTTAAACACATCCCTGAGGTATCCCAGTAATAACTGATGTTTTCATCCCTAATACTGCAGCCTGATTGTTTCCCACAAACACCCATACCTCTATAATCTATCAGTTTAAATTCATAGACAAGTCATCAATGACCCCCCTCACTCGAACTGGCTAATGCAACCACTCCAGCCCCAGAGAGATGATCCCCATCCCTTGCATACATATCATGCTTGCCATAGAATTTGTCCCAGTTATCAATGAATGGGATTGCAAGTTCCTTGCAGTACCTGTTTAGCCAGCAATTTATACCAATTGCCCTAGGCATCCATTCATTGCCCACTCCCCTTCTAGGCAAGATGCTACATATGATTGGGATCCCTCCCTTAGACCTGACAACTTCTATGGTTGACCTATACTTATCCAGCAGCTCCTGTCTCCTGCCCTTCCTGATGTCATTTCCACCAGCACTAGCTTGTTCCCATTACCCGACATAATATTATCAAACCTGCTGACTATGTCACCAATACCAGCTCCTGGGAGGCACACCTTCTGTCTGACCTTTCTATCTCTGTTACAAAAAGCACCGTCCATGTATCTTACCTGAGAATCTCCTATAATTAGAATATTCTTACCTTGATAAGCAGGGGAGTCAGTGGTACCTTTAACCTCACTAACCACTGAAGTGCACTCATCCTGGAGAACAGAGAATCGATTTCCTACCTTCACATCTTCTCTGTTAACCTTCCATATCTTCCTTCTTCCTGAACTGTGAACCCCTTGCCACTTAAAGCGGCTGCAACTCTTTAGCTCACTGCTGGTATCCTTTTCTTCACCAGCTCCCACCATCTTACACTCGCTCCCAAGCCCATCTAGGCGAAGCTTCAGCCTCCTATTTTCCTCCTGATGAAGTAGAACCTCCTTCTTCAACACTTTAACCTGAGACTCCAAAACACTACAGCAAGCCATGGTGCTCAGTAACACCTCACGCTAATTCCCAGACAGCTTAGTTGCTTTGAGTAGCCTTTATGCAGTAAAACTGTGAAACCGTTCCTGACCGCGGTCTTCAGCTTCCAGTAGCATATCCCAAATTTCTCTTATGGTCGTAGTTATGCTTTGTAAAACATTTGGAAGGTTTGGGGCTGAGAAAACATGGCCTCTAATCAAGCTATTTCCCACCGTGTTGTCCTCTGCCTTCCTACTTAAGGTATCTTCATTATAAACAACACACTTTTATTCAAATCCTAACATTATTGGTATCGTTTCAGCAGAGATCTGAGATCCAAAATTTGCATAGGGACTCCGTTTAATGGGGCCCCAAGGGGGTTAGGGGTATGTTTATTATGCCCCCGTTTCTTTCCTGTGCCATTCTCAATCTTTAGCTGGGGCCGGATCAACTTGATTCATCTTCTTGAAGGGCGTTTTTACAACAAAACTTTGAAGGGAATTACGAAAAATCTGAGGTGAGAGTTGATGCATTCAGCAATGCAAATGGGTCCCCCCACGGGTATTGGGGGACTGTTCCTCATGAAGAATGTTGCCATTTATGTGAAAGAGTGCAGTCCCACTGACTTCGCTGTTTTTCCTATAAACATCATAGAATATTGACGATTCCCATGTAGTCCACCAGTAGTGGAATTAGCATGTCACCACGTTCCTTATAAAAATGCCATTTCGCGGTGAAAGAATAGTGAAATTCCAAGCGCTTTCGTGTTCTCAGGATAATGATAAAGGGAGAAGTCACGAAAAAGTTGGGAATTTTACTCTTCTTTCACAATGATGTTTGTATATTCTATACACCTGTTTATGTGATCTTATTGCATGCTATATATATATAATATATATTATATAAAAATATATATATATATATATATATATATATATAATTATATATATATTCACCCAATTCAGAAATTGCGATCTTGGGTTTAAAAACCAAACCCTATCTTGCCATATAGGACAAGCGAAAATTTGGATGAATAATTTTTCCCTCACTGAACCTAAGAAAAAAAAATATATTTCATGTTTTGTTTATATTAAATTATTGAAAACAATCTAAAATATTTTTTGTTGGGTTGGCTAAAATAAATTTTTTCTTGTATAATAAGGTTTTTAAAGTTTTCTAAATTTTTTACCTGGAGTTTACCGGGGGAAAGTTGGGGGTCAACCCCCCCCGCGCCCCGGCTGGGCCGGGCCTCCGGGTGGATCAGAGCCTGATCAACCAGTGTTGCTGCTGCTGCACGAAAACCAACGTGAGCCCAGCCCGGTGATCAGGAACTGACTTTAGGTGCTTGTCCGTGCCAGTTTTGGGGAAAAAAATTAAAAAATTTTACTTAACATTAATAAAAAAATATCTTTAAAAATATAAATGAAAATTTTAGAAAGGACTTTTAATTTAAAAATTCTGCTAATTGTCCCTTTTACAATTCGGACGAATAATAGGAGAGAAAGGGGAGAGAGAAAAGAGAGAGGAGAGAGAGAGATTTTAAGTATCACGCAGCTAGCATATTTTTTGTAAGGGAAACCCCGTAATTTTTCTGGAAAGTACTTGTAGATAGTCTTCTTGGGTACCAATAACGCCTTTCTACAAAATCCCTTGGAACTTGTTTAGTGGCTGTGTGGAATATTTGTTAATTTCCTCACACAATATACCCCCTACAAATATAAAGCTCTGAAGAACATTGTAAGGAAAACACTCCTTTTAACCCCGATTCACGATTGGGAAAAAGATTTGTAAATTTAAATTTCTTTTTTACGCAATGAATACACTCAGGAAAGGCAATTTGCGTCTACGTCGCCTCTGTTGTAGACTAAAATAAAGGTACAAATCTTTGGGGCCCACGAAGGGACTCATTAATATCGTGACCTTGGGCACAGACACAGAACATCGTTACGTATCAAAACCTTTTGGCTTTACTAGGATTTATCTCATAAAATTCCATAACAAGTTGCTGAGAAAATGAACTAAGGGTTTTTCTCAGACCATCCCTTTGGTTTTTTGAGCGTAGTAACCTTCAAATACAAACATGTTTCCGTCACACAAAACTTATTTGGGGTAGTGATGGAAAAAACCTAGTTCCTTTCCCAAAGCCGGGGACAGGGACTCTAGAAACAATGTGTGAAACAAAACTCGAAAGATAAAGTCATGCGATACGTTAATTTCTTGACCTCTCTGTAATTCAACATTATTTTTAATTGAGAGCCAAAATTTTTCTGACCTTTGGGGGTTAGCATTTTAACTCCATTTGGATGGGTTACATGCATCCCGAGTATCTGATGCAGAGATTGCAGTTCGATCCTGCCGTGGACGTAAGATAATGTTTTCAATAATTTTTTACCTGTTTGAGAATTAAGAACATATTCGTAACAAAAAGGTAAGACTTGCGATTTTGGCTTAAATATTAATGCATTTTTTCCGAATAAGCAAGCAAAAATTTGTGTATGCAATAACTTCGCAAAAACATTCGAACCTAACGAAAAATATATTTTCATTGTTTTTTGTTTATAATTAAATTATTAAGATTTATATAAAATACATTTGTTGCATTGGAAAATTAAATTGCGCTTTTATAATAAGAAGATAAGTTTTTTAAGGTTTTTTTAGTACAAAATTTTTAATTTTTTTTCAGTAACATGAAAATATATCTTTAAACGTATATAAAAATTTTTAGGAAGGACTTAATAAAAAACGAGTTCTTGCAATTGACCAGTTTTACCTATTGGGCACACATAATTAGTGAGGGCAAAAATAAAGTAGCAAAGTGAAGTAATTATTTGCCTCACATTAATAAAACGGTATAAAAGAATGAAAATCTGTGGGCCGATATATAAATTTTTAAAAACTTTGAGCAGTACTTCCCCCCTTTCTTCAACCGGGCCCATTTTTTTTGTACAAACGCTAAGTAAAAAAAAACTTGAGTAGTGAGAGACCGCGTGTATTACTTCCCTTGCTACTTTTTGGTCCAGTAAACTTTTATTTTTGCTTTTTTGGTAAAAAGTTTGTAGTACTATATGAACCGTAACTAAACATTTTTGAGATCACGCATCACGTCATTTTTTTTTTTTCAGTTTAGGAAAAGGGAAGGGTTAAACGGGGTGATGGAGACAAGCACATACACACGTAATCATTAAAGACTTCCAAATACAAGTACGGAGTACCTTACCCATTTGCCTTCCTCAACAGGTTCTCTTCCCCAGAGAATCAAAATATACGCGAATCGAATTATCAAGATCTAAAGTTTTAATTTTTTCCTCCTTTATATCAAGATATCACAGAAAAAAAATATGTAGTTAGTCACTTAATTACTTATACACAGAAAGGTTTTGTTTATCAAATGCAAGGAGACAGCTATTATTGAAATGTTTATCTCGTCGGGAAAATACAGAATAGTTAAGAAAACAGTGCAAATTTTCCTCTCACAAATAAAACTCACAGAAAAATGAAGAATGCACATCTCGTCCAGTGAAAGAGAGTTAAGAAGACAAATCTAATTTTGTGATTAAAAATAAATTATTTTTTAATCTTTGCACTTTTATAAAATCAAAAAGTAAAAATAAAATTTAAAAAAAGAAAAAAGAAATAAAAAATAGAATAAAAAAAAAAAAAAAAACCTCTTTCGAACATTCGAGGCAGAACATTGGCATTTGATCAAATAAAAAATGGGCCCAGAGATGGCTCCCAAATTTATCCTGTTCCCTACTTGTTGCTCATAACAATAAAAATCTTGCAAATGACTGATGCGGTAACGCCTTAGCTGTCATTAAATTTTGGGAAACCTTAATTGTAAAAATCTTGTCAAAAGCTAGGGCCTAATTAAACCCAACCTTGTCAAACCCCGTGTAAAAAAAAAAGGTGTCTAAGAGAATCAATGAGAGAAAGCCAACAAGAGAAAGTACGAAAAATAGGAATCTCGAAACAGGTCTTAAAGACCAGTCAGATAATCACTCACGAGAAGTCACTGGGAGTGAGGAGAGAGAGAGAGGGGAGGGGGAGGGAGGCAGAAGTGGGGGCAGTGAAAAAAAAAAAAGAGAGGAAGGGAAAGGGGGGAACCTGGGGGAGACTGATTTTTTTTTGGTCTGATTTTTTGTGATACTGTGGACCCCCATGATGCTATTCCTGTCATTTCACCCGGTTCGCCGTCCCATTCCTTTTCTCTCTCCTCTCCTCCCCTCTTCTCTTTTACCCTCCCTCCTCTCTCTCTACCCTCCTCTCTCCCCCCTCCCTTGTTACTATCATCTTGCCTTTCCCTTTAGTTTACGTCTATTCAGTTAACAAAACAACCCAGTTAATAAAAGTAGCAGTGGTAGAAGTGGAGTTAAAATAGTTTAGAACAGGTCGTCCCAGAATAAAAACACTGGCACTCACCCTCTGCGTGAAAAACACAGTAGTTTAAGTTTGAATCATGCTAAATTTGCGAGGAAATTTCAATCATGCTTTCCCAAAGTTCCATTCCCTCCCGTAAATTCCATGCACTTTTCTTGTCAGTATGGTATAATATATTATATTATTATATTTATATATATAAGTTTTGTAGTTTTTCAGGGGGTCTCTTTCCCTTTTTGGGCCTTTTACAGGGAGGTCTCCTCCCGGGATAGGGCTTCCACTGGGAGGTCCCCTTTCCGGTTTGGGGGGCCTTTCCCCTGAGGGTGTATCCGGGCTAGGGCCCGCAGCTGGAGGGGCCCTTTTTTCCCCCTAGGGGTTACTTTCCGGTTTTGACCCTGACCTCGCCCCCGAGATACCTCACCCTGACCCCCCCAAACCCTACCCCCCCCCCCACACCCCCGCCTTTTACCCCCGGTCGCGGCCGCGGCCCCCCCGCACCCCCGCGCCCCCGCCCCGCCGCCCCCGCCCCCGGCAACCCCCGCCCCCCGCCCCGGCCCCGCGCGCCCCGCGCCCCCCCCCCCCCCCCGGGCCCCCGGCCCTTTGCGCCTTCTGCTGCGCTTTTGCAGGTCGTCCGGGTCGCCCCCCCGGGCCCCGAATTTTTTCCATTTTTTTTAATGCGGGTAACAGCCAAGTAGAAAATCATCTCTTTCCCAGACCAACTGTCTATCCTAAACCTTCACCTAGACCTAATTTTCCTACCTAACCGTAACTCACCTAAACCGAAACCTAACCTAACTCCATCAATCACTCTATTCCTAACTAACCTAACCTAAACCTAAACCCAACCTAACTTCCAGTCTAACAACTCTATCCTAACCAACCTAAACCTAACCTAACCTTAAACCTAACTCTCCATCAAACACCCTAAATACTAGCCTAACTTAAACCTAACTCTAACCTACCTAACCAACCGAACCTAACCTAACCTAACCTAACCTATCCCGTAACTGTCCCAACCCACCTAAACCTAACCTTCCCTAACCTAACCTAAAACCTAACCTAACCTAACTTATCCAAGCTTAACTCTAACTAACTTATCCTAACCTAACCATTCCTAACCTACCTAAACACTGACAAACTTTGAAACCAACTCTTGAAAACACCACTGATCTTCTCAAAAAATGCTCTGCACATCATTTGAACCCCTTCAAAAAAAACACCATCAAAACAAAAAAAACAACACCACCTCCGAATAACTCCCCAAAAAAAACACGTACTTATTACTACCAAATCACCACTGAATACTACCAATCAGCCGTCAAAATCACCAGAAACTAATTTAACATCACCATCTAACCTCCTTTTTTTATAGAAAATAATCCCCTCAAATCACTATAAACCAAGAACTCCCTCCCATTTGTGCGCATAAAAACAAAAAAGCAATGAACACAAACCTAATACGCAAACACTAGTACATGATCACCATCAACTGACAACATATACTTATACACACACATAATATAAGACAATCACCAACTACAATCACCCCATGTTCACTTACCTCAAAATCACTAATATCACAGAAAACAATCATTTTTTATAAACATTTCACACACACACACACACACACACAAAAAAAAAATCATATTTGACAATATCTAAGCGCACGTCACCTCACTACCCCCAACACACGGATGTCTCACCTTAACACACAGGACCGACGAGCTCGACCTCCAGGACGTCACACTCCCCAATTGTTGTTACTTGGTGTTGGATAACCATCACACTAAACACCCCCTTGTTTCAACCTGTTGTACCCTACATTAACTAAGAACCTATATCCAAAAAAACCGATTACCAGAGATTTTATTATGGCCCCAACCCACGTATCACAGGAAAACACACATTTTTATAAAAATTCACACAAAAAATCACGATCACCCAATTCCATATCCATGGTTTACCGTCAGCTAATCAACACTAATCACCATGAACACCAAAAAATCTAAGATCATCATCTCAAAACTACTATGATCACTGAAAACACTTATTTTTTTTAACATTTCCACAAAAATAAGACATACACAAAAAAACCTACATCACTTCCACCAACATCTATAACATACCATGAGCAATTATAACATATCACTATCACAAAAAAAATAATACACAAACACCCACATATTATACAATTCAATTGAAATTTAAGACCTTAGACATACACTCCAAATCTAAGACATTCACCTCCAACTAAGACATACACCAACACCCTAAAACTTCCTTCCTTATTCATTCCGCATATCTCCTAGAGCTGTTTTAACCCCGACGGATCCAACCCACGACCGTAGGAGCCAGAGTGTAGTAGTGTGTTGGAAGTGGTGATGGTTCCTCTGGCTCCTTCGATCGTCGTGATGGAACCGACGGGGGTTAAAACAGCTCTAGGAGATATGCGGAATGAATAAGGAAGGAAGTTTTAAAGGGTGATGTGTATTCTTAGTTTGAGTGAATGCTAGATTTGGTGGTGTATGTCTCATGTCTTAAATTTCCAATTGAAATGTAATAATATGTGGGTGTTATGTGTAATATTTTTTTTGTGATAGTGATAAGATATAATGCTCCATGTTATTTTATAGATGTTTGTGGAAGTGTGTGGTATTTTTGGTGTATTCTTATTTTTGAGCGAATTTTAAAAAAATTCGTGTATATCAGTTGATCAAATAATTTTTTGATATGCCATGATCTTGAGATTTTTATGGTGATCATGGTGATTAAGTGTTTGATAGAATGAACGGTAAACATGATTGGAATTGTGACGTGATTTTTGTGTGAATATTATAAAAATGTGTGTTTTCTGTGATCTTGGTGTTGGGGATCATAAAATCTGGTAATCGTCTTGGATATAGTGGTTTTCTTAGATAATGTAGGTACAACAGGTTGAAACAAGGGGTTAGGTGTGATGTTACCAACAAAGGGGGGGGGGGGGGGGGGGGGGGGGGGGGGGGGGGGGTATACAACCACCAAGTAACACAATGGAGTGTGACGTCACTGAGGTGATCTCGTCGTCCTGTGAGTGAGACATCGTGTGTTGGTGGTAGTGAGGTGAGTGCCGCTAGATAATGTCAAATAAATGATTTTTTTTTTGTGTGTGTGTTGTGTGTGTGTGTGAAATGTTTAAAAAATATATTGTTTTTCTGTGATAATTAGTGATTTTGAGGTAAGTGAACATGGTGATTGTAGTTTGGTGATTGTCTTATATTATGTTGTGTATAGATATGTATTCAGTTGATGTGATCATGTACTAAGTGTTTGCGTATAGGATTGTTTTCAAGCTTTTTTTATTTTATGCGCCAAATGGGGAGGGAGTTCTTTATAGTGATTTGAGGGATTTCTATAAAAAGGATGTAGATGGTGAAGCTAAACTTAGTTTCTGGTGATTTTGACGGTGTTGGTAGTATTCAGTGGTGAATTGGTAGTAATCAGTAGTGTTATTTTTTGGGAGTATTCGGAGGTGTTTGATGGTGTTTTTTTTGAAGTGTTCAAATGATGTGCAGAGCATTTTTTTGAAGAAGATCACAGGTGTTTCAGAGTTGGTTCAAAGTTAGCAGTGATTTGGTTTAGGTTAGGATAGTTTAGTGTGTAGGATAATAGGTATTAGGTTGAGCTTAGGATAAGTTTGGTTAGGTAGGATAGGTTGGTAGGATAGGTTAAGGTTAGGTGGGTTGGACAGTAGGAATAGGTAGGTTAGGTTAGGTTAGGTTCGTAGGTTAGGTAAGTAGGTAGGTTAAGTTAGGTATATTCGGGTGTTTGAATGGAGTTAGGTTAGGTAGGATAGGTTAGGTTAGGTTAGGATAGAGGGTTTTGATGGAGTTTAGTTGGTTAGGTTAGGTTAGGTATAGGTTAGGATAGAGGTGATTGAAGGAGTTAGGTTAGTTTCGTTAGGTGAGGTTAGGTTAGGTTTTAGACTTAGTTAGTTAGGTTATGTAGGATAGACAGTTGGTCTGAAAGAGATGATTTTCTACTCATGGATGTTACCCGCATTACATGGCGCCTGTCTGTCCGTAGTGACGCAGGTGTTATGTTCTACCTTGGGTGTGAAGCGCCATTACACCATGTGTTGGGGTGACCCACAATGAGTCTCTCCAGAGCGAGGACATGCTTCTATTCTGGAATCGAGTAAATATTTCTACCATTGAGTGTGGTTTTACCAACAGAGAAATAATGTTTCGTTTTACGATAAAGTTTACAAAACTATTTTGAAATATCCAAAAAGGGGAGTCGTCAAATTAATTCTGGAGTACTCTAATGTATTATGGAAGTGTTCCAATATATTTTAGGTTAAGGTTAGGATAGGTCGGCTTAGTAGTTAGGTAAGGTTAAGATAGGTTCGTGTTAGGTTAGGGTTGGGGTAGGTTAGGTTAGGTTAGGTTAAGTATAAGTTTAGGCTAGGTTCGGTTAGGTTAGTTTTTAGGTTAAGTTAGGTAGGTTAGGTTTAGGCTAGGTTAGGTTAGGTAAGGTTAGGTAGGTTCGGTTAGGTTAGGTATAGGTTTAAGTTAGGTAGGTAGCTAGGTTAGGTTAGGTTAGGATAATTATGGTAAGTTAGGGTTAGGGTTAGGCTAGGTTAGGTTAGGTGTAGGTTTAGGATAGTTTTAGGTTAGTTAGGACTAGTTTAGGGTTGTGTGTGTGGTGTCTGTGTGTGTGTGTGGGGATTGGGTATGTGGTGATGTGGGCTGTGGGTTGTGTGTTGTCGAACTAAGAAACGAAAAGACGGTTATAAGTGGGTTTGTTTTTGTGACTTTTTCTGATGTATGTGTTGGCCCCTTATTAACTTTAATGAACTAAAAGGGTTAAACCGAGAAAAAAAGTGGGGGGTGTGGGTGTTGTGACTTTCTGATGAATTAGATAAAACGAGGAAAAAATTGTTGGTGATGTGGGTTGTGGGTGTTTGAGGGATGTTGGGTGTTGATTCTAGTTTAATTGGTGAATTTGGTGGTGTTTTGAAGTGTATTCAGTTGTGTTTTAGAATTCAGTGGTGTATTTGGGAGTACTCAATGGTTTTTGGAGGTTTCAGTGTTGTTTGACAAATGTTCAAAGGTGTTCAGAGGTGTTTTGATGTGTTCAAATGTTTTTTATTTTGAAGGTGATCAAGGGTGTTCAAGGGTGTTTTGAAGGTGTTCGACAGGTGTTTAGAGGTTATCCAAGTTGTTTTGAGTGTGTTCAAATGATTATGAGAGTGTTTTGAATGTATCAAAGGTGTTTTTGAAGGTGTTTCAAAGGTGTTTTGGAAGGTGTTAAGGGTTTTGAGTGGTGTTCAAGGGTTTTGAAGGTGTTGAAGGGTGTTTTGATTGAATCAGCGGTTTTTAGTAGTAACTCAGTGGTGTAATATTGGAGTACTCAAAAGGTTTTTTTGGAAGTGTTTCAGTGTTGATGAAATGTTCAAAGGTTTTTGAAAAGTGTTCAAGAGTGTTTTGGAAAGTGTTCAAGGGTATTTGAAGTGTTGAAGGGAGTTTATGATTGAATTCAGCGGTGTTTTAGTAGTCATCAGTGGTGTAAATAGGGAGTACTCCAAATAGTGTTTTTGGAAATGTATTCATGGGGTTGTGGTATGTGGTGTTGTGTGTGTTGTATTCGAACTAGAGAAACCGAAAAAAAAAATGTTATAAGTGGGTTTGTTTGTTGGGACTTTTTTCTGATGTAGTGTGTCCCCTTATTAACCGTAAATGAACTAAAAGGTTAAAACGAGAAAAAATGGGGGTGTGGGTGTTGTGACTTTCTGATGAAATTAGATAAACGAGAAAAAATTGTGGTGTTGTGGGTTGTGGGTGTTGTGGGATGTGGGTGTTGATCATATTTTATGGTGATTTTGGTGGTGTTTTGAGTGTATTCAGTGGTGTTTTTAGTAATCAGTGGTGTATTTGGAGTACTCAAATGGTGTTTTTGGAAGTGTTTTCAGTGTTGTTTGGAAATGTTCAAAGGTGTTCAAAGGGTTTTGAGTGTGTTTTCAACATGTTGATTTTTTTTTAAGGTGTTCAAAGGTGTTCAAAGGTGTATTTGAAGGTGTTGAAGTGTTTTGATTGAATTCAGCGGTGTTTTTTAAGTAGTATACAGTGGTGTAATTGGGATTACTCAAATTGGTGTTTTATTTGAAGTGTTTCAGTGATGATTGGAAATGTTTCAAAGGGTGTTTTTGAATCTTTCAAAGGTGTTTGAAGAGTGTTCCAAAGTGTTTTGAAGGGTGTTGAAGGTGTTTTGATTGAATTCACGTGTTTTAGTAGTATTCAGTGTGTATTTGGGAGTACTCAAATTGTGTTTATTTTGAAGTGTTGTCGAGTGTGATTGGAAAATGTTCAAAGGTGATTTGAAGGTGTTCAGAGTGTTTTGAAGTTGGTTCAAGGGTGTATGAAAGGTTTGAAGGGTGTTTTTGAATTGAATTCAGTGGGTTTTTAAGTAGTAATCAGTGGTGTAATTGGGAGTACTCAAATAAGTGATTTTGGAAATGTTCGTGAGGTGTTGTGGGATGTGTGTGTTTGTTTCGAACTAGAGATACGAAAAAAGATGTTATAGAGTTGGGATTGTTGTTGGGACTTTTTCTGATGAAATTAGCTAAAACGAGAAAAAATTTTGGTGGGGTTGTTGGATTTGGTTTGTTGTGACTTTCTGAAGTAATGTGGTCCCCTTAAATAACTTTAATGAACTAAAAGGGTTCAAACGAGAAAAATTGTGGTGTTATGGGTGTGTGTGTGCGTGAGTGTAATGGTGTTCCCATAGAGTTTTTTATTTGTGAAAAGCTTGGTTTACAGGATGACATTATTTAAAAACGAGTAAAATTTGTTGGTAATTGATGAGGGATAGTGTAGTCGAATTAAGTTACCGAAAAAAGATGAAATAAGTGGTTGTGAGAAATTAGTTTTAAAACGATATTCAAGGTGTTTTGGAAGGTTGTTCAAGGGTGTTATGTGAGTATCAATGATTCTGAGATACTTGGGGTGTTCCAAGAGTAAAGGTGTTTTGAGTTAGTTTTTGTGACTTTTTTCTGATGTATTGTGTCCCCTTAATAACTTTAATGAACTAAAAGGGTAAAAACGAGAAAATGCCCTAGTCTGAGACTGAGGGGAAATGAGTTGTAATTTTATGAAATGTGTAAGTGCAGATAAATTAGAGATGTCAAATCTTATTTGGTAAAGTACTCAAATAGTGTTTTTGGAAATGTTTCAAAGGTGTTTTTTGAGTGTGTTTCAAATGTTGTTTTTGAGAGTTTTCAATGGGGTGTTTGAAGTGTTCAAGTGTTTATTGAAGGTGTTTCCAAAGGTGTTTTGAGTATTCTAAGTGTTTGAAGGTGTTTCAAGGATGTTATGTGATTATTCAAAGGTGTTTTTTTTGAAGGAGTACAAATGATAAGGAGTACATATGAAGGTGTTGCAAATGATGTGCAAGAGTACTTATGTAAGGTGTTCTGGGAGTATTCAGAGATGATTTGGGGGTGTTCGAATGAGTTTTTGGAGTATTTCAGTGTTGTTTGGAAATGTATAAAGGTATTTTTTGTGAGTATTCAAATGATTTAAGAGAGTGTTTGAAGATGTACAAAGTAAAAGTGCGGATTTATCTTCGTAATATGGTAAAATTGTGAGTAGTGAATTAACGAAATTAGATGTACGCGAGGGTGGTGACTTTCTGATGTAGTGTGCCCCAGTTTTTTTTTTTTTTTTTTTTTTTTTTTTTTTTATATTTTTTTTTTTTTTGTTCTTTTTTTTTTTTTTTATTTTTTTTTTTTGTTTTGTTTTTTTTTTTTTTAAAAAAATTAACTAAAAGGTTAAAAACAGAAAAATTGGGGTTATGAGTGAAAATTGGTTAGGTGTGGTTGGAGTGTGTGAGGGTTTGGGAGGGTGGGTAAAAGGGTAGACCAAGATTCAACCTGTGTGCGCGGATGACGTCACTGCTATGTTCCCTATTATCTTGAAGAACTAAAAGGACCGACCTGATTCAACCAGTAGTGCGCGTGACGTCACTGACCGCCGAGTACACTCTTATTTTAGTTCATTAACTTAAGATAGGAAATTTAGTTCATTTTAAATTAAAGAGAGGAAACTTTTAGTTCATTTTAAAATAATAAGGGGAAGATGTTTTTAGACTTATAAGCATGCCCCCTAGTAGATTCCTATTTTGGAATGCTTACCCCCAGAGTGGGGGATTCCAAAAACTTGATCCGAGGAATTTCGAAAACCCATAGGAGGGAATCCAAAAACGGTATTATTCGATAAAAAAATGTTGAGGTTGGGTGGGGTGGGGTAAAGTGGGAGGGGTAATCCATAAAATTTGATCCAAGTGATCATAAGAAATACAAAACCCCCATAGGGGGGTGGGGAATCCAAAACTTTTAATATCGAGAATATTTGGGAAGTGGGGGGTGGAAGGAGGGAGGGTGAACCTTAAAATTTGATCTGAAGATGGAGTCATGGTATTGTCGGGAAAAATTTGGGGTGAAAGTGGGAAGGGTAATCCAAATTTTGGTGTTGGGGGGTGAAAGTTGGGAGGGGATCCGAGGAGGATGGGATTTCGAAAAACCCAAAGGTGGTGATCCAAAAAAACTTGATATTCCGAAAGAGATGGAGTGATGGGATTGACGAGAAAAATTTGGGGAAAGGAGGGGAGTCCCAAAAAAACTTGATCCAGGAGATGGAGAATTGATTTCAGAAATTGTTTGGGGAGGGGTGAAAGGAGTGGGAACCCAAAAAATTTGATCTGAGGAGATGGAGAATTTCGAAAACCCCATAGGGGGAATCCAAAAACCTGATCCGAGGAGATGGAGAGTCAGGGTATTGTCGAGAAATTTTTATTGGGTTTTGGTGGGTGTGAAAAGTGGGAGTGGGATCCGAGGAAGTGGAGACTTTGAAATGAGAACCCCATAGGGGGGAGTATCCAAAAACTTGTTTAACGAGAAAATTTGGGGATGGGTGTTAACAGTAGGGTACCCAAAAAAGACTAGATCCGAGGAATTGGAGAGCAAGTTTCGAAAAACTTTGATCGAGGAGGAAGGAGACTTTCGAAACCCCATAGGGGGGAATCCAAAAAACTTGGGTAATATCGAGAAATTGTTGCGGGTGGGGGTGAAAGTGAAGGTGGAACCTAAAAACTTGATGCCGAGAGAAGGAGAGCAAAAGAATATGAAATTCAAAAAAAATACGAAAAAAATCGTGAAAAATTCAGGCGCGGGGGCGATCCGGACGAACGCTGCAGAAGGCCGCACAGAAGGCGCGAAGGGGCGCGGGCGGCGCGCGGGGTGGGGCGGGCTCGCGGGGCTCGCGGGGCGGCCCGGGCGGGCGCGCGTTGCGCGGGCGCTGCGGGCGGCGGCGGGCGCGCGTGTGCGCGGGTCCGCGGCGCGACGGCGGGGTCGCCAAGGCGGTGTCCGTGGGTGGGGGTAATTGGTTGGGGGGTCAAGGTGAGGTAGTCACTCGAGGGCGAGGTCCCCCATTGGTCCAAAACGTAAGTAACCCTGGTGAGAAAAAGGTGACCCACCAGCTGCTGGTCCTAGACCGGATACACCGCTTCAGTGGAAGGCCCAAACCGGAAGAGACCTCCAGTTAAGGCCCCTATACCCGAGGAGACCTCCTTAGAAGGCCCAAACCGAAGAGACGCCCCCTGAGAAACTACACTACTTTATATATATATAATTATATATATATATATATATATCATAAATATATCTATATATATAATATATATAGAATGGTAGGGGGAAGTGGAATATTCAAATGGCTTCAGGAATAAATCCCAATATCTTCCTTGAGCCTTTTAATCCACTTCTCGAGAGGCTATGGGTCCCCACAATTTACACCAGATGTTGGACCCCATCCTATATATATATAAATATATATATATAATATATATATAATATATATAGTAGAAATTTTCCCAGGCTATGTGAGGTTCTGCTTAGCTTAATTTTTCCAAAGCCCAGTCCTCTCTAGATACACGTTACAAGTATTACCTTTCTGCAGGAGGCATGCTTAACGCCAAGGTTCCTAGTTACTACTGCTATGTTTAACAGAACAACAGATGTCCAAAAAAAAAAAGAACTCTCAATTGCATCTTCCACTCACACAAGTTTAAAACTGCTTTTATCCGATTGTGAATCTAAAGCTACCAACTGAGCCACGATTCATCACGCTTTACAATGCATAATAAAGACACACAGACACCTTTGAACACGATAAAAGCAAGTCAACACTTTAAAAAACTAAAGAAAATGCAAAGAACTAGATACCCGATCACATCACTAGCACCATGGTTCATAACTTAGTACACAACGATTCACATCACTAGCACCATGGTTCATAACTTAGTACAACACGAACACATCACTAGCAGCACCATGGTTTCTTAACTTAGTACACACATCGCATTCACTACACCATGGTTCATAAACTTATACAACACACGATCACAATTCACTAGCACCATGGTTCATAACTAGTACAATACTATCCACATTCGCTATCATCATGGTTCATAACTTATATACAAGATCACATCACTAGCACTATGTTTCATAACATATTACAAATTTCACATTCACAAGCATCATGGAGGCAAACAAATAATCAGATTACAAGCCAAACAAGTCTCTGGAATTCGTCGAACTGCTTTCAGTGATTGTTAAAGTTACTTAATTAACACTACTTTTTAAATATATCATACAAACGATTTTCGTGTTTGTTGCAATGTGAAATGGTCCATCTATGAAACATTTTGAAACGAGACAGATACTTATCCTTCCAATCCATCCGAAACAGACCGACATCAAAAGTAGGAACGTTTGCTATAAATCAATACATAGCAGGCTGTCGGTATGAAGCCACTTGGGATGAGCATAATTTTAATATAATGAGTTTATATGACAATATGGCTTCACAGGCTTATTCTCTCTCTCTCTCTCTCTCTCTCCTCTCTCTCTCTTCTGAGCACTCTCATCTCTCTCTCTCTCTCTCTAGCGGCTCTCTCTCTCACACTACCTCTCCCTCTGTTTATCTATCTATCTTGCCTATCCTTCAAGTGACGTCTATTCAGTTAGAACAAAGCAACCGAGTTAATAATAGTAGCAGTGGTAGAAGTAGGAGTTAAAAATAGTTTAGAACAGGTCTGTCACCAGAAGTAGACACACTGAACACTCACCTCTCTGAGCAGTGAAGTAACACAGTAGTATAAGATAGAAATCATGCTAATTTAGCAGAGGAAGTTCAAATCATGTCTTCCAACTGTCTCCATTCCCTCCTGTAAATTCCATGCACATTTTCTTGTCAGTATGGTATATATATATATATATATATATATATATATATATATATAAGTCGTGTAGTTTTTCTACACAAGGGGGGTCTCTTCCGTTTTGGGCCTTCTACAGGGAGGTCTCCTCCGGTATAGTGTCCTTCCACTGGGAGGTCCTCTTCCGGATTTGGGGGCCTTCCACTGAGGCGTGTATCCGGTCTAGGACCAGCAGTCTGGAAGGTCCCCTATTTTTCACACCTAGGTGTTACTACTTCCGGGTTTTGAACATGACCTCGCCCTCGAGACTACCTCACCCTAGAACCCCCCAACCATTACCCCCACCCCCCCCACGACCCCCGCCTTTTCGACCCCCGCCGTCGCGGCCCCGCGGCCCCGCGCACTCCGCGCGCCCCCCGCCCCGCCGCCCCCGCGCGCCCGCGCAAGTGCCGCGCGTCACCCCGCCCCGCCGCCCCGCGACTGCCCCGCGCGGCCCCGCCCGCCCACACCCCTCGCCGCCCAGCCCGCGCCCTTCGCGCCTTCTGGCTGCGCCATCTGCAGCGTCGTCTCCGATCGAGCCCCCGCGCCTCGAATTTTTTCCGATTTTTTTTCGAATTTTTTTTTTGAATTTCATTTTCTTTATGCTCTCCCTCTCCTCGGATCAAGTTTTTAAAGGTTCCCCCTCTCACTTCATCCCCCACCCCAAAATTTCTCGAGTATTACCAAGTTTTTGGAATCCCCCCTATGGTTTCGAAAGTCTCCATCTCCACGTATCAAGTTTTTTTTTTTCGAAATCTCCAATTCCTCGGATCAAGTTTTTTGGGTACCCTCCTTTCACCCACCCATCCTTCCCCAATTTTCTCGATAAATACAAGTTTTGGATACTCCCCCCTATGGGGTTCTCAATATCAAAGTCTCCACTTCCTCGGATCCCCACTCCCACTTTCACCCCCCAACCCCAAAAAATTTCTCGACAATACCATGACTCCATCTCCTCGGATCAAGGTTTTTGGATTCCCCCCTATGGGTTTTTTTTATTCGAACTTCCTTCTTCTCCAGCTCCTCAATCAAATTTTTTGGTACCCCTCCTTTCACCCCCATCCCCAAACAATTTCTCGAAATCAAATTCTCCATCTCCTTGGATCAAGTTTTTTTTGGGTACCCCTCCTTTCACCCCAAATTTTCTCGACAATACCATGACTCCATCTCCTCGGATCAAGTTTTTTTTGGATCCCCCCCCTATGGGTGTTTTCGAAATTCCCTCCAACCCTCGGATCCCCTCCCACTTTTCAACCCCCCACCTCCCAAAATTGGATTACCCCTCCCACTTTCAATTCAACACCCCAAATTTTCTCGACAATACATGACACCATCTCCTCAACAATTTTTAAAGGTTCCCCCCCCTCCTCCTTCCACCCCCCATTCCCCAAAATTTCTCGATAATACACGTTTTTGGATTTCCCCCCCCACCCTATGGGGTTTTGAAATTTCTATGATCACCTTGGATCAAATTTTTTGATACCCCCTCCCACTTTCACCCCATCCCCCCCAAACCCAATTTTCTCGATAATACCAAGTATTTTGGATTCCCTCCTATGGGGTTTTCGAATTTCCCACGGATCAAAGTTTTTGAAATCCCCCTCTGGGGGTAGAGCATTCAAATAGCACTCCTCCTATGGGGCAATGCATACTACAGTCTAAACATCTGTCCCTTATTAATTTAAAATGAAACTACAAGTTCCCTCTCAATAAGTTAAAATGAAACTAAAAGTTTTCCTCCATTAAGTTAAATGAAACTAAAATAAAGCGTTTACTCGGCCGGTCATGACGTCCACGCGCGCACACATGGTGAATCAGGTCTGTTCCTTTTAGTTCATTCAAGATAATAAGGGAACAATAGACAGGTGACGTCACGCAATACCCAATTCCAGCCCACGCACACAGGTTGAATCTTGTCTACCCTTTTACACCCACCACAGCCCAAACCCTCACACTCCGAACCAACAACCTCACAATTTTTCACTCTAACCCCCAATTTTTCTCGTTTTATTTAAAACCCTTTTAGTTCATTAAAGTGGGGCACAACGACATCAGAAATCACCACATCGCTTACATCCACTTTCTTAAATTCACTACTCTCAATTTTACCATATTACGAAAGTTTAAATACGCACTTTTACTTTGAACATCTTCAAAACACTCTTCATAAATCATTTGAATACTCCAATACAAAAAGAAACCTTTATACATTTCCAAACAACACGAAATAACTCCAAAAACATCATTCGAACACCCCCAAATCATCTCTGAATACTCCACAGAACACCTCATAAGAACTCTTGCACATCATTTGAACACCTTCATAAGTACTCTCTTAAATCATTGTACACCTCAAAAAACACCTTTGAATACTCACATAAACATCTGAACACCTTCGAAAACCACCTTTTGAATAACCTCACACCACCTTTGAACTCCTTTCAAAACACCCTTGAACACCTTCAAAACACCCTTGAACACTCTCAAAAACAACATTTGAACACACTCAAGAACACCTTTGAAACAATTCCAAAAACTATTTGAGTACTCCCCAAATAAGATTTTACACTCTAATTTAAACTGCACTTACACATTTCATTAAATACAACTCATCCCCTCAGTCTCCAAACTAGAGGGCATTTTCCTCGTTTTTTACCCTTTTAGTTCATTAAAGATATTAAGGGGAACACAATACATCAGAAAAAGTCACAAAAACTAACTCAAACACTTTATTTGAACACCCCAAAGTACTCTCATAATCATTTGGAATACTCCACAAAAACACCTTGAACACCTTTCAAAAAACACCTTTGAATATCGATTAAAACTAATTCATCGACAACCCACTTATATCATACTTTGTTCGGTAACTTCTAATTTCGACTACACTACCCTCATCAATTACCAACAAAATTTTACTCATATTTTAACTAATGTCATCACTGTTAACCAAGATTTCACAAAAAAAAAACTCTATGACACCTAACACACACGCACACACACACTCCACAACACCCACAATTTTTCTCGTTTTAACCCTTTAGTTCATTAAAGTAATAAGGTGACACAGTACAATCAGAAAGTACAACAACAACAACCACAACCACAATTTTTTTCTCGTTTTAGCTAATTTCCATCCAGAAAAAGTCCCCAACAACAACCCACTTATAACAATCCTTTTTCGGTATCTCTAGTTCGACAAACAACAGCCCACATCCCACAACACCCCCGGAACATTTCCAAAACAACTATTTGATTACTCCCAAATACACCACTGACACTACGAAAAACACCACTGAATTCAATCAAAACTCCCATCAACACTTCAAATACAACACCCTGACACTTCAAAAACACTCTTGAAAACCACCATCAAAATCCAACCTTTGAACATTTTCCAATCAACACATGAAACACTTCCAAAAAACACAATTTGAGTACTCTTCTCCTCCCAATACACCACTGAATACTACTACAACACCGCTGATTCAATCAAAAACACCCTTCAACAAACCTTCAAAACACCTTTTGAACACCCTCAAAACACCTTTGACAACCTTCAAAAACAAAACCTTGAACATTCCAATCAACACTGAAACCAGCTTCCAAAAAAAAACACAATTTTAGGACTCCCAATTACACACTGAATACTACTAAAACACCGCTGAAATTCAATCAAAACACCCTTCAACACCTTCAAAACACCTTTGAACACTTTGAACAGCCTTAAAAAAAAAACAACATTGACACACTCAAAACACCTATGAACACCTTTGAACATTTCCAAACAACCTGAAACACTTCCAAAAACACCAATTGAGTACTCCCAAATACACCACTGATTACTAAAAACACCACTGAATGACACTCAAACAACAACCAAAATCACCCAAAACTAAGATCAACACCCCCTCCATCATCCACAACACCCGACAACCCGACAACACCCCCAATTTTTTCTCGTTTTTATATCTAATTTCATCAGAAGTCACAACACCCACACCCCCCATTTTTTCTCGTTTTAACCCCTTTAGTTCATTAAAGTTAATAAGGGGACAGCACTACATCAGAAAAAGTCCCAACAACAACCCACATTATAACATTTTTTTTTTTTCGGTATCTTAGTTCGACAACACACCCACAACACCCACATCCACAACACCCATGAACATGCCAAAACACTATTTTGAGTACTCCCAATTACACCACTGATTACTACTAAAACACCACTAAAACACCGCTGAAGTTCAATCAAAAACCCTTCACAACACTTCAATACCCTTGAACACTTTCAAAACACTCTTGAACACTTTTCAAAAACACCTTTGAACATTTCCAATCAACACTGAAACACTTCCCAAAAAACACCATTTTGAAGTACCCCAATTACACCACTGAATTACTACTAAAACACCGCAGAAATTCATCAAAACCCCTTCAAAACACCTTCAAACACCCTTTAACACACTCAAAAACCCTTCAACACATTTCAAAACACCTTGAACAACCTTCAAAAACACCTTGATCACATTTCAAAACACTCTCATAATCATTTGAACACACTTAAACACCTTTGAATAACCTCAAAAAAACACCCTTCGAACACCTTCAAAACACCCTTGAACACCCTTGATCACCGTCAAAAAAACAAACATTTGAACACACTCAAAACACCTTTAGAAAAACACCTTTGAACATTTCCAAACAACACTGAAACACGCTTCCAAAAACACCATTTGAGTACTCTTCCCAAATACACCACGAATACTAAAACACCACTGAATACACTCAAAACACCACCAAAATCACCACAGAACTAAGAATCAACACCCCAATCCACAACACCCACAACCACAACACCCAACATTTTTTCCTCGTTTTATCTAATTTCATCAGAAAAGTCACAAACACCCACACCCCCCTCCATTATTTTTCTCCGTTTTAAAAAACACTTTAAGTTCATTAAAGTTAATAAGGGGCCACACTACATCAGAAAAAATCACAAAAACAACCCACTTATAACGTCCATTTTTTCGGTATCTCTAGTTCGACAACACCACCCAGCATCCCACATCAGCACCCACATCCCACATCCCCAACCACACACACACAACAGACAACACCACACTAACACATTCCCTAACCAGCTAACCTCACCTACATTTAATCCTAACCTAACCACCTAACCTAGCCTAACCTAACCTAACCTTACCTAAATTATCCTATCCAAACCTAACCTAGCCTAAACCGAACCTAACTTAAAACCTAACCTAACCTAACCGAACCTACCCACCTTACCTAACCTAACCTAGCCTAACCTAACCTAACCTAACCTACCCTAACCCAACCTAACCAACCTAACTAGCCTAACCTAACTTAACCTAACCTAACCTAACCTACCCAACCTAACCTAACCTAACCTATCTAACTTACCTCAACCTAACCTAGCCGAACCATCCTAACCTAACCTAAAATATAATGGAACACTTCAAAAATACATTAGAAGTACTCCAGAATTTACTTTGAACACTCCTTTTTGTAATATTTTCCAATTAGTTTTGAAACTTTATCGTAAAATCGGAACATTATTTTCTTGTTTGGTATAACACACTCAATGGAAGAAATATTTACTCGATTTCCGAAACGAAAGCAACTGTCCTCGCTCTGAGAGACTCATTGTGGGTCACCCCACACAGGTGTAAGCGCCTTCAACACCCAAGTAGAACCAAACACCTGCGTCAACTCAAGGACAGACAGGCGCCATGTAATGCGGGTAACAGCCAAGTAGAAAATCATCTCTTTCCCAGACCAACTGTCTATCCTAAACCTTCACCTAGACCTAATTTTCCTACCTAACCGTAACTCACCTAAACCGAAACCTAACCTAACTCCATCAATCACTCTATTCCTAACTAACCTAACCTAAACCTAAACCCAACCTAACTTCCAGTCTAACAACTCTATCCTAACCAACCTAAACCTAACCTAACCTTAAACCTAACTCTCCATCAAACACCCTAAATACTAGCCTAACTTAAACCTAACTCTAACCTACCTAACCAACCGAACCTAACCTAACCTAACCTAACCTATCCCGTAACTGTCCCAACCCACCTAAACCTAACCTTCCCTAACCTAACCTAAAACCTAACCTAACCTAACTTATCCAAGCTTAACTCTAACTAACTTATCCTAACCTAACCATTCCTAACCTACCTAAACACTGACAAACTTTGAAACCAACTCTTGAAAACACCACTGATCTTCTCAAAAAATGCTCTGCACATCATTTGAACCCCTTCAAAAAAAACACCATCAAAACAAAAAAAACAACACCACCTCCGAATAACTCCCCAAAAAAAACACGTACTTATTACTACCAAATCACCACTGAATACTACCAATCAGCCGTCAAAATCACCAGAAACTAATTTAACATCACCATCTAACCTCCTTTTTTTATAGAAAATAATCCCCTCAAATCACTATAAACCAAGAACTCCCTCCCATTTGTGCGCATAAAAACAAAAAAGCAATGAACACAAACCTAATACGCAAACACTAGTACATGATCACCATCAACTGACAACATATACTTATACACACACATAATATAAGACAATCACCAACTACAATCACCCCATGTTCACTTACCTCAAAATCACTAATATCACAGAAAACAATCATTTTTTATAAACATTTCACACACACACACACACACACACAAAAAAAAAATCATATTTGACAATATCTAAGCGCACGTCACCTCACTACCCCCAACACACGGATGTCTCACCTTAACACACAGGACCGACGAGCTCGACCTCCAGGACGTCACACTCCCCAATTGTTGTTACTTGGTGTTGGATAACCATCACACTAAACACCCCCTTGTTTCAACCTGTTGTACCCTACATTAACTAAGAACCTATATCCAAAAAAACCGATTACCAGAGATTTTATTATGGCCCCAACCCACGTATCACAGGAAAACACACATTTTTATAAAAATTCACACAAAAAATCACGATCACCCAATTCCATATCCATGGTTTACCGTCAGCTAATCAACACTAATCACCATGAACACCAAAAAATCTAAGATCATCATCTCAAAACTACTATGATCACTGAAAACACTTATTTTTTTTAACATTTCCACAAAAATAAGACATACACAAAAAAACCTACATCACTTCCACCAACATCTATAACATACCATGAGCAATTATAACATATCACTATCACAAAAAAAATAATACACAAACACCCACATATTATACAATTCAATTGAAATTTAAGACCTTAGACATACACTCCAAATCTAAGACATTCACCTCCAACTAAGACATACACCAACACCCTAAAACTTCCTTCCTTATTCATTCCGCATATCTCCTAGAGCTGTTTTAACCCCGACGGATCCAACCCACGACCGTAGGAGCCAGAGTGTAGTAGTGTGTTGGAAGTGGTGATGGTTCCTCTGGCTCCTTCGATCGTCGTGATGGAACCGACGGGGGTTAAAACAGCTCTAGGAGATATGCGGAATGAATAAGGAAGGAAGTTTTAAAGGGTGATGTGTATTCTTAGTTTGAGTGAATGCTAGATTTGGTGGTGTATGTCTCATGTCTTAAATTTCCAATTGAAATGTAATAATATGTGGGTGTTATGTGTAATATTTTTTTTGTGATAGTGATAAGATATAATGCTCCATGTTATTTTATAGATGTTTGTGGAAGTGTGTGGTATTTTTGGTGTATTCTTATTTTTGAGCGAATTTTAAAAAAATTCGTGTATATCAGTTGATCAAATAATTTTTTGATATGCCATGATCTTGAGATTTTTATGGTGATCATGGTGATTAAGTGTTTGATAGAATGAACGGTAAACATGATTGGAATTGTGACGTGATTTTTGTGTGAATATTATAAAAATGTGTGTTTTCTGTGATCTTGGTGTTGGGGATCATAAAATCTGGTAATCGTCTTGGATATAGTGGTTTTCTTAGATAATGTAGGTACAACAGGTTGAAACAAGGGGTTAGGTGTGATGTTACCAACAAAGGGGGGGGGGGGGGGGGGGGGGGGGGGGGGGGGGGGGTATACAACCACCAAGTAACACAATGGAGTGTGACGTCACTGAGGTGATCTCGTCGTCCTGTGAGTGAGACATCGTGTGTTGGTGGTAGTGAGGTGAGTGCCGCTAGATAATGTCAAATAAATGATTTTTTTTTTGTGTGTGTGTTGTGTGTGTGTGTGAAATGTTTAAAAAATATATTGTTTTTCTGTGATAATTAGTGATTTTGAGGTAAGTGAACATGGTGATTGTAGTTTGGTGATTGTCTTATATTATGTTGTGTATAGATATGTATTCAGTTGATGTGATCATGTACTAAGTGTTTGCGTATAGGATTGTTTTCAAGCTTTTTTTATTTTATGCGCCAAATGGGGAGGGAGTTCTTTATAGTGATTTGAGGGATTTCTATAAAAAGGATGTAGATGGTGAAGCTAAACTTAGTTTCTGGTGATTTTGACGGTGTTGGTAGTATTCAGTGGTGAATTGGTAGTAATCAGTAGTGTTATTTTTTGGGAGTATTCGGAGGTGTTTGATGGTGTTTTTTTTGAAGTGTTCAAATGATGTGCAGAGCATTTTTTTGAAGAAGATCACAGGTGTTTCAGAGTTGGTTCAAAGTTAGCAGTGATTTGGTTTAGGTTAGGATAGTTTAGTGTGTAGGATAATAGGTATTAGGTTGAGCTTAGGATAAGTTTGGTTAGGTAGGATAGGTTGGTAGGATAGGTTAAGGTTAGGTGGGTTGGACAGTAGGAATAGGTAGGTTAGGTTAGGTTAGGTTCGTAGGTTAGGTAAGTAGGTAGGTTAAGTTAGGTATATTCGGGTGTTTGAATGGAGTTAGGTTAGGTAGGATAGGTTAGGTTAGGTTAGGATAGAGGGTTTTGATGGAGTTTAGTTGGTTAGGTTAGGTTAGGTATAGGTTAGGATAGAGGTGATTGAAGGAGTTAGGTTAGTTTCGTTAGGTGAGGTTAGGTTAGGTTTTAGACTTAGTTAGTTAGGTTATGTAGGATAGACAGTTGGTCTGAAAGAGATGATTTTCTACTCATGGATGTTACCCGCATTACATGGCGCCTGTCTGTCCGTAGTGACGCAGGTGTTATGTTCTACCTTGGGTGTGAAGCGCCATTACACCATGTGTTGGGGTGACCCACAATGAGTCTCTCCAGAGCGAGGACATGCTTCTATTCTGGAATCGAGTAAATATTTCTACCATTGAGTGTGGTTTTACCAACAGAGAAATAATGTTTCGTTTTACGATAAAGTTTACAAAACTATTTTGAAATATCCAAAAAGGGGAGTCGTCAAATTAATTCTGGAGTACTCTAATGTATTATGGAAGTGTTCCAATATATTTTAGGTTAAGGTTAGGATAGGTCGGCTTAGTAGTTAGGTAAGGTTAAGATAGGTTCGTGTTAGGTTAGGGTTGGGGTAGGTTAGGTTAGGTTAGGTTAAGTATAAGTTTAGGCTAGGTTCGGTTAGGTTAGTTTTTAGGTTAAGTTAGGTAGGTTAGGTTTAGGCTAGGTTAGGTTAGGTAAGGTTAGGTAGGTTCGGTTAGGTTAGGTATAGGTTTAAGTTAGGTAGGTAGCTAGGTTAGGTTAGGTTAGGATAATTATGGTAAGTTAGGGTTAGGGTTAGGCTAGGTTAGGTTAGGTGTAGGTTTAGGATAGTTTTAGGTTAGTTAGGACTAGTTTAGGGTTGTGTGTGTGGTGTCTGTGTGTGTGTGTGGGGATTGGGTATGTGGTGATGTGGGCTGTGGGTTGTGTGTTGTCGAACTAAGAAACGAAAAGACGGTTATAAGTGGGTTTGTTTTTGTGACTTTTTCTGATGTATGTGTTGGCCCCTTATTAACTTTAATGAACTAAAAGGGTTAAACCGAGAAAAAAAGTGGGGGGTGTGGGTGTTGTGACTTTCTGATGAATTAGATAAAACGAGGAAAAAATTGTTGGTGATGTGGGTTGTGGGTGTTTGAGGGATGTTGGGTGTTGATTCTAGTTTAATTGGTGAATTTGGTGGTGTTTTGAAGTGTATTCAGTTGTGTTTTAGAATTCAGTGGTGTATTTGGGAGTACTCAATGGTTTTTGGAGGTTTCAGTGTTGTTTGACAAATGTTCAAAGGTGTTCAGAGGTGTTTTGATGTGTTCAAATGTTTTTTATTTTGAAGGTGATCAAGGGTGTTCAAGGGTGTTTTGAAGGTGTTCGACAGGTGTTTAGAGGTTATCCAAGTTGTTTTGAGTGTGTTCAAATGATTATGAGAGTGTTTTGAATGTATCAAAGGTGTTTTTGAAGGTGTTTCAAAGGTGTTTTGGAAGGTGTTAAGGGTTTTGAGTGGTGTTCAAGGGTTTTGAAGGTGTTGAAGGGTGTTTTGATTGAATCAGCGGTTTTTAGTAGTAACTCAGTGGTGTAATATTGGAGTACTCAAAAGGTTTTTTTGGAAGTGTTTCAGTGTTGATGAAATGTTCAAAGGTTTTTGAAAAGTGTTCAAGAGTGTTTTGGAAAGTGTTCAAGGGTATTTGAAGTGTTGAAGGGAGTTTATGATTGAATTCAGCGGTGTTTTAGTAGTCATCAGTGGTGTAAATAGGGAGTACTCCAAATAGTGTTTTTGGAAATGTATTCATGGGGTTGTGGTATGTGGTGTTGTGTGTGTTGTATTCGAACTAGAGAAACCGAAAAAAAAAATGTTATAAGTGGGTTTGTTTGTTGGGACTTTTTTCTGATGTAGTGTGTCCCCTTATTAACCGTAAATGAACTAAAAGGTTAAAACGAGAAAAAATGGGGGTGTGGGTGTTGTGACTTTCTGATGAAATTAGATAAACGAGAAAAAATTGTGGTGTTGTGGGTTGTGGGTGTTGTGGGATGTGGGTGTTGATCATATTTTATGGTGATTTTGGTGGTGTTTTGAGTGTATTCAGTGGTGTTTTTAGTAATCAGTGGTGTATTTGGAGTACTCAAATGGTGTTTTTGGAAGTGTTTTCAGTGTTGTTTGGAAATGTTCAAAGGTGTTCAAAGGGTTTTGAGTGTGTTTTCAACATGTTGATTTTTTTTTAAGGTGTTCAAAGGTGTTCAAAGGTGTATTTGAAGGTGTTGAAGTGTTTTGATTGAATTCAGCGGTGTTTTTTAAGTAGTATACAGTGGTGTAATTGGGATTACTCAAATTGGTGTTTTATTTGAAGTGTTTCAGTGATGATTGGAAATGTTTCAAAGGGTGTTTTTGAATCTTTCAAAGGTGTTTGAAGAGTGTTCCAAAGTGTTTTGAAGGGTGTTGAAGGTGTTTTGATTGAATTCACGTGTTTTAGTAGTATTCAGTGTGTATTTGGGAGTACTCAAATTGTGTTTATTTTGAAGTGTTGTCGAGTGTGATTGGAAAATGTTCAAAGGTGATTTGAAGGTGTTCAGAGTGTTTTGAAGTTGGTTCAAGGGTGTATGAAAGGTTTGAAGGGTGTTTTTGAATTGAATTCAGTGGGTTTTTAAGTAGTAATCAGTGGTGTAATTGGGAGTACTCAAATAAGTGATTTTGGAAATGTTCGTGAGGTGTTGTGGGATGTGTGTGTTTGTTTCGAACTAGAGATACGAAAAAAGATGTTATAGAGTTGGGATTGTTGTTGGGACTTTTTCTGATGAAATTAGCTAAAACGAGAAAAAATTTTGGTGGGGTTGTTGGATTTGGTTTGTTGTGACTTTCTGAAGTAATGTGGTCCCCTTAAATAACTTTAATGAACTAAAAGGGTTCAAACGAGAAAAATTGTGGTGTTATGGGTGTGTGTGTGCGTGAGTGTAATGGTGTTCCCATAGAGTTTTTTATTTGTGAAAAGCTTGGTTTACAGGATGACATTATTTAAAAACGAGTAAAATTTGTTGGTAATTGATGAGGGATAGTGTAGTCGAATTAAGTTACCGAAAAAAGATGAAATAAGTGGTTGTGAGAAATTAGTTTTAAAACGATATTCAAGGTGTTTTGGAAGGTTGTTCAAGGGTGTTATGTGAGTATCAATGATTCTGAGATACTTGGGGTGTTCCAAGAGTAAAGGTGTTTTGAGTTAGTTTTTGTGACTTTTTTCTGATGTATTGTGTCCCCTTAATAACTTTAATGAACTAAAAGGGTAAAAACGAGAAAATGCCCTAGTCTGAGACTGAGGGGAAATGAGTTGTAATTTTATGAAATGTGTAAGTGCAGATAAATTAGAGATGTCAAATCTTATTTGGTAAAGTACTCAAATAGTGTTTTTGGAAATGTTTCAAAGGTGTTTTTTGAGTGTGTTTCAAATGTTGTTTTTGAGAGTTTTCAATGGGGTGTTTGAAGTGTTCAAGTGTTTATTGAAGGTGTTTCCAAAGGTGTTTTGAGTATTCTAAGTGTTTGAAGGTGTTTCAAGGATGTTATGTGATTATTCAAAGGTGTTTTTTTTGAAGGAGTACAAATGATAAGGAGTACATATGAAGGTGTTGCAAATGATGTGCAAGAGTACTTATGTAAGGTGTTCTGGGAGTATTCAGAGATGATTTGGGGGTGTTCGAATGAGTTTTTGGAGTATTTCAGTGTTGTTTGGAAATGTATAAAGGTATTTTTTGTGAGTATTCAAATGATTTAAGAGAGTGTTTGAAGATGTACAAAGTAAAAGTGCGGATTTATCTTCGTAATATGGTAAAATTGTGAGTAGTGAATTAACGAAATTAGATGTACGCGAGGGTGGTGACTTTCTGATGTAGTGTGCCCCAGTTTTTTTTTTTTTTTTTTTTTTTTTTTTTTTTATATTTTTTTTTTTTTTGTTCTTTTTTTTTTTTTTTATTTTTTTTTTTTGTTTTGTTTTTTTTTTTTTTAAAAAAATTAACTAAAAGGTTAAAAACAGAAAAATTGGGGTTATGAGTGAAAATTGGTTAGGTGTGGTTGGAGTGTGTGAGGGTTTGGGAGGGTGGGTAAAAGGGTAGACCAAGATTCAACCTGTGTGCGCGGATGACGTCACTGCTATGTTCCCTATTATCTTGAAGAACTAAAAGGACCGACCTGATTCAACCAGTAGTGCGCGTGACGTCACTGACCGCCGAGTACACTCTTATTTTAGTTCATTAACTTAAGATAGGAAATTTAGTTCATTTTAAATTAAAGAGAGGAAACTTTTAGTTCATTTTAAAATAATAAGGGGAAGATGTTTTTAGACTTATAAGCATGCCCCCTAGTAGATTCCTATTTTGGAATGCTTACCCCCAGAGTGGGGGATTCCAAAAACTTGATCCGAGGAATTTCGAAAACCCATAGGAGGGAATCCAAAAACGGTATTATTCGATAAAAAAATGTTGAGGTTGGGTGGGGTGGGGTAAAGTGGGAGGGGTAATCCATAAAATTTGATCCAAGTGATCATAAGAAATACAAAACCCCCATAGGGGGGTGGGGAATCCAAAACTTTTAATATCGAGAATATTTGGGAAGTGGGGGGTGGAAGGAGGGAGGGTGAACCTTAAAATTTGATCTGAAGATGGAGTCATGGTATTGTCGGGAAAAATTTGGGGTGAAAGTGGGAAGGGTAATCCAAATTTTGGTGTTGGGGGGTGAAAGTTGGGAGGGGATCCGAGGAGGATGGGATTTCGAAAAACCCAAAGGTGGTGATCCAAAAAAACTTGATATTCCGAAAGAGATGGAGTGATGGGATTGACGAGAAAAATTTGGGGAAAGGAGGGGAGTCCCAAAAAAACTTGATCCAGGAGATGGAGAATTGATTTCAGAAATTGTTTGGGGAGGGGTGAAAGGAGTGGGAACCCAAAAAATTTGATCTGAGGAGATGGAGAATTTCGAAAACCCCATAGGGGGAATCCAAAAACCTGATCCGAGGAGATGGAGAGTCAGGGTATTGTCGAGAAATTTTTATTGGGTTTTGGTGGGTGTGAAAAGTGGGAGTGGGATCCGAGGAAGTGGAGACTTTGAAATGAGAACCCCATAGGGGGGAGTATCCAAAAACTTGTTTAACGAGAAAATTTGGGGATGGGTGTTAACAGTAGGGTACCCAAAAAAGACTAGATCCGAGGAATTGGAGAGCAAGTTTCGAAAAACTTTGATCGAGGAGGAAGGAGACTTTCGAAACCCCATAGGGGGGAATCCAAAAAACTTGGGTAATATCGAGAAATTGTTGCGGGTGGGGGTGAAAGTGAAGGTGGAACCTAAAAACTTGATGCCGAGAGAAGGAGAGCAAAAGAATATGAAATTCAAAAAAAATACGAAAAAAATCGTGAAAAATTCAGGCGCGGGGGCGATCCGGACGAACGCTGCAGAAGGCCGCACAGAAGGCGCGAAGGGGCGCGGGCGGCGCGCGGGGTGGGGCGGGCTCGCGGGGCTCGCGGGGCGGCCCGGGCGGGCGCGCGTTGCGCGGGCGCTGCGGGCGGCGGCGGGCGCGCGTGTGCGCGGGTCCGCGGCGCGACGGCGGGGTCGCCAAGGCGGTGTCCGTGGGTGGGGGTAATTGGTTGGGGGGTCAAGGTGAGGTAGTCACTCGAGGGCGAGGTCCCCCATTGGTCCAAAACGTAAGTAACCCTGGTGAGAAAAAGGTGACCCACCAGCTGCTGGTCCTAGACCGGATACACCGCTTCAGTGGAAGGCCCAAACCGGAAGAGACCTCCAGTTAAGGCCCCTATACCCGAGGAGACCTCCTTAGAAGGCCCAAACCGAAGAGACGCCCCCTGAGAAACTACACTACTTTATATATATATAATTATATATATATATATATATATCATAAATATATCTATATATATAATATATATAGAATGGTAGGGGGAAGTGGAATATTCAAATGGCTTCAGGAATAAATCCCAATATCTTCCTTGAGCCTTTTAATCCACTTCTCGAGAGGCTATGGGTCCCCACAATTTACACCAGATGTTGGACCCCATCCTATATATATATAAATATATATATATAATATATATATAATATATATAGTAGAAATTTTCCCAGGCTATGTGAGGTTCTGCTTAGCTTAATTTTTCCAAAGCCCAGTCCTCTCTAGATACACGTTACAAGTATTACCTTTCTGCAGGAGGCATGCTTAACGCCAAGGTTCCTAGTTACTACTGCTATGTTTAACAGAACAACAGATGTCCAAAAAAAAAAAGAACTCTCAATTGCATCTTCCACTCACACAAGTTTAAAACTGCTTTTATCCGATTGTGAATCTAAAGCTACCAACTGAGCCACGATTCATCACGCTTTACAATGCATAATAAAGACACACAGACACCTTTGAACACGATAAAAGCAAGTCAACACTTTAAAAAACTAAAGAAAATGCAAAGAACTAGATACCCGATCACATCACTAGCACCATGGTTCATAACTTAGTACACAACGATTCACATCACTAGCACCATGGTTCATAACTTAGTACAACACGAACACATCACTAGCAGCACCATGGTTTCTTAACTTAGTACACACATCGCATTCACTACACCATGGTTCATAAACTTATACAACACACGATCACAATTCACTAGCACCATGGTTCATAACTAGTACAATACTATCCACATTCGCTATCATCATGGTTCATAACTTATATACAAGATCACATCACTAGCACTATGTTTCATAACATATTACAAATTTCACATTCACAAGCATCATGGAGGCAAACAAATAATCAGATTACAAGCCAAACAAGTCTCTGGAATTCGTCGAACTGCTTTCAGTGATTGTTAAAGTTACTTAATTAACACGACTTTTAAATATATCATAGCAAACGGATTTCGTGTTTGTATTGTGGAAGATGGTCACTATGAAACCATTTTTGAAACCGAGACAGATCCTTGTTCCCAATACCATCCGAACAGCCCGACATCAAAAGTGGGAAAACGTTGCTATAATAAATAATAGCAGCTGCGGTATGAAGCCACTTTGATGAGCCTAATTTAATTAATGAGTTTTAATATGGCTTCACAGGC
This sequence comes from Cherax quadricarinatus, assembly GCF_026875155.1. Lineage (NCBI taxonomy): Eukaryota > Metazoa > Arthropoda > Malacostraca > Decapoda > Parastacidae > Cherax > Cherax quadricarinatus. The sequence continues at coordinate 44,899,820 of NC_069415.1, forward strand.
TTTTTTTATAAGGTGTTTTAAGTGTTGAACTGATGAGAACAACATATTTTATCTGTACTTCGTTTGGACATTTGATATTCCCGCAGAGATGCTAAGAAAACATGAATTCAAACAGTAATTGTACAGAAGGCCTCTGTAACTGCTGCAGCAACACGTTATTAGAGGAAACCCCTACAAACTGTTGTAGCATTACAGTATTGGAACAGAAACTTCTCTACAAATTGTTGGAGCATCGTAGAAGTTCTACACAAAACTCCTGAAACATCACAGAAATGGAGAAGTCATCTACAAATTTGTAGCAGCATCACAGAAATGGAAAGCGGGAAGTTCTCTGCAAACTGTACCCACCTCACAGTAATGGAGCAAAAGTTCTATACAAACCGAAGCAAGCATCACAGTAATGGAGCAGAAGTTCTCTGAAAACTGTAGCAACCCCACAGTAATGGGCAGAAGTCCTCTGCAAACTGTGGAAGCACACGACATAAATATGGAGAAATACGGGGTGAGGATCTGTCACAAGTGGCGCTCCGCGGGAAGTCTGTAATGCCCGTGTTTCTACAGTTTACATTAGATTTAGATCAGTGCTAAATTTACGACGTATACTTTTAAACATTTTTAAGATACATTTCTTTTTTAGGATAAATTAAAAATATTAATATTGGGGTTGGGGGGAATGTTGTAGTCAGCATAACAATAGTTCGATGAGGGCAATTTTGAGATCGTTAATCCTAGCAAAAAAGAAAAACCCAAAGGTTTAATACATCCGTCATTTTGTGATGGAACAATGTGGTATTGGATCCCTGTAACTTTTGTCCCCAGCCCCAGCATATCTCAAAAGGAAAAATGACTGTAAGAATAAGTCTTATACACAGAAATCCCTTTCCTGCCTCCCCGAGTCTCTTGTTTCCTTCTTCTCTTTTGTCTCATTCCCCTTGTTCCCTCTTCGTGTTTTTTTTCCTCTCGCATGTTTCTTTCCCTGCTCCATATCTTTTCTACCCCAAATTTTCGATTTTTCGCCTTCCCTGATCTTGTCTCCCTACCCCTTTTCCCCCTCTTTTCTTTGCTCTTCCCTCTTGTTCCCTGCTCTTCCCCTTTTGTCTTCTTTCTCTCTCTCTCTCTCTCTTCCCTCTCTCTCTCTCTCTCTCTCTCTGCTCTCTCTGTCTCTCTCTGTCTCGTCTCTCTTATCTCTCTCTGTTTCGCTGTCTCTGTCTCTCTCTCTTCTTCTCTCTCTCTCTCTCTCTCTTCTCTCTCTGTCTTCTGTTTCGCTTCTTGTCGTCTGTCTGTCTTCTCATCTCTCTCTCTCTCTCTCTCCGTTCCTGCCTCCCTCCCTCTCTCTCTTGTCTCTCCGCTTTCCATCATCCAGCATATAATAAAAACGTAGAGAGGAAGCTCTATCATGTTATCGCCCCGAAACCATCGGCAGAAAAACAAGATATTTGGTGAGGTGAGTGTGTAGGGATGTGGGTATTGAAGTGTGGGGTTATGGGTTGTAGGGGTGTTGCAGTGTTGCTGTGTGGGGTGATGGGTTGTAGGGTGTTGCGATGTTGCTGTGTGGGGTTATGGGTTGTAGGGTGTTGCGGTGTTTCTGTGTGGGGGTGATGGGTTGTAGGGTGTTGCGGTATTGGGTGTGGGTTGTAGAGTGTTTGGGGTGTGCAGTGTGGGGTGATGAGTTATTGGGTGTTAGGGTGTTGCGGTGTGGGGTGCTGGGGTTGTAGGGTGTTGGGTGTGGGTCCTAAATGTATTAGTTTGTGCACTGTGTTAGGGTTAAGTGTGTTCGGTCGCGTTGAATATGTATTGACTGTGTCGAGAAAGAGTCAACAAAATTTTGGTTAAATCGATGTGTTTTTTAGTGTTGTTAGTGCGTGTGTTGGGGTGAAGAGAGTTGAGTGTTTGTTGTGGACCAAGTGTATACATGACCACGATAGTGTATAACTGGATTAGTACCTACAATTTTTTTTCAGGTGGTCGAAATACAGCTCCCGGTTCTGTTCTTAACCATTTTTAAAAGGTTGAAATTACCGATACCTGGTCTCTTGGTCCTATTCTTTCCTACTCTAGAAACTCTTTAAAGATTGCATTCCTGCTCCTTTCTCATCCCGCTCATTTCCCAAACTTAACAGCATTTTCTATAATTCTCAAAACACATTGGACAGCATTAAATCTGAGGGAAATTTTCTTACGACGTATTTCGTGATTCTTTTGATGATTTAGACGCATGTGCAACAGTGGGTGTCTTTATGATGGAACGTTTCGCCTACGTGGTAGGCTTCATCAGTCAAATACAGAGAAAAACCTATTATATGCAGCAGGAATGCGGCGAAGCAAAGATGTAATCGTCCATCAACCTGGTGGAATAGTTTGAGATGGTCACTCTCTCAGCTGAAGAAGATTTCAGCTCCATGGTCTGCAAAAAGATACTGTCAGAACAGCAACACAACGTGATGTTTTTACAAATGAGAGAGAGAGACCAATCTGTTCACCAAAATACCATGTAAAAAGTTATTGGCAAATATATATCAGGGAAGGAGGAGGTGCTTACCTGGTTGGGCACTGATGGTCCTTCCCACCTTGACGAGGTTACTAATCCTCGTCTAGTCAAGTCGATGATCTATCAAAGTAAAGGAAAAGAAGAGGCACCATTTACTTGCACTGTAAAAATTCTTTAGTGGGGGCTGCTGGGTAATATTATACTCTAGTGATATTTTTTTATAATTTCGGGGTGAAATTTAAAAAATTTTTAAAATTTGAGACTTAAAAAATATTTCGAACTTTCTCTATAACTCACCTTTGTATTTAGTTTTCATTTGTGTCCTTTCGTTTTAGTGGTTTTTATTTCACTTTTTTTTTTTTTACCTGTCTGATGACTAATCTTTTATTTATCTTGTGTGTCATCATATCATCCCCGGTCCTTTTCTCTTAAGAGGACATTAGACTCGTTCGTTCAGTTTTAACTCGTAGTTCAAACCTTTCAGTTTCTCTGAACATGATTTTTCAGGTGTGAACTCCATGCTAATGCTTCATTTTCTGTAATAACTTGACGTAAAATATGTACGGCGTTCTGGAGTTTTTTTTTTTTTTTTTTTTTTTTGTTTTTGTTTTTGGTTGGGGTATCTGAAGACACTAAGTCTTTTAGATTCTTACACAGATAACCCGCATGTAGAAGAGAGGAGCTTACGACGACGTTTCGGTTCGACTTGGACCATTTACAAAGTCGCACAATGTGACTTTGTAAATGGTCCAAGTCAGACCAAAACGTCGTCGTAAGCTCCTCTTTTCTATGTGCGGGTTATTTGTGTGTCGTTCCAGTCACGGTATTGTGCCTTTTTTTGTTATTTTAGATTCTTTGCCGTGCGTGCCTTTTTTTTCTGCCTTTATCTAAAGAAACTTTGCAACTTGGCAACCGTGTTCACCATTTTTCCAATCAAACATGCTATTTTCATTCGATAATGTTACTTGTGATAAATATCTATATAATATTTTAAGTTTATTTGACTCTCTCAGATTTAGTGAATTCATGTAATTGTATTTATATATGTTAAAATTTAAGTTAACTATATTAACAATGTTGCAATTTTGTACATAAATAAATGTGAAAAAAAATGTCAGCGAAATGGGCTCGAGAATTTACATAAAAATTTTGTGATGAAGGGGTTCAGAGAACCGACTGTTGTAAATTGACCATGTGCAACTCTTGGGTATCTTTATTGGGGAAAAACGTTTCGCCACACAGGGGGCTTCATCAGTCACCCCATAGGAGAAACTTGAAGAACAGGAGGGAATGGGGTTTAATCGTCCCTCAACTTGAGTGATGTGCTCAGTATAAATTGAGAGAATAGGCAGATGAGGGAAAAGCATTTTTAAAAAACCCGTATGGCAGGGGGGCAGAGTCATGGGGGGGAAAGGCGTTAAAAGGGATGGGATGTGTCGAGCCTGTAATAGGGCCAGTGAGATGTATTTTTGAAATAGAGAGTGGCTTTTTTGTGAATTTTGGGTTTCCCTTTGGCCCCTTTGGGTTGTAAAAGGGTTAAAAGTTGGGCCGAGTGAATTAGGGTTTATGATTTGTGAAATTTGGTAATTGGTGACCCAAGTTTTTGGGTTTATGGGTGGAGAAAGGCGGGGTGTTTGGCATTCTGTCGTAGTAGGATGTTGGTGTTTTGGGGTGTGTTAAAGATAGGAAAGTTCGTGTTTTTGGATAGTGTTTGGGCGAGCATAGGGGGTGAAAAGAAAGGGGCCCAAGGGGGGTGTTTTGACTGAAAGACTGTTGGTGAAAAAAAGGGTTTGGGAAAAAAAATTGTGTTTTATGTTGGATTTGAAAAGGGATGGAAACCCCCATCGGGGGGATCATAGGGGGACTGTGTGCGTATAACCATAAGGGCGGTACTTTGAGGGGTTTTGAGGGGGTATGTTTGAAAAAACAATATCGGGCTCTTGCTTCAAGGAGCCGGCCATAGGTGTCAAATTGTATAGAAAGAACGTACGTTGAAGAATCACTTTAAACTGTTTTAATGGTTTCATCAAAGCAAATTTAAAAGTCGGGGGGAGTTTGCATTAAAGCCCTGTGTGGTGCCATTGGGGTGTGTGTTTGTGGGTGTTATGGCCCCCTTTTCCCTGGAGGAAAGGAAGAGTGGTTGTTTTTATGTTTTTTTGGTCTGTCTGTGGTTGGGGGGGGGTTTAGGTTTGAGTGGATTTTTGGAGAGGGGATTGGACTGGATGAAGTTTGGTTGTGGTGGAGGAGTGGGGAGGTGTCGAAAGGGGGAAGTTTGGTAGGGGTGGGGGGAAGTGGAACATGGAAAGGGGTGGGAGTGAGCTTTGGTTGGGGGGATGGGGAAGGGTGGGTAAGGGGAGGGGGGGGGGAGGGGGCGAAGCGCGGGGGGTGTTGGGGGAGGGGTAGGGGGGAGGGGGGTTTGGGGAGGGTGGGGGGGTGGGAGGGGGGGGGAGGTGAGGTTGTGGGGGGGCATTACAAAAAAGAAATTTTTTAAAAAAAAGATGTTAAGATTTACTTTTTTGTAAAAGAGTTCGGGATACATAAATACATATAAACGACTTGTTTGGTGTGTAGAGCGGGGTAGTTAAATGATATACTTTTCGGGGGCTTTTAGTTTATTGTTAAGTAGTGGGGGGTTTTACACGGGCTTGTGTGTTTGTGCCCATGGCCGGGCGGGACATCCCCAGAGAGGGGGGGAAACTTGTGTCTTGATGCCGGGCCGCTGTGTGAGTGAGAGCGAGGCAAGTTGGATACTAAATGGAAAAGGCAATAGATGGGCACCAGCATAGGCGAAAATGAACTAAGTGGCGACAGCTGGGGTCTGTGCAGACAGTCAGGTGTCTAATACGCTCGGCCACCTCCCGCGCGTGTCCCGACGGACATAGGGTAGTAAAAAAAACTCGGTCTCTCTCTCGTAGGAACAGGGCACAAAAACACAAAAAAAAAACAAAATATATAATTGGCTAAAAAAAAAATTTCCCTACAGGGAGGGAAAAAAAAACATGGGGGGTGCTAAAATCGTGGAAAAAGGCAATGAGCGTCGAAGGGCATCACTGCACCCCTTCCTGCGTCTGGATAATACTGCAACCGGGAGACATCGTGGGCTAGTGTGGTAACGGGTACGGTCTCCTTGGAACGGTGAAACAGAATGTAGAAGTCGCTGGGTTTTTATCAACCCGGGGGCCCAATTTCTGGTGCCCCCGGTGAGGCGTGACAAAACTCGGCAAAAGGGGAGGATTCTGGCAAGCGACTCAGGACATTTTCGACTGGTTGTCGCTGGCTGTCACTGCGGCGGCGTGGAGGAGTTGTGGGGGGACGTGGGAGAGGATGGGGGAAACTTGGAGTCGTAACATATACACCCGACTGCAGTGAGAGAGTAGCAGTCAAAGTGACTCTTTTTTGTGCAGGGTGCTCACTGAAGTTGTGACACGGGTGACACGCGCCTGCCGACAGGCTGGCTGCGGCTTGACGGTATCATCTCTCGACGTTGGTTATGCAGAGGGTAGTCTAAGCGTCCCCAGATTGTTTCTCTAATATAACTGCATCTGAAGGTTGGAGGTGAAGTGAAAAAAATCCGTGGGAAACGTAGCAGTCGATTTTACGAACATCACGGCGCGGCTAAAAGCTTTTGTACAAGGGGCTCGTACGCCCGGGGGGTATAGCGTCAAAACCTGGTCACGGGTGACTTAGTGGTACAATCAAAGGGTTGACCCCAGACCCAAATGGACAAAGGAAAACTTACAAACACACGTGTCAACGGTACAACATGGCTTGAACTAGCAAAAAATGCTTTCTGTGCATAAAACTGATTAAATACTAAAAAGTGAGAACACTGATGGGAGGAATTAATTCCAAGAATATACTCTTCAATGTTCTCGACATATGAAATAATTTCTGACACTCGATGTGACATCATGTCAGGGGTGATGTCGCAAGGTGACGTCGAGCAGTGCGTCAACAAACTCTCGAGGGGGAGTCAGGCGACTGTGAGGTGGTAGGAGACATCCGAGGTGACGTCGCAGCTTTTGTGAGTCTGAAGTCGGGAGCATCGTGGGTGGCGTCGTGGATGGGGCAGCAGACCCGCATGGGCTTTGGGCTTGGGAACTCAGTGGCTTTTAGGTCTACGTGCTCCCCCACCAGTGAATCGTGATTCCCCGTGCTTCGGTGGTCGGGACTCGGTACCAAAACATGGCAATGAATTCCACGAGAAAAAAGCAGAAAACCAGCAGAGGGATGGGCAGGATGGTAGTGTGGTGGCGGGAGGTGCGTGGTGTATGGCAGGGGGGATGGGGAAGGTGGGAACAGCCACTTCCCCTTCCCCTCCCCCCCCACCCCCAAATACATGCGAACTCCAGGACGCAGAAATCACCAAAAAACTCACCCCGGGGTTTCTGAAAAGCTGTGCTGAGCTGAACAAAAAAGCACATACAAGTGACGGGAACCGTGACTTTGGGAAAAAGCTTTGGGGCACTGTAGCGTGGAGTCATGGGGCGCCACTTACAATTCTCGGGAATTTCGGCAAATTTTTGGGTTGGGTCTGCTTGTACCGTGTCGGATGTCAACGTGCAGAACGAATCGGATAACTCGTTGAGAGACGGAAAGCTTTTGTGTAGGGTGATGAAGGGAAAATGACCTACCTTTCCCCCTTCTCCCGGCAAAAAACAACTGCTGCAAGCACCGCTGTCCCATTTTTAATGGGCTTGTTTGGGAAGCTGTAGAGCGGGTAGTTAATGGATATATTCTTCGGGGCTTTTGTTTATTTTTAAAGTGGGTGGGTTAACAGGCTTGTGTGTTTGTGCCAGGGCCCCGGGCAGGGACATGCCCGAGAGAGGCTGGGAATCTTGTGTCTTGGCCGGGCCCGCTGTGTGAGTGAGAGCGAGGCAAGTCTGGCAATGAAGGGGGAAAGGCCCTATAGATGGCAGCACCAGCTTGCGCGAAATATGAACAAAGCTGGGACCCCTGGGCTGTTGTGCAGCATACAGGCTGTCTACATAACACTTTAAAATCAATAAATTTTAATATATTAAATCAACTATCTTTGGTCTAGAGGTATTTGAACTATAAATAATGATATTTTTTCATGTTACTATAATAAATTTAATTAGATCTAACAAAAATAATAAATAATTCAAAACCCTAACAGGGTACAACTTTTGCACTACTGTGTCAAAATTTTATTATATATTTTATATATATTATATATTTTATATTAATATTATATATATATTTATCTAGCTAAAATAATAAATTAAAATTTAAAATTTTGTATAATAATAAATTCAATCAACTGCTTCTACGCACGGGGCCCCAGTCACATGACACTATTCAGTGTACACTACAACCGGGCCTCTTCAGTGTCCCACACACCCTTTTCTCTCAGTGTTCCATAGGGCCCTGTGCTTTCTCAGGTTCCACCCCATCATAGTCCTAAGTGTCACACTACGGGCCTGGCCCGTTCAGTGTAACACTCCAACCCTTTTTTTTCATGTAATGCCACTAAATAGCATTGTGATTCCGGCCCCCAGTTGACCAGCGTAGACGGTGAGTCCACGACCTCACCGGTAGTCCCGTAAATCCTCCCAAAGCCGGTTGACACACCGCTAGCCCAACCCTGTGCAAAACTCATGAAAAGCGGCCGTAAGTAATGAGGCAACGACTCAGGAGCTGCGGGAGCGGTTCTTTAACGCCAGAGATAAGTACGTTAGGTGGTAGGTACCTACTGCGTAGAGTGTCCCCTGGGATTTTCAGGTACTTAATTTTGTGAAGGTAGACGGCCCCATAGGTGTTCAGGTCCCATGCTTAGGTGCTTTACCCTGAGGCCCCAAGGTACATAGTTACAACCCATTAGACTGTCCCCTTAGGGGTCAGGTATACTGCTTTAGATGTGCACCGTGGGGCACTCAGGAATTATGTCTAAGGCCGGCCAGCAGTCCCCACATTGGGTTTGTGACGTCCCCAGTGGTACGCCGGCGGCAGGTTAACTATTTAACCGTAGTTTGGCAGGGGGCCCAACAGGGGCTTAGAAGAAAGCAGGAAGGGGGGATAAAAAGGGGGAAAGATTGTTTGCAGACAGATTGGGTTTTAAGGACATGTGAGTAGTCTGATTGGTAAGTTTGGAGATTCCCATCGAGGTGGGCAGCGGGGCGATTTGGCAGTTAGTTTTGTAGTTAGTGGGGTGTAGGTGTAGAAGGAGAAGGCTTGTGTCTGTGTTTTGGGTGGAGGTGTGTAAAACAGGAGAGGAGCCCCAAGTGCGGGAGTCCCCGGGCTTGGGGGAAGGAGAGGAAGGTATGGTGGGGGGGAAAGGGTGAGGGAAGGGATGGGAGGGGGGGGTGGTGGTCTGGGGGTGGAGAGAATTCTTTCTAGGGGGGCAGGAATTTGCAATTTGCAGTGTGTGCCCCCCACGTTAAAAAATTTTAAGGGGGAGGTTGCAAGTGTTAGGAGGGCCAGGGTTTTGAGGAGGGTGGTTTCGGTCTTTTAATATGTCAACGAGATTTGCCCTTGTGCTGTGCTTTTGGTTTTCCCAATTCCCCCTCATTCTTCCTATTACTAGTTCCTAGAACTCATGCTTTAAATTAATGGGACTTCACTTTTTTTCGACAAAACCATACAATTTTATTCCAAGTTTTAAAACCCCCAAAGCTCCCTCCACTGCCGTTGCCAGTGCCCCCCCCCCGACCTAGTGAACCCCATCCTGGTTACATGTCATTTTTGCCATGAAGAGGGCCCCGTTGTCGTGAATGTTACCATTCTCTTCGTATTTGCCAGCGCATTTGCACAATTGCCCGGCAACCCTTCTTTTCCAATCCTCTCTTTGGGGAAAAAAAAAACCCCTTGACGGGTTCCCACCCTTCTTCCCAATTTTCTCTATTGTGACCTTACTTGCTAATCAGGTCCCCCTCCTAGTCTGCCCAAAATTTGTTCATCCGCCTGAGGCAGTGATGGATTGCTCCCATTTCCTTTCAGATGTGTCCCGCGGCTAACAAATCCCCCCCCCGCCCCCCGGGAAAAAAAAACCCCGAGCCTCCTCTTCCTGTCTCTAAGACAAAAAGGGCCCCCTCCCTAAACTTTAACCTGCTGTCTCCAATAAAACAATGTTCTTACCTTATTTGTGGTATTTGTCGATGTTTTTGTGGTTTTTTGGGGTATCAAAGGGTGTTCATCACGTCTGCCAAAGTCCTTGGTGTCGTTGTGCGGTCCCCGAGACAACCACATTCGTTGGGAAACACCGAAAATAGGTTTGGGAAATCTCCCAGCAATTTTGGATCTTGTTGTTTTTGCCCCTCCAACGCTTC
>NC_069415.1:44910096-44948377 GCF_026875155.1 Cherax quadricarinatus
CAGTCCAGCATCACCCTTTAGTCCAGCAAACACCTCCAGTCCCCCGCATCACCTACCAGCCCACTCACCCCACCAGTCCCGCATCACCCATCAGTCCCATCACCCCCCATCCCACATCACCTACCAGTCCCAGCATCACCTACCATTCCAGCAATCACCTATCAGTCCAGCATCACCCATCAGTCCCAGCATCACCTACCCAGTCCCAGCATCACTATCAGTCCAGCATCCACCTACCAGTCCAGCGTCACCCACCAGTCCCAGCATCACCTACCAGTCCAGCATCACCTATCAGTCCAGCATCACCCACCAGTCCCAGCATCACCTACCAGTCCAGCATCACCTACCAGTCCAGCATCACCTACCAGTCCAGCATCACCTACCAGTCCAGCATCACCAACCAGTCCCCGCATCACCCACCAGTCGCAGCATCACCCACCAGTCCCAGCATCACCTACCAGTCCAGCATCACCTACCAGTCCCAACATCTCCTACCAGTCCAGCATCACCCACCAGTCCCAGTCTCACTTACCATTCTCAGCATCATCCACCAGTCTCAGCATCACCCACCAGTCACAGCATCACCTACCAGTCGCAGCATCACTTACCAGTCCATCATCATCTACCAGTCTCAGCATAACCCACCAGTCCCAGCATCACCCACCAGTCCCAGCATCACCTACCAGTCCCAGCATCACATACCAGTCCCAGCATCACCTACCAGTCCAGCATCACCTACCAGTCCCAGCATCACCTACCAGTCCAGCCTCACCCACCAGTCCCAGCATCACCCACCTGTCCCAGCATCACCTACCAGTATCAGCATCACCCACCAGTCCCAGCATCACCCACCAGTCCAGCGTCACCCACCAGTCCCAGCATCACCTACCAGTCCCAGCCTCACCTACCAGTCTCAGCATCACCCACCAGTCCATCATCACCCACCAGTCACAGCATCACCTACCAGTCCCAGCATCACCTACCAGTCCAGCATCACCTACCAGTCCCAGCATCACCTATCAGTCACAGCATCACCTACCAGTCCAGCATCACCCACCAGTCCCAGCCTCACTTACCAGTCTCAGCATCACCCACCAGTCCCAGCATCACCCACCAGTCCCAGCATCACCTACCAGTCCCAGCATTACCTACCAGTCCAGGATCACCTACCAGTTGAGCATCACCCACCAGTCCCAGCTTCACCTACCAGTCCCAGCATTACCTACCAGTCCAGCATCACCCACCATTCCCAGCATCACCTACCAGTCCAGCATCACCTACCAGTCCAGCATCACCAACCAGTCCCCGCATCACCCACCAGTCCCAGCATCACCCACCATTCCCAGCATCACCTACCAGTACAGCATCGCCTACCAGTCCCAGCATCACCTACCAGTACAGCATCACCCACCAGTTCCAGCCTCACTTACCAGTCTCAACATCACCCACCAGTCACAGCATCACCTACCAGTCGCAGCATCACCTACCAGTCCAGAATCACCTACCAGTCTCAGCATAACCCACCAGTCCCAGCATCACCCACCAGTCCCAGCATCACCAATCAGTCCCAGCATCACATACCAGTCCCAGCATCACCTACCAGTCCAGCATCACGTACCAGTCCCAGCATCACCTACCAGTCCAGCATCACCCACCAGTCCCAGCATCACCTACCAGTCTCGGCATCACCCACCAGTCCCAGTATCACCCACCAGTCCCAGCATCACCTAACAGTCTCAGCATAACCCACCAGTCCCAGCATCACCCACCAGTCCAGCATCACCCACCAGTCCCAGCATCATCTACCAGTCCCAGCATCACCTACCAGTCTCAGCATCACCTACCAGTCCAGCAACACCCACCAGTCCCAGCATCACCTACCAGTCTCAGCATCACCCACCAGTCCCAGCATCACCCACCAGTCCAGCATCACCCACCAGTCCCAGCTTCACCTACCATTCCCAGCATCACCTACCAGTCCAGCATCACCTACCAGTCCCAGCATCACCTACCAGTCCCAGCATCACCTACCAGTCCAGCATCACCTACCAGTCCCAGCATCACCTACCAGTCCCAGTATCACCCACCAGTCCAAGCATCACCTACCAGTCCCAGCATCACCTACCAGTCCCTGCATCACCTACCAGTCCCAGCATCACCTACCAGTCAAGCATCACCTACCAGTCCCAGCATCACCTACCAGTCCAGTATCACCTACCAGTCCAAGCATCACCCACCAGTCCCAGCATCACTTACCAGTCCCAGCATCACCCACCAGTCCCAGCATCACCTACCAGTCCAGCATCACCTACCAGTCCCAGAATCACCCACCAGTCCCAGCATCACCTACCAGTCCCAGCATCACCTACCAGTCCCAGCATCACCTACCAGTCCCAGCAGCACCTACCAGTCCAGCATCACCTACCAGTCCCAGCATCACCCACCGGTCCCAGCATCACCTACCAGTCCCAGCATCACTCACCAGTCCCTGCATCACCTACCAGTCCAGCATCCCCCACCAGTCCCAGCGTCACCTACTAGTCCCAGCATCACCTACCAGTCCCAGCATCACCCACCAGTCCCAGCATCACCTACCAGTCCCAGTATCACCTACCAGTCCCAGCATCACCCACCAGTCCCAGCATCACCCACCAGTCCCAGCATCACCTACCAGTCCCAGCATCACCTACCAGTCCCAGCATCACCTACCAGTCCCAGCATCACCTACCAGTCCAGCATCACCTACCAGTCCCAGCATCACCTACCAGTCCCAGCATCACCTACCAGTCCCAACATCACCTACCAGTCCCAACATCACCTACCAGTCCAGCATCACCTACCAGTCCAGCATTACCCACCAGTCCCAGCATCACCTACCAGTCCCAGCATCACCCACCAGTCCCAGCATCACCTACCAGTCCAGCATCACCTACCAGTCCCAGCATCTCCCACCAATCCCAGCTCACCTACCAGTCCCCAACATCACCCACCAGTCCCACCCTCAAACCCCCCAGTCCCTGCATCACCCACCAGTCCCACCTCACCTACCAGTCCCACCATCACCTACCAGTCCCAGGACACCCACCAGTCCCCGCATCACCCCACCAGTCCCAGATCACCTACCAGCCCACAAACACCTACGTCCCAGCATCACCTACCGTCCCACATCACCACATCCAGCATCAACTAAGCCAGCATCACCTACAGTCCCAACATACCTACCATCCCAGCATAACTACCAGTCCAGCACACCTACCAGCCAACATCACCTACATCCAGCAATCACCTACCAGTCCCAACATCACCTACCAGCCCAAACATCACCCCCCATTTTCCCCGCATCACCCACCAGTCTCCAGCATCACCTACCAGTCCCAGCATCACCTACCAGCCCACACCACCTACCAGTCCCCAAAATCACCTACCAGTCCAGCATCACCTACCAGTCCAGCATCACCTACCATCCAGCACCACCTACCAGTCCCAAAATCACCTACCAGTCCAGCATCACCTACCAGTCCAGCACCACCTACCAGTCCCAACATCAAACCCACCAGTCCAGCATCACCTACCAGTCCAGCATCACCTACCAGTCCAGCACCACCACCATCCCACATCACCTACAGTCCAGCATCACCTACCAGTCCAGCATCACCTACCAGTCCAGCATCACCTACCAGTCCAGCATCACCTACCAGTCCAGCATCACCTACCAGTCCAGCACCACCTACCAGTCCAGCATCACCTACCAGTCCAGCACCACCTACCAGTCCAGCATCACCTACCAGTCCAGCATCACCTACCAGTCCAGCATCACCTACCTGCTTTGAATGTTGCTCTGAACTCAGAATCACATTACAAATGTGAAAGCACAAGTGATTTGATAACCGTCATCAATGGTATGTTGCTGCTGCTGTTGCTAGTGCTGTTGCTGTTGCTGCTGTTGTTGCTGTTGCTGCTGCTGTTGCTAGTGCTGTTGCTGTTGCTGTTGCTGCTGCTGCTGCTGCTGCTACTGCTGTTGCTGTTGCTGCTGTTGTTGCTGTTGCTGCTGCTGTTGTTGCTGCTGCTGTTGTTGCTGTTGCTGCTGCTGTTGCTGCTGCTGTTGCTGCTGCTGTTGTTGCTGTTGCTGCTGCTGCTGCTGCTGCTGTTGCTGCTGCTGTTGTTGCTGTTGCTGCTGCTGTTGCTGCTGCTGTTGCTGCTGCTGTTGCTAGTGCTGTTGTTGTTGTTGTTGTTGCTGTTGTTGTTGTTGTTGCTGTTGTTGCTGCTGCTGCTGCTGCTGCTGCTGCTGCTGCTGCTGCTGTTGCTGCTGCTGTTGCTGCTGCTGTTGCTGTTGCTGTTGCTGCTGCTGTTGCTGTTGCTGTTGCTGCTGCTACTGCTTTGCTGTTGCTGCTGCTGCTGCTGCTGCTACTGCTGTTTCTGTTTTCTGCTGTTGTTGCTGTTGCTGCTGCTGTTTTCTAGTGCTGTTGTTGTTGTTGTTGTTGCTGTTGCTGCTGCTGCTGCTGCTGCTACTGCTGTTGCTGTTGCTGCGTTGTTGCTGTTGCTGCTGCTGTTGTTGCTGTTGCTGTGCTGTTTTCTGCTGCTGTTGTTGCTGTTGCTGCTGCTGTTGCTGCTGCTGTTTCTGCTGCGGGTTTGCTGTTTGTTGCTGCTGCTGTTGTTGCTGTTCCCTGCTGCTGTTGTTTGCTGTTTCGGGCTTTTCCCTGTTGCTGCTGTTGTTGCGGTTGTTTGTGCCTGTTGTTGCTTTTGGGCCTGCTGCTGTTCCCTGCTGCTGTTGTTCTTTTGCTGCTCCCTTTTTCGCCCCTGTTGCTGCGCTTTTTTTGCTGTTGCTGCCCCTTTTGCGGCGCGTTGCTGCTCTGGGGGGCTGCTTTTTCGGGCCTGCGTTGCTGCTGCTGTTGCGCGGGCGTTGTTTTGCTGTTGCTGTTTTTTTTGTGCTCGCTGTTGCTGCTGCTTTTTGTTGCTGTTGCTGCTGCTGTTGTTTGCTGCTGTTGCTCCCTCCCTGTTGTTGCTTTGGGTTTGCTGCTGTTGCGCGTTTGTTCTGCTGCGTTCCCTGCTGTTGCTGCGGCTGTTGCTCCCGCTTTTGCTGTTTGCTTTTTGTTGCTTTTTCCCTGTTGTTGTTGCTGGCTGCGGCTGTTGTTGCTGCTGTTGTTGCGGGGGGGCTGTGCTGCTTTTGTTTTTGTTGCGTTGTTCCCTTTTTGTTTGCTGTTGCTTTTTGTTGCGGGTTTGCGCGCTTTTGTTGTTGTTGCTCTGCCGCGTTTTTTTGTTGTTGCTGTTGCGGGTTTTCTGTTTTTTTGTTGTTGCGGGCTGCCGCTTTTGTTGTTGTTCCCTGTTTTTGCTTTTTTGCTGCTGTTGCTTTTGTTGCTGTTGCGCTGCTGTTTTTGCTGTTTGCTGCTGCTGCTGCTGCTTTTGGGGTTGTTGTTGCGTTGTTGCTGTTGTTGCTGTTGCTTTTGGTTGGGGGGGGGTTGCTGCTGCGTTGTTCGTTGCTGCTGCGGGCTGCGCTGTTGCGGGCTGTTGTTGCTGTTGCGTGCGTTTGCTACTGTTGTTGCTGTTTTTTGCTGTTGCGGGCTGTTTTTGGGCTGCTGTTTTTTGCTGTTGCTGCTGGGGTTGCTGTTGCTGCTGCGGGTGCTGCTGTTGTTGCGCTTTTGTTGTTGCTGTGTTGTTGTTTTGGGGACCCTGTTGCTGCTGTTGCTACGTTGTTCCCTTTCCTGCTGTTGCTGCTGTTTGTTGCTGCTGTTGTTGTTGCTGCTGTTTTGCTTTTTGCTGCTTTTTGCACTTTTGCCCCGGGGTTGCTACTTTTTAAAAACTGTTGCAAAACGGGTTTGCTACTGTTGTTGCTGTTCCCGCTGTTGCTGCTTTTTTGCTGCTGTTTTTTGTTGTTTCTGTTTTTGCTGTTGCTGCTTTTGCTGCTGTTCCCCTGCTGTTGCTATGTTTTTGCTGTTTGTTGTTGTTGCCCTGTTTGTTGTTGCTTTTGGCCGCGGGTTTGCTGCTTTTGCGGCTGTTGCGGGTTTCTATTTGTTTGGCGCGTTCTGCTGCTGTTGCTGCTTTTTGCTGCGTTTTGCTGTTGCTGCTGCTGTTGCTACTGTTTTTTGCTTTTTGCGCTTTTTGCTGCTGTTTTTTGCTGCTGCGCTGCTGCTGCTGCTGCTGTTGTTTGCTGCTGTTTTGCGCGCTGTTGTTTGTGCTGTTGCTGCTGCTGCGCGCTGTTTTTTGCTGCGGGCTTTTGCTATTTGTTGTTGCTTTTTGCGGGTTGCTGCTGCTTTGCTGCTGTTGCTACTGTTTGCTGCTTTTGCTGCTGCTGCTGCTGTTGCTGCTGCTCCCTGCTGCTGTTGCTACTTTTTGCTGCTTTTGCTGCTGTTTGTTGCTGCTGTTGCGGCGGGTTTTGGGCTGTTGCTCCCTGCTCTTGCTACTGTTTTGCTGTTGCTGCTGTTCCCTCCCTTTTGTTGCGGGGCTGCGCTGCTGCTCTGCTGCTTTTCTGCTTTTTTCCTGCCGCTTTTGCGCTGCTGTTGTTGCTGTTGTTTCTGTTGCTGCTGTTTCTTAAAAACTTTTGTTGCTGTTGTTTGGCGTTGCTGCTGTTGTTGCTGCTGCTGTTGCTACTGTTTTGCTGTTGCTGCTGTTGCTGGTTGTTGTTGCGTTGCTGCTTTTTGCGGGGGGGGGGGGGGGCGGGGCCTGTTTCTGCTGCTGTTGCTGCTGCTGTTGCGGGCTGCTCGCTGCTTTTGGCTGCGCTGCGCTGCTTTTTGGGGCTGTTGCTGCTGCTGTTCTGCTGTTGCTGCGCTGTTGCTCTGTTCCCTGCTGCTGTTGTTTGCTGCGGTTGCGTTTGCTGTTGCTGCTGCTTTTTGCTGCTTTTTTGCTGCTGCTGTTGCTCGCTGTTGCTGCTGCGTTTTTGCTTTTTCCCGCTGCTGTTCCCTGCTGTTGCTGCGCTTTTGGGCTGTTTTGCTGTTGGGCTGCTCCCTTTTTGGTTGCTGTTGCGGGCTTTTGCTCCCTGTTCCCGTTTGCTTTGCGCTGCGCTGCTGCTCTGCTCCCGGCTGCTGCTTTTTGCTCTGTTGCGCTCCCCTTTTGGGTTGCTGTTGCTGCTGCGTTGCGCGGGCGGGTTTGCTGCTTTTGCTGCGCTTTTCTGCTGTTGCTCCCTGCTGTTCCCTGCTGCTTTTCCCTGTTGCTGCTTTTCTGCGCTTTGCTGCTGCGCTGTTGCTGTTTCTTTTGGCGGGCTGCTTTTTGCTGCTGTTGCTGCTGCGGTTTTTGCTTTTTGCTGCGGCTGTTGCTGCTGTTTGTTCTCTCCCTTGTTTGCTCCCTGTTTTCTGCGCTGCTCCCAAATAAAAAAAACTTTTTTTTTAATTTCATTGTGTTTGGGTAAAAACATCTGAAAAACCTTTCAAATATTTTTTTCCTCTTTTACATTTTCCCTTTCCGACCTCTGAGAAAAGCCCCGGGTTCAAATTTTTCCTGTCCCCCGATCTCGAACAACCCTTTCCCTTTCCCTTATTTTTTGAAAAACCATTTTGTTAACACAGAACACAACATTTTCCTCCCCCACCACCGTCAGTCTCTTCATTTTCCCCTTCGAAAATTTTTTTTTCTGTTCCTTGTGAAAGATTTTAACATTTTTTTTCTTATCCTCAAACGATGATAGGGTAAACTCTGGTTTTTTTTCTATCCATTCTTATTATTATATTTAGAAAAAATCCCATTAAACCCGTTGGATTAGCACAAGGGGATGGGAAACAGGCAAAAAAAGTTTAATCTTTGGGTTTTTTTTCCTTCAAAGTTTGAATTTTTTAGTTTCCTTAGTGTCCTCTTATACCTTACTGGCCTCACCTTGTTTTTCTCGTACCTCTCGCTCCGCTACCCCCATGACCCGTGGCCTTCCAGGCCCCTGGCCCCTTCCCCACCGTGGTCCCTTTCCCGCACCGTGACCTTCCAGGCCCCTGACCTTTCCCGGGCCTGACCTTTCCCGCACCGGGTTTTTTCCAGCACCGTGACCCCCCAGCACCGGACTTCCAGCACCGGACCCCTTTCCCGGACCAGACCTTCCCGGGCCGTGAAACCCCCCACACCGTACTTTCCCCACCGGACCTTTCCCGGACCGTGACCTTCCCCGCACCCTGGGCCTTTCCCCACCGGGGACCTTTCCCGCACCGTGACCTTCCAGCACCGTGGCCTTTCCCGCACCCTGGCCTTCCACACCGGGGGCCTTCCAGCAAACCCGGGCCTTCCAGCACCGGGGACTTTCCCGCAAAACCCTGACCTTCCAGGACCGTGGGCCTTCCCGCCCCGGGCCTTCCCACCGTGACCTTCCAGCACCGTGACCTTCCCGCCCCCCTGGGCCCCTTTCCCGGGCCGTGACCTTCCAGCACCGTGGGCCTTTCCCCGCACCGTGACCTTCCCCCACCGTGAACCCTTTCCCGCACCGTGGCCTTTTCCCCAACCCTGGCCTTCCACACCGTGGCCTTCCAGCACCGGGACCTTCCCCGCACCGTGGCCCTTTCCCCGCACCCGGGCCTCCCCGCACCGTGGCCTTCCAGCACCGTGAACCTTTCCCGCCCCGTTACCTTCCAGGGACCCTGAACTTTCCCGCACCGTGACCTTTCCCGGACCGTGACCTACCAGCACCTACCTCCCAGCACCTTTTACCTCCCGGGGACTGAAACCTTTCCCGCACCGGACTTCCCCCGCACCGTGAACCCCCAAAAAACCGGACCTCCCCGCCAAACCCTGACCTCTCTGCCCGGACCCTTTTCCCGTACCGTGACCCTTTCCCCACCGGCCTACCAGCACCATGACCTCCCGCAAACCCTGACCTCCCAGCCCCCGTTACCTAGTACCGGACCACCAGCACCCCTGACTCCCAAACCCTTCCCGCACAGTGCTTTTCCCGCACAGTGGGCCTTCCACACAAAGACTTTTCCCGGGTCGTGAACTCCTAGCACCGTGAACCCAGCACGTGACCCCCCCAGCACCGTAACCTCCCACACCCTGATCTCCAGCACCGTAACCTTCCATCAAACCCTGGGAACCCCCCACAAACCCTGGCCTTCCACACCGTGACCCTTTCCCGCAAACCCTGACCTTCCAGCACCTGACCTTTCCAGGACCTTTAAACCCACCACACCGTGACCCTTTCCCCGCACCTTAACCTGCCAGCATTTTAACCTTCCAGCACCGTGACTTCCCCAGCACCGGACCTCCCCCAAAACCGTGACCTCCCAGCCCCCGTGGGCCTCTCAGCACCGGGGACCTTTCCCCGTACCGGTGACCTTCCAGCACCGTGACCTACCAGCACCGTGACCTCCCAGCACCTGAAACCCCCCAGCACGGGAACCTAGTACCGTGAAACCCTTTCCCGCCCGGTGACCTCCCAGCACCTAACCCTTTCCCGCTCAGTGACCTACCGGGAAAAGGACCTTCACACTATGACTTTCCCGGGGCGGAAAATCCTAGCAACCCGGGGCCCAGCACCGTTAAACCCCCCAGCACCGTGACCTCCCAGCACCGTGACCTCCCACACCGTGAAACCCCCCCAAAACACCGTGACCTCTCAGTACCGTGACCTCCCAGCAACCCTGACCCCCCCAGCACCGTGACCTCCCAGCACCGTGACCTCTCAGTACCCGACCCGCAAACCCTGACCCCCTCAGCCCCCGTGACCCCTTTGCACCGGGCATCTCATACCGTCACCTCCAGCACCCTCACCTCCCACACCTTTACCTTCCCAAAACCGTGACCTCCCAGCACAGTGACGTCCCCTAGCGTGAACCCCCCGCAAAAACCCCCACCCCCCCAGCACCCCCGGGCCTCCCAGTACCGTGACCTTTCCCCACCGTGACCTAGCCAAACCCTGACCCCCCCCCCGCAAAGTGACCTCCCAGGGCCCGGGCCCCCCGACACCGTGACCTTCCAGCACCGTGACTCCCCCCACCTGACCCCCCAAAAGCCCCCGTGACCTCCCCCACCGGACCCCCCAGTACCGGTTTACCTCCCAGCAAACCCTGACCTCCCACACCCTGACCTCCCAGCACCGTGACCCCCCCCAGTACCGTGACCTTCAAACCGGACCTCCAAGAACCCGGGAAATTCCAGCACCGTGACCTCGCACCGTGACCCCCCCAGCACGGAAACCCCCCATCATTGGACCCCCCCCAGCCCCGTGACCTCCCAGCACTGGACCTTCCACAAACCCTTAATCCCCGCCCGACCTCCCAGCAAACCCGGGCCCCCAGCACCGTGACCTCCCAGCACCGTGACCTCCCCGCGCCCTATCTCCCAACACCGTGACCTCCCAGCACTGCGACCTCCCCGCACCGTGGGCCTCCCCGCACCGTGTCCCCCGAACCGTGACCCCCCCCCCCGGCCTGTGACCCCCAGCACCGTGACCTCAAAAGCACCCGGGCCTCACGCACCGTGACCTCACAGCACCGTGACCCCCCAGCACCCGGGCCTCCCAGGGGACCGCACCTCCTAGCACCCTCACCTCCCAGCACCGTCCCCCTCCCACAAAACCCTCCCCCCCCCACACCGGCCCCCCCCCAGCACCGTCACCTCCCACACCGTGACCTCCCAACCCGTACCCCACACCGTGACCTCCCAGCCCCGTGAAACCCCCAGCACGGTGACCCACAAACCCTGACCTCCCCAACCGGAACCCCCAAACACTGTGACCCCCCCAGCACCGTGACCCCCCCCAGCACCCGTGACCTCCCCCCCCCTGTGACCCCCCCAGCACTGGGGACCTCCCACAAAGTGACCCCCCCAGCACCGTGACCTCCCAGCACCGTGAAACCCCCCAGAACCGGAAAACCCCCCCAGCACGGGGACCTCCCCAAACCTGGACCTCCCAGCACCGTGACCTCCCAGCACCGTGAAACCCCCCAGCACCGTGACCTCCCAGCACCTTTACCCCCCAAATGTGGGCCTTTCCCCACCGTGACCTCCCAGCACCGTGACCCTCCCCCGCCCGTGACCCCCACACCGTTTACCCCCCCAAACACCGTGACCCCCAGCCCCGTGCCCCCGCACCCTACCCCCCAGCACCGTGACCCCCCCAGCACCGGACCTCCCAGCAAAACCCTGACCTCCCCCACCGGGCCTCCCAAACACCGTGACCTCCCAGCAAACCCGGGCCCCGCCCCGTGACCTTTCCCCCCCGTGACCTTCCCCCAACCGTGACCTCCCACACCGTTTACCTCCAACACCGTGACCTCCCCACACCGTGAACCCCCCCACACCGTACCTCCCAGCACCCGTGTCCCCCAAAACCCGGGCCTCCCACACTGGGACCCTCCCATCATTGTGACCTCCCCCACCGTGACCTCCCAGCACTTTTGACCTTCCCCCGCACGTGAATCCCAGCACCAGACCTCCCAGCCCCCGTGACCCCCCCCAGCACCCCCTGACCTCCCCCGCCCCGTGAAACCCCCCAGCGCCGTGAACTCCCAGCAACCCTGACCTCCCACACTGGACCTCCCCGCACCGTTTGGAAACCCCCAGCCCCCCGTGGCCCCCCGCACCGTGACCTCCCAGCACTGTACCTCCTACACCCCTGACCTCCTAGACCGGACCCCCCCCAGCACGTGACCTCCCCTCATTGTGACCTTTCCCCGCACCGTGACCTCCCCACTGTGACCTTTCCCGCACCGTGAATCCCAGCACCATGACCTCCCAGCAACCCTGACCCCCCCCCCCCACCTGACCCCCCAGCACCGTGACCCCCCCCAGCGCCGTGATCCCCCAGCACCGGACCCCCCACTGTGGGCCTCCCACACCGGATCCCACCCCGGTCCCCACACCGTGACCTCCCAGCACGGACCTCCTAACCCCCGGACCCCCCTAGCAAACCCTACCTCCCAGCCCCCGTGACCCCCCAGCACCGTACCTCCCACAACCCCCTGAACCCCCCAGCACCGTGACTTCCCAGCACCGGACCTCCCACACCCCGGGCCCCAGAACCGGACCTCCCAGCACTGTGGGCCCCCCCAGCAAACCCTTTACCTCCCAGCAAACCCGGGCCTCCCAGCACCCTACCCCACAGAAACCCTGACCCACAGCAAACCGGG
Source organism: Cherax quadricarinatus (assembly GCF_026875155.1). Lineage (NCBI taxonomy): Eukaryota > Metazoa > Arthropoda > Malacostraca > Decapoda > Parastacidae > Cherax > Cherax quadricarinatus. Next base: position 44,922,132 of record NC_069415.1, read on the forward strand.
CCTCCCCGCACCGTCCCCCTCCCAGCACCGTACCCCCCCAGCACCGCACCTCCCCCGCCCCGTCAACCCCCCACACCGTCACCTCCCAGCCCCCGTCACCTCCCCAGCAAAGGGCACCCCCAGCACCCCTGACCTCCCCACCGTGAAACCCCCCAGCACCGTGACCTCCCGCAAACCCGGGCCTCCCAGCACGGTGACCCAGCAACCCGGGGCCTCCCAGCACCGTGACCTCCCCAAACACTGGGGACCCCCCCCCAGCACCGTGACCTCCCCCCACAGTGACCTCCCACAAAGTGACCTCCCCAGCACTTACCTCCCCAGGGACCGTGACCTCCCAGCAACCCGGGCCTCCCAGCACCGTTACCTCCCAGAACCCTGACCCCCCCGGGACTGTGGGCCCTCCCAGCACCGTGACCCTCCCACAAAAATACCCCCCCCCAAAACCGTGACCTCCCACACCGTGACCTCCCAGCAAACCCTGAAACCCCCCCCACTGTGACCTCCCAGCCCCCGTGACCCTCCCAGCCCCCCGTGACCTCCCCGACCGTGACCTCCCAACCCCCGTGACCCCCCCAGCCCGTGACCCCACACCCCTGACCTCCCCCACCGTGACCCCCCCAGCACCGTGACCTCCCCCGCACCGTGACCTCCCAGCACCGGGGAAACCCCGCAACCGGGCCTTCCGCACCGGAAACCCCCCAGCACCCTGACCTCCCCGCACCGTGGGCTCCCAGCACCGTGACCTCCCAGCACCGTGACCTCCCAGCACCTTTGACCCCCAGCACCGTGACCTCCCAGCACCGTGACCTCCCCAGCACCGTGACCCCCCCAGCACCGTGACCTCCCAGCACCGTGATTTTCCCAGCCCCGGGTGACCTTCCCACACCGTGACCCCCCAGCACCGTGACCCCCCCAGCACCGTGACCTCCCAGCACCGTGACCTCCCAGCACCGTGACCCCCCCAGCACCGTGACCTCCAGCACCGGACCTCCCAGCACCGTGACCTCCAGAAACCGTGACCCCCAGCCCCGTGACCTCCCAGCACCGTGACCTCCCAGCCCCGTGACCTCCCAGCCCGTGACCTCCCAGCACCGTGACCTCCCAACTAAAACCCCAAAGAACCAGACGTGAATCCCTATTTGTCGCACCGTCCCAACCGAGGATGAATTTTATAGAGGATTGAAACCGGGGACCAAGACTGGGGAGGCGGGCGAATTTTAGAGGGAAAAATTTTAGGGGGCCCCAGGAATCAGGGAGGAGGAAAGGGAAAGGGAGGGAGGAAGGCAGGGAGGGAAAGCGAAGTGCAGGAGGGCAGCGAAGTGCAGGGGAGGGCAGCGAAGTGCAGGGGAGGGCAGCGAAGTGCATAGAGCAGAGAAGAGGGAATGGGGAAAGGGAGAGAAAGGAAATCAGGGAAAAGAAAGTGAGAAGCAAAGAGGGGCAGAGGAGATAGCATGGGAATTTAAAGAGGGCATAAGAAGGTTAAAGAGAGCAGGGGAAAGGTTAAAGAGGGCATGGGAAGGGTTTAAAAGAGGGAAGGAAGGGTATGGAAGGGCCGGGAAGGGTTTAAAAAGGGGGGCTTTGGGAAAGGTTAAAGAGGGCAGGGGAAAGGTTAAAGAGGCCATGGGAAAGGGGATTGAAAAAGGGGGCATGGGAAGGTTAAAAAAGGCATGGGAAGGTTAAAGAGGGCATGGGAAGGTTAAAGAGGGCATGGAAAGGTTAAAAAAGGGCATTGGAAGTTTAAAGAGGGCATGGAAGGTTAAAGAGGGAGTGGGAAGGCAAAGGACAGGTGCGAGGCAAGAGGGAAGGGAAAGAGAGTAGAGTGGAGGAAAGCATAAGGGAGAATAAAGGGAGGACAAAAGGGAGGAAGGAAAAGATGGTAGAAAAAGAGGAGGACAGATGCAGGAAGGAAGACAAAAAGGGAGAACAAGAGGAAGAGCACCTGTAACAGCGAAGCGGTAGAGAGCAGCTTTTGGTCATGGTAATGATCATGAACCATGTGTACCGGCAGCGGCAGCGGCGGCGGCAGCGGCGGCGGCAGCGGCGGGGGCAGCGGCGGCGGCAGCGGCGGCGACAGCGGGGGCGGCAGGCCCGGGGGCAAGGGGGGCGACGGCAGCAACAACAGTAGTACAAAACCACGAGTCAGTACCAGACTCCCCCTCCTTTATCCTGCTCTCTCCCAACCCCGCTTATTTTCAGTTCCCAACCAGGATTGGAGTCATTGTAAATGTAATTGAAGCTCAATATAATTAATTACATTTTTACTAACTGTAATTGTAACCGTAATTGAACTTTCAGATTAAAAGCAATTAAAATTTAATATAACTGATTGCTGGGCAAGCTTATACCTGCTTAAATAACAAAAAAAAACCCCACATAGAAGAGAGGAGCTTAAGACGACGTTTCGGTCCGACTTGGACCACTTACAAAGTCACACTGACGAAAAGGAGAGAAGGAGGGGATAAATATAGGCCAGAAGGTTGTTGTAGTGGGTAGAAGGTAGTAGTCAGTGTGACTTTGTAAATGGTCCAAGTCGGACAGAAACGTCGTCGTAAACTCCTCTCTTCTTTTTGCGGGTTATTTATGTATCGTTCCAGTCATGGTATTGTGTTTTTTTTTTTTGTTACAGCTTAAATAACATTATCAAATGGTACATTACTGTTTCAAATTTCCCCTGTGAAGTCTTGTTGTCTGGGTCACGTCCAGTACTTGTACTGCCGAGACCCCTGACCGGGGTGTATGACTGGGGATCTGAGGGCTGACTGGGACTGGGACTGGGACTGGGACTGGGACTGGGACTGAGACTGGGATCCTCCCTCAGTCTGAGTCGAGACTTGGCGACGAATGGAGGTATTGTTTCATGAATAAAAACGTAAAATATATTTGTTTGGTGTCAAAAATTTTGCGTTTTATGATTTTAATGAGTAATATTTTGAAAATAGTGCGAGACAATAGGCAAAGTTTTTTTTTTTTTTTCTTACAATTCTCGAATGGATGACTTTCATGGGATTCATGAATAATTCCTACTCAATAACGTCTTGATGAGTTTATAAAATGAATGAAAAGCTATATTCATGTTATATTTCCATAATTTTGGAATTTTATAATTGGGCAGTTTTCTCGAATTATTTTTGTAAATGTTTTGCATTTCATGACAGCCAAGGTCCAATGAAAGGACAGTGAAAGGCTAAATAAGGTCATGGAAAACGGTGGCTTTCACCGGCAGTATTTTCATTATCTCTGTTTTTAAATTATAATATTCACCACTGTTATATGAGTGAAACCTGCTTAACACATAGCCTGATTTCTGAATATTTTATCAGTAAGATTGAATGGGGAAAAACTCGTATTTGTAATAACAAGTTGTCTCTCTCAGCTCATCCAACCTGAGATTTAAAACCTTCATAAACTAATGACTTCCTACCTTCCAATGTTTTCTTACAATTTCACAAGAAAAACATGAGAATCCCAGGTCTTGTCTGGTCCCCAACTGGCATGCCAAAAATGCTTTGTAAGCTTTACACATTGTTTTAGATGCTGTTACAGAGAACTCTTACTCTTGTCTTAATAATTGATCACTATTAGCAATGCATCTGAGAATGATTGCACCCTCTTAAATGCCATTTCACTTCTTCTGATGGTCTTCTCGGGAGCCGACTAACTGATGCTGGTTTGTGAACCCCTGTTTTTATATTTGCCAAGCAAACCCCTAGAACATAATAGTTTTACATCAGTCTTTCTTAAAAGTGTTCCAGAAGTGTCCTGACCACAGAAGCAAAGTTCTGGGAACAAAATTGCTTCTTTAACTTTTGTTTAGTTATAAAAAAAACTGGGAAATGATGCTTATTTCCCAGGAACAGGACAAAAGTGAAATTTTGTTGCATAGTGTTATTTGTAATCTTGCTGAATCTTTGACTAATTACCTGTAATCTTGCTGAATCTTTGACTAATTATCTTTAATCTTGCTGAATCTTTGACTAATTATCTTTAATCTTGCTGAATCTAACTAATTATCTATAATCTTGCTGAATCTTTGACTAATTATCTGTAATCTTATTGAATCTTTCACTAATTATCTTTAATCTTGCTGAATCTTGGACTAATTATCTTTAATCTTGCTGAATCTTTGACTAATTATCTGTAATCTTGCTGAATCTTTGACTAATTATCTTTAATCCTGCTGAATCTTTGACTAATTATCTTTAATCTTGCTGAATCTTTGACTAATTATCTGTAATCTTGCTGAATCTTTGACTAATTATCTGTAATCTTGCTGAATCTTTGACTAATTATCTGTAATCTTGCTGAATCTTTGACTAATTATCTTTAATCTTGCTGAATCTTTGACTAATTATCTTTAATCTTGCTGAATCTTTGACTAATTATCTGTAATCTTGCTGAATCTTTGACTAATTATCTTTAATCCTGCTGAATCTTTGACTAATTATCTTTAATCTTGCTGAATCTTTGACTAATTATCTGTAATCTTGCTGAATCTTTGACTAATTATCTGTAATCTTGCTGAATCTTTGACTAATTATCTTTAATCTTGCTGAATCTTTGACTAATTATCTTTAATCTTGCTGAATCTTTGACTAATTATCTTTAATCTTGCTGAATCTTTGACTAATTATCTGTAATCCTTGCTGAATCTTTGACAAATTTTATCTGTAATCTTGCTGAATCTTTGACTAATTATCTGTAATCTTGCTGAATCTTTGACTAATATACCTGTAATCTTATTGAATTCTTTCACTAATTAATCTTTAATCTTGCTGAATCTTTGACTAATTATCTTTAATCTTGCTGAATCTTTGACTAATTATCTGTAATCTTGCTGAATCTTTGACTAATTATCTTTAATCCTGCTGAATCTTTGACTAATTATCTTTAATCTTGCTGAATCTTTGACTAATTATCTGTAATCTTGCTGAATCTTTTGACTAATTATCTTTTAATCTTGCTGAACCCTTTGACTAATTATCTGTAATCTTGCTGAACTTTGACTAATTATCTTTAATCTTGCTGAATCTTTGACTAATTATCTTTAATCTTGCTGAATCTTGACTAATTATCTGAAATCTCTTCTAGAATCTTTGACTAATTATCTTTAATCCTGCTGAATCTTTGACTAATTATCTTTAATCTTGCTGAATCTTTGACTAATTATCTGTAATCTTGCTGAATCTTTGACTAATTATCTGTAATCTTGCTGAATCTTTGACTAATTATCTGTAATCTTGCTGAATCTTTGACTAATTATCTTTAATCTTGCTGAATCTTTGACTAATTATCTTTAATCTTGCTGAATCTTTGACTAATTATCTGTAATCTTGCTGAATCTTTGACTAATTATCTGTAATCTTGCTGAATCTTTGACTAATTATCTGTAATCTTGCTGAATCTTTGACTAATTACCTGTAATCTTATTGAATCTTTCACTAATTATCTTTAATCTTGCTGAATCTTTGACTAATTACCTGCAATCTTATTGAATCTTTCACTAATTATCTTTAATCCTGCTGAATCTTTGACTGATTATCTGTAATCTTGCTGAATCTTTGACTAATTGTATGCAATCTTTTTAAAATCTGACTTAGTGTGACATATTGTGCACATCTTCAACTGTTCGGCTCTTAATGAAAACGTAACTAATAGTATTCTTAAGTATTGTTCAAATATATATATTTCAGTTCAAGACACGAAGTCAAATATTTTCTTATTACTTGCAACATTTAACAATAATTAGTAGAATGTGAAGTAATTGAAGAAAATAATTTAATACGAAATATCAAGTAATTTTAATTGTTATTTTTCTAATCAAGTAATTGAAGCTGAAAATTATTTTTAATTGCAACTGTAATTGCTCCAATTCTGTCTCCATCCTTCTCCTCTCTTCTTCCTTTACCGTTTGTTTTTCTGTCTCTCCCTACTCACTTTCCTCCGACCGAATTATGCATTAAGGAAATAATGGCAAACAAGATTTTTCAACTTTTTTTTTTTAATTTTCTCATCAATTTGTATTTTTCATTTGCATTCACGAATGTATCTTGTTGCTTATGTACTGCGCGCGCGCGCGCACGTGTGTGTGTGAGTGTGTGTGTGTGTGTGTGTGTGTGTGTGTGAGTGTGTGAGTGTGTGTGTGTGTGTGTGTGTGTGTGTGTGTGTGTGTGTGTGTGAGTGAGTGGTGTGTACTCCCCTATTTGTGGTTGCAAAGCTCTAGCCATAGCTCCTGGCCCCGCCTATTCCCTATTCACTAACTGGTCCACTCTCCCTGCTCCAAGAACATTATCGTACCTCATCTTAAAGTTATGTATGAATCCTGCCTCCACTACAACATTCACCAGATTGTTCCACTTCCTGAGAATTCTAAGGCTGAAGAAATACTTCCTAACATCCCTGTGACTTATCTGACTAGCTAACTTCTGCATCCCCTTGTTTCTGTGTCCCATCTCTGAAACATTCTGTCCCTATGCACCTTCTCAATTCCTCTCAGAATTTCATACGTCGTTATCATGTTCTTCCCTGTCCCACGTGCCCTCCACTGTCGTCAGGTTGAGCTTCCTTAGCCTTTCTCTTAGGACTTACCCCTTAGCCCGGGAACTAGTCTTGTTGCAAAACCTTTGCATTTTCTCTAATTTCTTGACGTGTTTGACCAGGTGTGGGTTACATATTGTTGCTGCATACATCAATATGGACCTGGCGTACATGGTGTACAGTGTCTTGAATGACTCCTTAAATGTCCACATGCTATTCTTAGGTTTGCTAGGCGCTCATATGCTGCAGCGGTTATTTGGCTGATGTGCGCCTCTGGGGATATGCTCGGTATGATGCACACCCCAAGATCTTTTTTCTTGATTGATATTTGCAGTCTTTGACCTCGTGGATTGTACTCCGTCTACGGTCTTCTTTGTCCTCATCCAACCTTCATTGCTTTTCACTTGGTGGGGTTCAACTCCAGGAGCCAGTTGCTGGACCAGGCTTGCAGCCTATCCAGGTCCTCGACCGCTTGTATTCTCCTAATTCGTTTCACATCGTCTGCTCTTGTTTGACCTAGAGATGTCATCCTCGTGTTTAAATATGTTTTTAGGGTTAAGGAATTAAAATTCAAAGGTTTCAATGTATATGAATGTTAAATTTCATGTCAAACTCTCCTCTTGTAGTTAACTAGAAAAACTTGTCAAGGGTGACATGCAGCAGATATGTCAAGATATGTTTCAAAATCCTGTCTTCAAGATATCAGAGTTTTGTGTGTTGAGTTCAATCAATTTTCTAATGATTGTACCAGAGACTCAGATGTGTAGATACTGAGATACTTCCATGGAACTTGTCAGCCTCCTGAAGTTTCTAATTGCGACTAACATAGATGGAGTTTAAGATAGCCACCTCCAAGCTATTCAAAGTCAGTGGTCAGTACGCTGAGGTCAGTGGTCAGTACGCTGAGGTCAGTGGTCAGTACGCTGAGGTCAGTGGTCAGTACGCTGAGGTCAGTGGTCAGTACGCTGAGGTCAGTGGTCAGTACGCTGAGGTCAGTGGTCAGTACGCTGAGGTCAGTGGTCAGTACGCTGAGGTCAGTGGTCAGGGCATGCAAAGAGTACGTAACCTTTATTCGGCGCATGGACACACCCTCATTTACAGGCTATCTCCCCCAACCAGCGAACCAGGTTGCTAAGAGTTGATGATGGGGCCCCGTCGTTCAACTAGTGACCAGGTTCTAGCCAATAAGAAGATGGTTTTGGCAATCGCAGAGGTTATGTGGGTACCGCTCTCCTGTCTGCCCTTGTCATTCCCATTCTAGAGCTGGTTGAAGCATGGTCTGCTATCTTGTGGCTTCTATTCTGCCTTGCTTACCGTGGAGTGCACTGTACTTATCACTGTACATAGTGTACATATTGCTGTTCTAAACTGGTGAAGGAAATATAAGCCCTAAAACTTTTTCTGCTGTGTTTATTTTGCTCCCATTACACCCGGGATAACAGGCCATTTGGATTCCTGGGTTGTAATATGGGTAGCCTGTCCGAGAGCTGGAGCTGGACTTAGAGAAACGGTTGAGCTTAGGGTGAAGCTCGTAGCAGGAACATTGTGCAGCTTGCTGTCTGGCATTGCATTAGCTTTGCCTACGCTTTACAAATTTTGCATGTCAGTTACTGTTATGGTCAGCCTTGCTATTGTGTGATCATTCAACAGCTCGCTACTAGCTTGTTCGGTGTGCTCGCTTCGCTACGGTCAATCTTCTAGAACAGTGTAGCTGTCTGGCATTGCTTTACAAATTTTGCGTGTCAGTTGTTACTAGCCTGTTCGGTGTGGAGAATTTTGCAGTCAGCTTTGCTTGTATGCGTATTCTGCAATCGTACTGTGCATAGCTAAGCGTGTCCTGCAAATTAACGTGTTACGTTGGGGTATTCTGCAATCGTACTGTGCATAGCGAATAACTTATGCCACCTAGACGAGTCAACGTCTGGTGTCGGCATATAACTTTGCATAACCTACCAAAAATTGTCCCTACAGCGTTGTTGGCAAATTGCTCGTTCCATTGGCATTAAATACAAACGCACTCTCACAGCTGCACAACTGCGTTCACTGATTGCTGACAAACTTATAGAAGAAGAGATGGCACATCAGACTCCTCCCTCTACGGGAGCAAAGGGCAAAAACTATGTTCTCGCAGGAGGAAGATAATACACCTACAGAGCAAAATGGTCAGTATAGTGCAGCTGGGTTGTCTCAAGGTGAATCAGCGGCGTTGGCACTTGAGCTGGCAAAAATCAATCTTGAGCAAACTAGGGAACAGAGAGCATTCGCATGGGAAGAATTTGATATGGAAAGAGGAAGGAGGCAGTTTTCGCATTCTGTAAATGATTTTAGTTTACAAAAAGCAGTACAGCTTGTTCCCCGCTTCAATGAGGCCTAACCAGAACAATTTTTCGAAAGCTTCGAAAATCAGGCTCGAGCCTTGAGGTTTGGCTGGAACAGCATTGGGCATCTTTTGGTTCATACAGCATTATTGGGTAAGGCACAGGAATTTACGTCAGCATTAAATGACGCTGAATTTTCTGATTATAAAGTAGTGAAGACCACAGTGTTGGGAGCATATACATGTATCCCAGCCAAATACAGTAAGCTTTTTAAATTAAGCAGGCGGCAGCTTGGTCAATCCCTAGTGGACTTTGTGAGACAGCAAACCAAAGCTTTTACCAGCTGGTATAAAGCAAGTGGTGTCTCTACCTTTGAGGAGCTGGTACAGCTTATTCTGATTGATAACCTGCTGGAGTCTGTGGGACCAGAGGTTCGAGTCTTTCTGCAGGATCGTGACTTAACCACTGCATTGGAGGCAGCCAGGTTGGTTGATAACTTCGAAACTAACCGCTCCTTGTCCGAGCGGTCCCGTCTCTCTTTTCAACAGCCTGGCATGAGCAGAGATCGTAAACCCTTTGGGAGAATGAAGTGCCAGCCGGAGGGAGAACGTCTACGTCAGCCAACTAAGTCACCTGGTGAGCCACGCTTCTCAACTTATGGTCCACCTGCGGAGAGGCAAACTACTCATGGTGCATCTCGACAACAGTATCCAGAGAGACACCAGCCAGAACGACACCATTTGCAACGTCAGCAGGGAGTAAAGGGCAAGCCTGTCGTCTGCTTCCTCTGTAACAAAGTAGGTCACATCCGTCCCAACTGCCCCCATAAACCCCAACCCATTGGGAAAATCTCTAATATCCCTAGTAACATGTCCCCTAGAGAAGTAGAAAAAGGTATGGCCCCTTAAATTATTGAAAGATCTTATTTCCCTTCAGGAAAACACAGAACAACTGAAGTAAAGACCTTTAGAGACACTGGAGCATATTGCTCACTTGTAAGAGAAGGAATATTACCCCTTTCAGAGAACACTTCCTTGAATTCCTCTGTTTTATTAGAAGCATTTGGAGGAGCTATATATTCTGTCCCTTTGCATAAAATTTATGTACAGTGCAAATATTACACTGGGTACTTGACTGTAGGTGTCTCAAAAGGATTCCCCATGAAAGATGCCATGTTATTACTGGGTAATAACATTACTACTGTTAGTGCGTGTCCTGAAACCTATAATTAATTCTTCTCCGGTTTTGGGCCCATAACTCGGCAACATCCCAAGGGTTGTCTGGAGAAATGTTGACCTATCCTTGGACGACTCCGATCTCGGAATAGCCACGTTGTTTTATGAGGCACACCGGCCGGAGCCTCGTAAATCAAGTGAACAGACCCCGATCAAGCCTTCCTATTCCCAGGTTGCAGGATTGCCAGAGGTCTCTGTTTCCATGCCCGAGGGACTGTCCTTCCGGGAGGAACAACGAAAGGACCATTCTTTAAAATTCGTTTTTGAGGCAGCCATGGGTAAATCCTCTTTGGGTCATCCGGTCAAGTATGAAGTTAAAAACAATTATTTGATCTGCACCGAGACTGGTAAGGAGATAGAAGGCCGGCAATTGTATGACAGGTTAGCGATTCCAACCAAGTTTAGACCTCAAATATTAAATATAGCTCATAATACGTCATTAGGAGGTCACTTAGGAGTTACAAAAACCTTGTATAGAATCACAAAAGAATTTATTGGCCAAAATTAAAGAAAGATGTAAGAATCATATTAGGTGTTGCCGAGAATGTCAGCAAGTTGGAAAACCTGGACATTCCAAACCTCACAACCATACCTGCGATGGAGAACTTTTTGCAGATTTAATTATAGATTGTGTAGGTCCACTACCTAGGTCAAAGCTGGAAATCAATATTTATTTAAGATTATGGATAAAGTAACCAGATATCCTGAAGCAATTCCCATGCGCAGTATTAATACTAAAGCTATTCTCAAAGCTTTAACAAAATTCATTTCTTGTTTTGGCATCCTTAAAACTATTCAAAGTGATCAAGGTACTAACCTACTCCAAAGCATTTAGAGAAGTATTAACTAGGTTAGGGATAATCCACAACTTATCCACTGCCTATCATCCTCAGTCCCAAGGCGCCTTGGAAAGATTCCATCAGACGTTAAAAACTACGATGAGAACTTTTTGCATGCACTTTCCTACAGACTGGGATGAATCACTACCTTTGTTGCTGTTCTCAGTACGAGAGACGGTGCAAGAGTCTACAGGGTATAGTCCGTTTGAGCTGATCTTTGGGGCACAATGTACGAGGTCCTCTTCGGGTGCTCAAAGAAGGATGGATGGGAGAAGACGTTAGCTCAACACTCTAACAACCCGTCTTCAAGGTTGCAGGTGGCACGTCAGTTAGCCAAGGCTAACCTAAAAGACAGCTCAAAGTAAGATGAACAGGTATGACAGAAGTGCAAAATTCCGCTCCTTCCATCCAGGAGACAAGGTGTTGGTGCAGGAACCTATACCTGGCCACACCTTGAAAGCTTTGATTTACGGGACCTATGCAGATTGTAAGTAGATTATCTGATGTAAATTATGTGGTAGCTCCCATTGATAAGAACTCAAAAACTAAAATTTACCACATCAATCAATTAAAATCTTTTCATACACCAGATAAAGTCCCAGTAATGACTCTGTCCTCTGAGGACGACTCTGACTCTTGCACTCTTTTCTCTGAAATTAATATTAAACTTTCAAATTCTGTCCTCCTCAAGGATCCTAGCCTTTAATGGAGGGACTATCTGAAACGCAAGCAACAAATTTAACTGAGCTTCTACAGTCATATCCTAATATTTTTTTCGGATGTGCCGAAAAAATGTACGTTAGGTTATCATGATGTAGATGTGGGAAACTCTAAACCAATTAAACTCTCCCCTACAGAGCTAATCCTGAAAAGCAGAGGCTACTTCAGCAGGAAGTAGAATTTTTGTTAAAGCATGGTTTTAGTCGGGGGAGTCATCTAGTCCATGGGCTTCACCGTGCATCCTTGTGAAGAAGGCTGATGGAGGGTTTCGTATGTGTACAGACTACCGTAAGGTGAATGAGGTCACAATTACAGATGCTTACCCTCTTCCTCGTCTGGATGACGTAATTGACTTTGTGGGTAAGGCTACTTTTGTGTCCAAGTTAGATCTCCTTAAAGGCTACTATCAGGTACCTTTGACGGATAAGGCGAAGGAAATCTCTGCCTTCGTAATTCCAGGAGGCCATTACCAATACACAGTTACCCCCTTCGGAATGAAAAATTCCCCCTCTTCATTCCAGAAACTTATCCATCAGGCTATTAACGGACTTGGAGGCACGGCAGCATACCTAGATGATATTGTTGTGGTGTCTGATACTTGGGATCAACACCTACTTAGACTTAAGGCTCTTTTTTAGACCTTTAAGAGTTCCCATTTAACAATTAATTTATCTAAATCTTCCTTTGGCCAGGCCACTGTCACTTTTCTAGGCCATGAAGTAGGTAGTGGTTTAAAATTGCACCTAAACTTGCTAAAGTTCTTGCTATTAAAGATTATCCAGTTCCTCATGATAGGAAAATCTCTTCAAACGTTTCCTAGGCATGATAGGATTTTACAGAAGATTCTGTAAGAATTTCTCAGATATTGTAGCCCCTTTTACCTCTCTTACCAGTCACAAAGTTCCCTTTAATTGGACCTCAGACTGTAACACTGCTTTTAATAAAGCAAAAAGATTATTGTGTACTGCACCCATTCTCTTGTCTCCAGACTTCTCCAAACCTTTTTCAATACAGGTTGATGCTTGTGAGTCTGGGGTTGGGGCGGTACTATTACAAATCGAGAATGAGGAGTTGCATCCTGTAGCATACTTTTCAGCCAAGTTCCAGCCACATCAAAGGGCTTACTCTACCATTGAAAAAGAAGCCCTCGCGCTGGTACTGGCTTTGGAGCATTTCGATGTTTATGTGGGCCAGACATCGCAGGTGGTCACAGTCTACAGTGATCACAATCCTTTAGTATATCTACAAGCCATGAAGAACCACAACACAAGGCTTATGCGCTGGACGCTAAGGCTTCAGCCCTACAATATATCCATTAAATATATTGCCGGCAAAGAAAATATGTTGGTAGACTCTTTATCTAGAGTTTAATATTTTTATTTATTTAGGTTAGGATGTTATTTGTGGTAACCCCTTTTCACGCTTTTTTTTTTATCCCCTGGTGTAGGGTTTTTTTTTAGTGAGGGGATGCGGGCTACCGTCCGCCTGTATCTTGGACCTATGCTAGCCTGTCTGACTGCTGTCTCACTCTAAGTTTAGGGTTTGGCTTTTGGTCACGAGAAAAGCTGAGCTCTATCTAAGAGTTGGATGGTGGAGAGGAAAGGCGGTCCCATTATTTTGTGCCATGGCGGCACGGTTACCACTGGGAGGTGGCAGCCTAATCCTGAGCCTTCTCGGGGTGGGGGTGTGTCATGCAAAGAGTACGTAGCCTGTATTCGGCGTATGTACACACCCTCATTTAGAGGCTATCTCCCCCAACCAGCGAACCAGGTTGCTAAGAGTTGATGATGGGGCCCCGTCGTTCAACTAGTGACCAGGTTCTAGCCAATAAGAAGACGGTTTTGGCATTCGCAGAGGTTATGTGGGTACCACTCTCCTGTCTGCCCTTGTCATTCCCATTCTAGAGCTGGTTGAAGCACGGTCTGCTATCTTGTGGCTTCTATTCTGCCTTGCTTACCGTGGAGTGCACTATACTTATCACTGTACATAGTGTACATATTGCTGTTCTAAATTGGTGAAGGATAAAATAAGTCTAAACTTTTTCTGCTGTGTTTATTTTGCTCCCATTACACCCGGGATAACAGGCCATTTGGATTCCTGGGTTGTAATAGTGGTCACGTGTGGTCATACCTGCCTAAGCTCTTGGGAGTTAGCGTGGGCTGTTACCAAGCACCATGGCTTGTAGAGTTTTAGAATCTCAGGTTCAAGTATTGAAGAAGGAGATTCTACTTCTTCAGGAGGAAAATAAGAGGGTGAAGCTTTGCATAGAGAGTTTGGAGTGAGTGTCCAAAGGATTTGGAGCACTGGACATTGCTGGGTCACCGCGTGTGGAGGGCCCAGCAAACTTTAAGTGGAATTGAGGTTCGCTAGCTCTCAGAAATGGAAGATAAGTGTAGTTCAAAAGGAAGATGTCAAGTAGAAATCCTATGGGCATCGTTCCACAAGAAGTGTACTTCCCCTGTTATGGAAAGTTCTTTAACGACCTTCTTCATTCTCCAGCCACATCAATGAGAATAACTTTAATTACTGATTTTCAAGGAGAAGTAAAAGCCGCTGCTTTTTTAACAGCTAACATAATCAACAGCTGAGTGAGCTTCCTGGAGCTTGTGGGAAATAGATGGGAAGTATAACATTTATGGGAGGCAAATGGAACAGGGACCATGATGTATGCTGGTGCAGGTAGGATAATGAGATTTGGGGCACTGGAAGAAGGATACCTTGGATAAAATTGACATCCAAATAACATAAAAAGTATGTTAGTGCAAAAAGGCGAGGGATTCCAGCACTTTCGCCGTATCTCCTAGAACGCGACGTGGGGTAAGAAAGATGTCTAGGCACAATAGGGTAATTACTTGGTATGCTGCTACTCCTTGGACTTGCAATCCCCCCTCTAACTGCGGACTTTTTTTGACAAAGTGAGAACAGAGCAAGACGTTCATCTCTCTGGGCCATGGATGGTTGCATTAGCAACCTTCAACATAGAGGGAAAGTGGATGGCCCCTTACGGAATTTAAACTGAAGATTTTTAATACCACATGGATCCACTTCGAGGAAAATCAGGGGAACAGCATTATGCACAAACGGGAGAAAGCCGGCAATTTACCCCAGGGTACTCTTTAAGAACAATACTCAAATAAGGATTTCTAGTATGGAAACAATTCGTTCAGCAAACAACAGAGAACTAGTTAAAATGAAAGCGACAGTGGCTAACTTTTCCCTTAGGTTTCCCTACTTAGTTTAATACAATAAAAATAAAGACAGATGAGTAAAGCTTACTTGTCAAAAATTAGGGAAACCTAGAAATTTGTTGGTAAAAAAGCAGGACCTTAATTTCAAAACTTTAAAAAAAAAAAAAAAAAAAAAGATTTCTGAATAAAGAATTAAAAGTACCACATGATGGGCAGCCGCTTAAGGGCAAGTGGTTTACAGTTTGGAGAGGAGAGTTTATGAGAAATTAAATGTGAAACGATTTTTTACCAAGACGAGTGTACATGGTAATGAGTTGAAGTCCATGATTCTCCTGCCAATCAAGGTGAGAAATAAATTTTTTAAATTGTGTGATTTTCAGGTAAGATGTTGACCCCTGCTTTTGTAACAGACAAGAAAAATCAGACAAGAGTGTGCCTTCCTGGGGCTATGTTGTGACATAGTCAGCAGGTTGATAATATTTTGGGATAAGGGAACAACCCCCATTACTGCTTAGTGCTGGGGGGAAAGACATTGGGGGAAAGGGGAGGAGAAGGGCGCGATAAGTTCAGGGCAGCCTAGAATAGTTAGGCTAAGGGGGGGTCCATCATAAAGACATCTGTCTAGAAAGGGGTGGGGAATGAATGGATTCAGGGCAATTTGGGGTAAATTACTGCTAGACAGGTACTGCAAGGAATTGCAATCCCATTCATTGATAACTGGGGCCATTCTTTGGCAAACTTTAGTACGTAAGGATGGGGTTCATCTCTCTGGGGATGGAGTGTTTTCATTAGCCAATTCGATTGAGAGGGTAATTGATGATTTCTCTAAGAATTTAAACTGATAGATTATAGAGGTATGAGTGTTTGTAGGAAACAATCAGGCTGCACCATTATGGTTAAAAACAGGAGCTATTACCGGGATACCTCAGGGATATGTTTAAAAGACAATACTCAAAATAAAGTTGCTAGTAATGGCAAATCAATTGATCAACAAACAAAGAGAGATAGTAGAGGGCAACGAGTGACTAGCTCCCTTAAGGTTTACTATACAAATAGTAGGAGTCTAAGAAATAAGACAGATGAGCTAAGATTACTTGCAAGTGTAGGTAATATAGATATTATTGGTATAACAGACCTGGTTCAAGCTGAAAGATAGAGAAATGCCTTCTGAATGCAACATACAGGGTTATAAACTATTCCACACTGATGGGGTCAACAGGAAGGGTGGTGGGGTGGCGATGTATGTCAGAGACAATTTAAATTGTTGTCTTAGACATGATATAAGATTAGAAACATCGATCACAGAATCTGTTTGGCTGCAGTTTCTCAAAGGTCGTGACAAATTAATTTTGGGTGTGATTTGTAGGCCCCCAAATCTGGATAGCGAGTGCAGTAAGGTGTTATGGGACGAAATTCATAAGGCATCTAGATATGAAAATGTTGTGATAATGGGAGATTTAACTTTAGACAAATTGATTGGAACAATATGACAGGAAATCTTGAGTCTAGTGACTTTCTTGATACGGTTCAGGATTGCTTTTTAGAACAGGTTGTGACAGAACCAACTAGAGGAAACAATCTGCTTGATTTTGTTCTTGCTAACAATGATTCACTAATTAATAATCTTGAGGTTAATGATGAGCTCGGGAAAGTGATCATAAATCACTTAGTTTCAATATATCGTGGAATTACCCAGATAACTGCAATCAAATCTCTGTCCCAGATTTTCGCTTGGCCGACTTCATGGGACTGAAAAATTACCTGGGTGGGCTAAATTGGGATGTCCTGACTGGGTCAGGCAGGTGATCTTGGTTGCCAATATGACGTTTTTCAGAGCATAGTTCTAGCTGCCCAGACAACTTTTGTTCCGAGTAGGGAAATTAGATCTAACAAAAATGATCCCAAATGGATGAACAATAGAGGCATATATAGGCGTATCAAATGAGGGGATGGGCAGTTAAGAAATCAATATATTCAGTTAGAGAGAGCAATCAAGAAAAGAATAAGAAAAGCAAAAAGGGATTATGAGCCTAAGGTCGCAAGGGATTCATAGACTAACCCAAAAGGGTTCTTTCAGGTATACAGAAGTAAGATTAGGGACAAGATTGGCCCACTTAAGAGTAACTCTGGTCAGATCATTGACAGTGATGAGGATATATGTGAAATTCTCAATACCTACTTCCTCTCAGTTTTCACCCAGGAAAATACTAGCGATATTCCTGAAATAATAGATTATGTAGAATAGGATGATAAACTATGCACGATTGTGGTAACTAGTGACATGGTCCTCAGACAAATAGAGAAACTAAAACCTAACAAATCCTCAGGTCCTGATGAACTATTTGCAAGGGTATTAAAGGAACTTAGCATACCTTTGGCAAACCTTTTTAACATATCACTACAAACTGGCATAGTGCCTGATAAGTGGAAAATGGCAAATGTAATACCTATTTACAAGGCAGGTGACAGGTCCTTGGCTTCGAACTATAGACCAATAAGCCTTACCTCCATAGTGGGAAAGTTTATGGAATCAATAATTGCCAAAGCAATTCGTAACCATCTTGATAGGCACAAATTGATTCATGAATCTCAGCATGGTTTTACAAAGGGGCGTTCCTGTCTTACGAATTTGCTAACTTTTTTCACTAAGGTGTTTGAGGAGGTAAATCATGGTAATGAATATGATATTGTGTATATGGACTTCAGTAAGGCTATCGATAGAGTTCCACACCAGAGGCTATTGAGGAAACTTAAGGCACACAGAATAGGAGAATTTTTATCCTGGGTAGAGGCTGACAAATAGGCAGCAGAGAGTTTGCATAGATGGGGAGAAATCAGAATGGGGGCACGTCACAATCGGTTTTTCCTCAGGGGTCAGTGTTGGGCCCGTTGTTGTTCACAATTTACATAAACGACATAGAAAAGGGAATAGATAGCAACATAAGCAAATTTGCTGATGACACCAAAATAGGCCGTCCAATTCATTCTAATGAGGACACTAGAGCACTCCAGGATGATTTAAATAGACTGATGTAATGGTCGGAGAAGTGGCAAAAGCAGTTTAATATAGACAAATGCAAAGTTCTAAACGTTGGACAGGTAAATAACCATGCCACATATAAACTAAATAATGTAGATCTTAATACTACTGATTGCGAAAAGGATTTAGGAGTTCTGGTTAGCAGTAACCTAAAACCAAGACAACAGTGCATTAGTGTTCGCAATAAAGCTAACAGAATTCTTGGCTTCATATCTTGAAGTATAAATAATAGGAGTCCTCAGGTTGTTCTTCAACTCTATATATCCTTGGTTAGGCCTCATTTAGATTATGCTGCTCAGTTCTGGTCACCGTATTACAGAATGGATATAAATGCTCTGAAAAACGTACAGAGGAGGATGACAAAGATGATCCCATGTATCAGAAATCTTCCCTATGAAGATAGACTGAGGGCCCTGAATCTGCACTCTCTCGAAAGGCGTAGAATTAGGGGGATATGATCGAGGTGTATAAATGGAAAACAGGAATAAATAAAGAGGATGTAAATAGCGTGCTGAAATTTTCCAGCCTAGACAGGACTCGCAGCAATGGTTTCAAGTTGGAAAAATTCAGATTCAGGAAGGATATAGGAAAGCACTGGTGTGGTAATAGAGTCGTGGATGAGTGGAACAAACTCCCGAGTACAGGTATTCAGGCTAAAACGTTGTGTAGTTTTAAAAATAGGTTAGATAAATACATGAGTGGGTGTGGGTGGGTGTGAGTTGGACCTGACTAGCTTGTGCTGCTGGGTCTGGTGCCGTGCTCCATCCTTGAGTGGAGATGACCAGACTGGATGGGTCATTGGGCTAATCCGGGGGGGGCTCCTTGGGCTAATCCGGGGGGGGGCATGGACCTGCTCCGCATGGGTCAGTAGGTACGTTGCAGTGTTCCTTCTTTCTTATGTTATGTTCTATTTTCTACAAATCTGGCAATATTTATTACTTACGTATGCATCATGGTATCTGGAACAACATGAGAATTGTACTACTTAATCATCCCAAGTGTACCAGAACCTTGCACTTAGCCATTTTGTAGTACGAGTAAACAACCGGCTAGTCAGTGCTGTGATATCGGGTATGAACCTTGAACAAATACAACTGTCTTATAAGAGCTCAAAATAAATAACTGGACAGACACGGCAAGACATCCATGTCTTTGAATGAGAGTTGAGGTATCACGAGGTACTGACATCAAGGAATTTTCATAGATAAATGATTGGTGCCAACATTATTAGCTACAGGAATGTAAGTTTCCATCATGAAGTGTCTTTGAATTTATCTTCCAATGTCACACTGTCCGTTAAGACGCTGACGGAATTTGATGACCAGCCGAGGCAGCCCGTAGAAATTTCAAGTCAGACACAACTACATGTAATCCCCCAGCAGTGTGTACTTAGACTGATCTACGTCCCCATGAAAATCAAAATACGAGGATGGTTGCTTAACATTTAGAGAGGAACGGTTTTTGAAGAAAAGTAAAAAGCTTTCGCACGTGATTATGAAGGTTAAACTTCCTACTATAGAGAGACAGGTAGGTATAAATATTGTCAGGAAACAGGGGCAAGTATTTCCTGAAGCGGGTCTTTAGTTACAAAGATGACCCACAACTGGAGCTTTTTGGGCATTTAACCAAGGACTTCCGCTGGCTTACCGCCCAAACCTCTTTAAAAACCATTAAACATTATATACTGTGGAGAGAAAAACAGCAGTACCTATTCAAAAATCAAAGTCAAACCATTATTAGCCAAAAACAAAAAAAAAAAACCCCAGTTACTAAAAAAGGGCTACACAAAATAGAGAGAAGGAGAAAAGTGAAGGATTTTTAAGGTTGATTTATTACCATAAAATTGGGTTTTGGTCACACTAGCTTTCCCTAAAAAATATAGTGTCTTCTGAAACGTAACTGCCCTGACAACAAAGGCAGGGTTTCCTGGGACACTTGGAACACCCAACGGTTGGATGCCATCGAAAGACGGCGCAGTGTTCTTATTTTTTATGTCTAACACCAGCAACACTTAATGCTACAAGATTCACCTCCACACAAAGTTTTTCTGCGATTTTTTTTTTTTTTTTTTTTAGCATGAAAAATATTTCTTTCATGTAAAAAAAAAAAAAAAAAAAAAAAAAAAAAAAAAAAAAAAAAAAAAAAAAATATACTTTAAAAAAAAATGGGAAAAAAAATCATAAAATATCGAGAAAAAAAGGGCCACGTGAAATAAATTCATTTGTTAAAACTATTTAAGGGAAAGGAAACTTCCTTGTAATTAAATTATTTATAAACACAGTCAACGAAGACGACTGGAAGTGTTGTTTTTCTCCGTCCTCCCCGGGGCACCATCACCCCGCGCCGGGACAAGACCGGGGAAATACTCAGGACAGTTACAGCCCCCCTTTACGGAGCATCAGTAGGTTTTGACTGGAGATTAAGGGTTAATTGGAGAGAGTTTGTGTCTAAGGGGGGTTGATAAATAAATTTAATTAACTTTTTTTGGGTTTTTTTCCCTATGTTCAGTTATTAAAATATTTTCGAACCTGGTTTTTTCCCCTTTTCCCTTTTTTTTCTCCCTTCTTCCACTTCCATTACCTTCCCTCATTTTTTCCGCTTCTGTAAAGGGAACCCCAATAAAAAAACTTATGGGATGTTTCGGTCCATTTGGACAAGTTGGACAAAAACTAGTCATAATTTTTTTACCTGGGGGTTTTTTGGTATTGTTTCCCGCACAGCATTTTGCCTTTTATTCTTTATTTGGGGATTACAAAAAACGCATTCCGAAGAAAGGGAAGGAAAGGGAAAAGAAAGGGAAAAGAAGGCATGAGGAGAGAGCCAGGGGGAAAAAAGGAGAAGAAGAGAGTAGGCCTTTTTTTTTTTCCCTTCAACCTCCTTCACAGAAAGCGGGAAACAATGGGTGGAAGGGGAAGGGAAGCTAGGAAGAAGGGAAAAGAAGAAAGGGACATTGTGCGAGGGAACTACTGGAGATAACTGAAGGGAATGAGGGGGAAAAAAGTTCCATAAAAGTAATTGGATTATTTATCAATCTTTTTGCTCTCAGATATCAAGACTGCTCTCCTACTCTCCCCCCCAAAACCTCCCGTCCAAATACACTTTTCCGATGAACCATTTTAAAAATGGTAAAAATTTAAATTGGGAAAGTCATCTATCGTGGGCGATATACAAAAAACTGTTTGGGGTAATTCCTGGAAAGAGTGATGGTTTTCAATAGTGGGGGCATTTCCAAAAAAGCCCGGGGAGGAAGGGGGAAAAAGAGAGCAAGTGAAAGGAAATATTCTCGCGCCAAAAACCCTACAAATTTTATTTAAAAAAATGTGAAAATACCCGCCAAAGACTCGCAGAATGGATTAGGAGGATAAATTTTTGTTTAGAAAAAATTTATCCAAAAGCACTGGTTTAGAAAAGAGTTGTAGAAGAGTGAAAATAGGGGCCCGGCGTCAAACGAGAACCTTAATAGCTTAAAAATTAGATTACAGGGTAAATGAGTGGGTGGGTTTGAGTTGGACCTGTTAGTATGGGCCAAAGGCTGCTGCAGGTTCCTCCTTTCTTTTTGTTCTTTTTTTAAAGGGTTTGGGGGTTTTTTTAATAAAATGAAGGGGGTTTTTTAAAAAAATGAAGGTGGTGTTTAAAAAAATGAAGGTGGGTTTTAATAAAATGAAGGTGGTGTTTTAAAAAAAATAAAGGTTTGGGTTTAAAAAAAATATGCAAAGGCCCTATTCTTGTCTTTCCCTGATCACGAGTATCACAGACTAGTGTGAGTAAAAAAAGATATATTAAATGCACAATATGGGATGGAAAATAATAAATCCCGCAAATGTGGTGAGAGAAAACTTATGAACACGTTTGAGTCCGCTTGGACCATTAACTAGTCCACACAAAGCAAAATGAAGGGGCCAGTACTGAGGGGAAAGTTCTGTGTTGCAGTATAGAGCCTAGTGGCGGTAAGACTCAGTGTTTTCCCATTGAAATGCGCGTGCAGAAATTTTTAAAAAATTTTTAAATAATCAAGGATTGATATATTTGGGGATTTTTAAACCAAAGATAACCTGAGAGATTGAAGGTTTTGAAGAAAAAAAAAGTAGATTTCTTCCTATATATGACACGAACCCATGTGAGAGTGATGTACCTGGCCAGTTCTTGAGCTTGACTCGTCAGATCACAAGGCTTCTTTTATAATAAAAAATACCAAAGGAGGTGAGAATATCTCTCAAACTGGTGAGGAAAATGGGAACTGGCCAACCCCCACCAGTCAAGTTAAAATCGTAAAATAAAAGGACACAAAATGCAAAAAAGTGAATTTTATTTGGCAAAGTTTCCTCTCCAGGAGTTTATAAGCTTAATGTCTTGATAAAGTCCCGAAGGCGCGTTTTCCACAATAAAAAGTCCATTAGTTGATTGTGTCCCTTTTATTTACATATTTTCGGAATTCTACCAATTTATTTAAAGTTAAAATACCTTCATATTACATTGTGCAGACCCAAAATCCTTTTCAGCTGTAGAGACTATTATAATGGGTTTTAGAACCTTGTGTGTGCAGAAAAAATTGGAATAAAGCTGACCGGGAAATATAAAAAGGGTTTTTTTTTCTACCCAAAAAAAAAAAATACAAAGAAATAGTGGTGGGTGGGGGTAGTAAAGATGGTGTGGTGTTAATGGTGGTAGTAGTGGTAGTGGTGGGGATGATGATGTAGTGATATTTTAGAAAGAGAGGCGTGTCTGGATTTCACCTCTCTGCTCCTCATCTTTAAATTTATATTTTTTATTTCAGGTTGCTGGGACCCCTGTTCCCCCACCGCCCCTCTCCTCTTCCCTTTAATCAGGAAGGGTTTTGTTTCCCCGAAATTGAAGCTCCCAATTTTTTCGGACCAACTTAATATTTTTTTTCCATTCCCCCAAGGCCGCTGGCCCTTTTTGGTTTACCGTTCCCAGTGAATATAATGCGAAAAAACCCCCCCTGAGATTATTTTTTTTTTCCCTGAAGGCGTTATTCAATTTTACCCCAAAAAGAGACGCCTTGGGTTCTTTTTTTCCAAAAAGAGAGTACTTAGATATATTCCCATTAAGGGAATTGTTCTTGTGGCTTGCAAAGGTACGAAACCTTTATTCGGGCATGTACACCCCTCATTGAAGGCTTTTCCCCCACCGGGAAACCCCAGGGGCAAGGGGTTTGCGAGGGCCCCCGTCGTTCAATCAGTACCGGTTCCAGCCAAGGAAAAGATGGTTTTGGCAATCGCGGGGTTTGTGGGTCCCACTCGCCTGTTCCCCTTGTCACCCCCATTTAGGGGTTTTGAAGCACGGTCTGCTTTTAGTGCTTCATTCTGCCTTCTTCCCGTGGAGTGCATATACCTATTGTTGTACATAGTGTATATAGTGTACATATTCTTTTTCAAAATTTGGTAAAGGTAATATAAGTCAAATTTTTCTGCGTGTTTTTTTGCTCCCTTTTTCCCCCGGAAAAAACCCTTTTGGGGACCCCTGGGTTGAATTTTCTCCTCCCGTTGGGACTTCCTACCTGCCTTTCCAGGTATTATCCTCAGTTCCCCCCTTTCAACTTCCTTCCCATGATTGCATAGCCTAATTTTAGTTCCCTTTTCCACTTCACTGTCTAGGTGTTCCCATTCCTGATATTAGGGTAAAAAATTTTTTCCCTAACATCCCTTTCATTTTTGTGTTTTTAATTACATTGAGCCGATTTTCCTGAGCCCTCTTAACAGTCCCCCCCTGGACATGTCATTCCTTAAATATTTTACAATTGCACTTGGTTTTCCCCTGCCCTTGATGTTAGGGGGTTTTTGGTTACCCTCTCGTCATAGCCCTTAATTTGGGGGGATGTGCCGTAGCAAACCTTCACATTTTGCAGCTTTTGACAAGCTTCATCAGATGGGGGGTTAATAGTGGGGTGTTTTTCCCCAAAATGGATAGTCATATGTATTTATAGTCCCGTGAATGTTCTTTTATTTTCCCCGATCGCCCTTGCCCTTTCTTCTTTTCAAAACTTGCATTTGTGGAGTTAAATTCCAAGGCCATTGTAGACCAATCATGCGTTTGTCCAGCCCCTTTTTAATTTTTTCCCTGGCCCCTCCGCTTGTATTTTCCAATTTTTTTTACTCATCTGCGAAAGGGGACCCTTTAATTTTATTTCCTGCCATTAGTTTACATTTATGGCAGAGGGCCAGTATGGGCAAGTATTGACCCTTTTGAACCCCCCTCGTCACTCTCGCCCTTAAATCTCATGACAATAACAGTGTTTCCTTTTTTGTCAGGTTTCCCTTTATAGGTATTGCTTCCCCCGAAATTCTGCAGCTCCTAAGTTTTTGTCCTTTTTTTTTGGGGAGATGATCGAATGCCCCCTTACATTCCGTAATTTTTCAGTCCACCCATCCCCCCTCCTTTGTTGTATTAATTTTTTATCCCGGATGTAGCTGATGAATCCACCATTCCAGGGGCCATTCTCTTTCCGATAACCTTCTCCTAAACTTGCAAATTTTATGTTAGTAAAAACCATTGGCCCCTTTTTTTAAAAAATAGGACTAATTCATTCTCTTCCGTTCGGCGTGCCCTGTTTAATAAATTGTTGAAGATTGCTGTAGGATTCTACAGTTCCTTTGCCTCTTTGCGAACCACGATTTATTGGACTCATTTTATTGCCCTTTTAGGTATCTAGCTCACCCTTAAATTTTACCTAAGCTCCTTTTTTTTTTTACGTGTCCTTTCTTGTGGGGCATTCTTTTTCTGCTCTCTAGACTGCATTTAATTTATGAATAACTCTGTT
This sequence comes from Cherax quadricarinatus, assembly GCF_026875155.1. NCBI lineage: Eukaryota > Metazoa > Arthropoda > Malacostraca > Decapoda > Parastacidae > Cherax > Cherax quadricarinatus. Next base: position 44,946,784 of record NC_069415.1, read on the forward strand.
TTTTGTTCAACTCTTTGCAGCCCTTTAGTTTTCCCAGTGGTCCCTTCCTTTTCGGTCTTATTACTGGTTCCTTTGTTTCGTCTTCCTGATGTGTAGATTGATTTTGTGTATGTCTTCTTTAATTGTCATTCAACCCCTTTTTACCCTTTTTATTTCTGCTTGCTTCCCATTTCTCTGGATTTTTTTCCCCCCCTGCCTCTCTGCACCTTGGGCAACTAGGTCCCCCCTTTTTGCCCGTTTTTCTTTGTTTGGGTAAGAAATTTCCCCCCGTTCCCCACACCTTCATCCCCATTTACCTCTTTCATTGATGTCTTTCCATCTAGCTCCCTTTCCCATGGCACTCTGCTCTTAGGAATTGCCTCATACGCCAGTCTCCTTTGCTTAAAATCAGATTTGTTACTTCCTTATGCTTGTTTGTTTCTCTCCACATTCACTTTCATAGGGTATTCAAACCCTCAGCACTGATTGGTCACTATCACTAAGGGGCTTTCCTATTCGATGTTCATTTCTTGTTGGCTGATCATCCCCTCTCTCTCTAATTGTGTCTCTAATTTGCTGAAGTTTTTGCATCACAACCTCCAACAACTTAGCTCTCCATGTTTCTGGTCCTCTTTGTGGCTACAAACTTTCCCAGTCTATTTCATTATAGTTGAAGTCACCTAGCTACCTCTGCTATTGTCTTCATCCTTGTCTTGCTTTTTTTAAATTTTTTTTCTTTCCTCCTGTAATCTTGTGTCTCGGGTAGAATACAACAAAGATATGTCCGTCCTATAACAGTGGTTTCCATCTCAAGATTGATCTCATGCCATTTCTGTTACAAGATAAGTTTGACCGGTCGCATTTTTTCCCTTGTGTACCTCTCAAATCTCTGAAAATTTGTCACCTCAGCCTCATCACCTGTACGTTCAAAGACTTATGAATCCATTCACAGGATAAAAAAAAAATATTAATTTAACTTCGCCAGACTTGCTGCCACAGCAAGTGTACTCTGTCCTTGACTCGATCCTGGTTTAATAACTACGATGATAAAGATATCTTGCCACTAGAAGAATTATTGCTCTCTTAGCCTCGGCAGAAAATTTTCTATTTTCCCCACTTTATTTTCCACTTTCATCGCCAAGCTTCCTCAACTCTCACATTTTATGTTTTTTTTCCTAACGCAAATCACGGATTTCTTTTTCACACCGATCGTTGTTCCATTTATTATTCACGCCAGTTAACTGTTGCTTTTGCAATCCCTTGTGACCTCAGTGTTTGTGTGTGTTGTGTGTGTGTGTGTGTGTGTGTGTGTGTGCGGGGCCTATCTCTGTCTCTCTTCGTTCCCACCCTCCCTTCCTCCTGGATTATTAGCTCAAGTCAGGTAATGCACCTGCTCCAATGTTCCACTGCCCCCTCCACATTTCTCAGCTTTACCCCCTGTTTCTTTCAGTTACCTCATGGAGGGGAGAGAGACTTACTCTAGTTTGTGATGTTACAAGGTTGATCAATACATATACATGCTTCATTAAATTAAGGATGATTATGTCATTCCTTGAATACACAAATAACCCGCAATAGGAAAAAAGAGGAGCTTCGGGACGTTCGGTCCCCTTGG
>NC_069415.1:44948877-44966452 GCF_026875155.1 Cherax quadricarinatus
GGGGGCCCCCTTTTTTCTATTCCTGTGGTTTATAGTTTTTAAAATTGGTTTTATTTCCCCTTTCATTTTTTCCCCTTTCACTCCTCCCCCTCGAGGTCATTTTACCCCCAGCCCCTTTTTACTGTCCCCAGATTCCCCCTAAATAGTTCCCAACACCCTCCGTCACCATTTTTCCCCCCAAAAAACCCCTCCAGTTCATTTTCTGTAATGCCAGCACCAGGGGGTCCACCAGCCCGGTTTTTTTTATTTTCCCACTGATAGAATTTTTTCCCGGTTTTCTTGGGGCTTAAATTTTATCCCTTTTTTAATACCATTTAATTTTACCCCACAATAGATCCTTTGGGGCAAAAACCCAAAAACCTTCCCCCGTTTTAAACTTTGAAATTTTTTTACTGGGGCCTGAACCAATTTTTCCCCCAAAAATTGCCCCAGTAATCATTTAAGCCCTTTTTTGTTTTACTGCAGACTCACAAACCATAAGTAAAGGTTTTTTTATTTTTCTCAGAACCCCCTTAATTTCTACTAATCCCCAAAGTGAAATCGGCTTTTTTTTTCCCCTTTTTTAAGAACTTGTTTTCAGACCTGTAATTTCTTTTTAAATTTTTATTTGTTTTTTTTTGAAAAGGGGCCCCTAAAACCCCCCTGTTTAAATCTGCTTTTTTCCCGGTTTCGGCAAAGGGTGACCACCAATTAAAAAGGTCAAAATTCCATGTGTAAGCCTGATCCAAACCCCCCCCCACGAATATAAGGGGTTAATTAAAAAAAACGAAAACTTGGTCTAAAACCCTTAAGTAAACCTGGTCTCCTAACTTATGTAAAATTTTACACTACCACTTGTTAATTTTGTTTTTTTAAAAGGGGTAAACCGGGTCTTACACCCTGAAAAGTAAAACCTGGTCAATCCCAGATTAAACGGGTCTACCCCCTTTTTATGAAAACCCGGGCCCACACCCCTTATTAAACCGGGTCTACTTCCACTGTAGTAAACCGGGTCTCACTACCACGTATGAAACCTTTCTAAAACCCCAAATGTATTAAAGACTGTTTCACACCACTGTAGTAAACTTGTCACAAACCATGAGAAGACTCCTAACACTATGTAAAGACCGGTCTACTCCACGTAGTAAGCCCTTCTACACACCATAGGTAAACCGGGTCACACTACCCTGGGGTAAACCGTCCCATCCACTGTTTTAAGCCCTGTCTCCTCCCAAACTGTTAAACCTCTACACTACCATTATGTAAACCGGGTTTTACACTACCATTTGTTAAAAACCTGGGTACCTACCACTGTTAAGACGGGTCTACAGCCCCACTGTAGTAAAACCGGTCAACACCACGGGTAGTGAAACCGGGTCTACATTTCCACTGTAGAAGACCGGTTACACTACCGTATTTAAGCCCCTGGTTTACACTCCCACTGTATAAGACCTTCTACACACCACGTATAAACCTTTTACACTACCACGAAAAGACCTGGTGACACTACCACGTAGAAAACCCTTTAACACCATTAAAAACCCTGTTAACTACCACGTATAAGACCGGGTGGACACTACCATTTGTATTTAAGACCTTTACACACCACTTATAAGACCGGGTCTCCCAACCACGTATAAACCGGGGTTACACAACCACGAGTAAACCGGTTACACTACCATTTAGTAAACCGTGTCACACCACTGTATAAGCCCTGTTAACCCCACTGTAGTAAGACCTTTGTAAAAAAACATTTATAAGACCGGGTTACACTACCACGAATAAACCGGGCTACACTACCACTGTATAAACCGGTGTAACAAACCCACTGAAAAAACCGGGTTACCTCCCACTGTAAAGACCTGTACACACCCGTAAAGACCTGTTAACACTACCACTGTAGAAAAACCTGTACCTACCACTGTAGAAACCTGGTTACACTACCACGTATAAAGACCTGTGACACTACCACTGTATAAACCTGGTTAACACCCACTGAGTAAACCTGGTGTACACCCACTGTAGAAACCTGGTTACCACCCTTATAAGACCTGGTGCACTCCCCACGTAGAAAACCCTGGTAAAACCTACCACTGTAGTAAGACCGGGTTTACCTACCACTGTATAAACCGGTGTACACTACCACTGTAAAAGCCGGTTTAACCTCCACTAATAAGACCTGTTTCACTCCCACTGTAGTAAGACCGGGGTACACACCACTGTAGTAAGACCTGCTACCACCCCCTGAAAATAAGACCGGGACACTACCCTGTATAAACCGTTCCCACACCACTGTAGAAGACCTGGTTACACTACCACTGTAAAAAACCGGTTTTACCTACCCTGTAAAGACCGGGTTCCCAAACCACTGTAGTAAGACCTGGTTCCCTCCCATGAGTAAGACCTGGCACACACCACGATAAGACCTGTTACACTACCCTGTATAAAACCTGGTTACACAACCACTGTATAAGACCTGGGACCAAACCCTTGTATAAGACCGGGTTTACCACCACGTAGAAAGACCTGGTCTACACTACCACTGTAGTAAGACCTGGTCTACACTACCACTGTAGTAAGACCTGGTCTACACTACCACTGTAGTAAGACCTGGTGTACACTACCACTGTAGTAAGACCTGGTCTACACTACCACTGTATAAACCGGGGTTTACACACCCTGTAGAAAACCGGGGGACACACCACGATTTAAACCGGTTACACTACCACTTAAAAAAGACCTTCACCTACCACGTTAAACCTGGCTACACCCCACTTATAAGACCGGTTACACTACCATGAGAAAACCGGGTTACACTCCCACTGAGTAAGACCTGGTACCCTACCACGTATAAGACCGGTTAACACTACCATTAGTAAGACCGGGTGACACCCCAAATGATAAGACCGGTCTACACTACCCGAATAAGACCTGGTCTACACTACCACTTTTTAAAACTGATTTTATTTAAGACCGGGGTCACCCCCGGGCCCGTTTTCCACCCCTTAGTCCCGTCCCAGGATCACCCAACCCTTTTACTAACAACCGGTAAACCCCCAATTTTTATTGGGAACTAAACCGGGGAAAAAAACGCCCCAAGCCCTTGGGCCCGGGGGACAACCCGGGCCCTTTTCCCATGAAAAAGACCGTTAACCCCAGGGGCCCCACCCAACCTGTAAGAAGACCTTTACAACCCCCCAAACCCTGTAAAAACCGGGTTACACAAAACCACTGTATAAGCCTGGTCTACACACCACTTAAAGACCGGGTCTACACTCCCCACGTATAAGACCTGTCTCACTACATTATAAGACCTGGTCTACCTCCACTTTTAATAAGCCCGGGTTACACTACCACTGAAAGACCGGTTCCCTAAACAAATTAAGAAAAACCTGGTTACATACCACTGAAAACCTGTCACACTACCATGTATAAGACCTGGTTACACACCACTGTAGAAAGACCTTTACACTACCATGATAAGACCGGTTACACTACCACTGTAGTAAACCTGGTTACACTACCACTTAGTAAAACCTGGCCCCTCCCCACTGTAGTAAGCCGGGGTACACACCACGTATAAACTGTCTACACTACCACTTAAAAACCTGGTCCTACCCCTTTTTTTACCCCCTGTAAAAACCTGTCTACACTACCATGTATAAGACCTGGTCTACACTACCACTGTATAAACCGGTTACATCCACTGTAGAAAACCTGTCTACCACCACTGAAATAAACCGGGTCACCTACCACTGATAAGCCCTTTTAAACACTACCACGATAAGACCTTTACACTACCACTGTAAAAACCGGTTACACTACCCTGTATAAACCGGGTTACACCCCAAAGTAAAGACCGGGGTTTACACCACTGTATAAGACCGGTCTACACTACCCTGTATAAGACCTGGTCTAAAACACCACTGATAAACCTGTGTACACTACCAGGGGATAAGACCTGGACCTACCACGATAAGCCCCGGGGGGACACCTCCACTGGAAATATGGTGACACTACCAGTTAAAGACCGGCTAAAAACCCTGTAATAAAGGGTCACACACCACTGATTAAAGGGACAACCTGTGTCCGGGTCTCATAAGGGGTAGTAAAAGGGGGGTTACACACCACTGTAATAAACCCTACACTACCACTGTAAGAAATGTTACACTACCAGTATAAACCTGGTTACACTACCACAAAAGACCTGGCTACACTCCCACTTAAACCTTCACCTCCCCCTGAAAAAACCTTTAACACCCAAAAAACTTCACACCACTGATAAGACCTTTCACTACCACTGTAAAAAACCTGGACACTACCACTGTTAAGACCGGGTTTACACACCACGTAAAAAGACCGGCCCTAAAAAACCCCACTTTAAACCTGGTTACACTCCCACGTATAAGACCTGGTTACACACCACTGTATAAACCTGGTCTAAAAACAAAACCATTTTATAAACTTCACACTCCCACGTAGAAGACCTGGCACACTACCATTTATAAGACCGGGTCTCACTACCAAAATTATAAGCCGGGCTACACAACACTTCCCGCAACTACCACATGCCCACATTTTAAAAACATGTGCACCACCACTTTTAAATATACCATGAAAAATAATTTATCACCCTAACCAAAGGGCCCCGGTTTTGAAAGTTCGAAGCCGAGAAAAATTTTTTCTCAAGGGTATGATTTCAAACCTAAAGAGAAAACGAAAATAAAAAGTCCAATAAATTATTTTTTGGAGTTTACTTAATAAAATTGCTTATAAATTTTTTTCCCGGGTTTTTGGTTCTTCTTTTGGTTGGTGTGGGGCAGCCACACTAACACTCGTTGATCACCTTTGATCCACCCTTCCGTGTGTCACTGGGGGGGCCTTATCCCCGGATATCCTCCTTTTCTCCAGTAGTTTTCCTCGTTTTTGCACAACTGAATTTTCAAAAGCAATTACATCGACGCTAATAATTGATCAAAGTCACCTGCTCTCTCTCTCCCCTCCCCTCTCTCTCTCCCTCTCCCCTCCCCCCTCCCCTCTCTCTCTCTCCCTCTCCCCTCCCCCCCTCTCTCTCCTCTCTCCCCCTCCCTCTCTCCCTCTCCCCCTCTCTCTCCCCCTCCCCCCTCTCTCCCTTCTCTTCCTCCTCTCCCCCTCTCCCTCTCCCTCTCCCCTCTCTACAAACTTAAAGTTAGATAAAATTTAATTTGACCTTAAAGAAATAATGTAGTATTAGCGCCTTTTATTCATCTCATCCTCGTACAATCATAAAATCACACAGGGAAGGCAAGTTCGGTGTTCAATGGAATTTTTTAGTGATTTTTGATAACTTCATTAAGAAACACTTCTGTCCTTCTAAAACATCTCTTAAATTTAAATGTTATTATAAAGTTCATTTATTCATAATCCGGTTTTCGGGTCCTAAAGAGACGCTTTTTCCATCGACTACCGTTATTGGGACAATTTTAAGCTGATGTATATCTTTACGATGTTTAACACTCACAAACAATCATTTTCCCTTTAAAATAATATAAAATATTACATCATAAATGAATTTTTACGAATTTTTTTTATATTTTTTTTAAAAAACCCAAAAATAAACAATAACAAAAAAAAACCATAAAGATACAAATTGAACAATAACTAAAAAACATTACATTTAAATTAAAACATTAACGAAAACAAAAAAATAAAAATATACCCCCATTACCTACATAAAAATCAGATACCGAAGCTTAAACTTCCAACTAGCTACATTGGGTAAGTTAACTTTTGCAAAAACATGCAAACCAATTAACCTTCCTAAAAATTAAACATCCCTTGCTCTTAATTTACCTAAATAAAAAAACAAGTAAATAAAGACATTTGAATCAAAGAAATTCCACAATTATCATAAATTTACCCTAAACCCAACCTAGTAATTTATCGATATAATTCTAATCAACACAAAATTTTAACCAATTCCCCAACCAAAATTTTTGGTGTACATAACAACCTTTTATTACCATAAAAAAAAAAAGAAAAAAAAAAGGAAAACCCCCCCTTTACCTTTAAAAATCAAACTTCAATTTTCCCTTTGGGACATACATATAAATAAGATAAAATATGTTTCTAATTTAACACAACCTTTCAACTCATATAAAAGACGTCAACCAACCCGAAAAATTCATCCTTCTTACAACTTCAATTCGTAAAACCTTTTAAACTAATACTAGAAAGCCACCAAACTAACAAATTAAAAAAAAAAACAAAACTCAAAATATCAAAACACACTATGCTTCATTGGGCCCCCCAACAATTGTGCTTACAAAAATACAGTAAATTAAAGAAACTAAAAGCATTTTTACATTAAAACATTTATAAAATCTAAATGCCAAAAAAAATTTATTGAATATCTTGAAAATGTTCATGAAAAAAAACATTTAAAGTATACAAGAAAGTAAAATACATACAATACATACAATACATAATATATATATACATACACCTATATATATACTCACCACATACTACATACACAACATCATACATACACAACACCCATACAACAATCAAAAATACCATACATATTATAATCGATAATTCCAATTTTAACGAATTGTACTTAAAAACCGAAAAAATAATGTTAAATTGCCCCCCCCGACAACCTCATATAACATTCTCAAACCATCATCTACCGCCCCTTCTAAAACCAGCCCATTTCTCCCCCTTACCGCCCTTTCCCAAATCCCTAAATCCCGTAAATGAAATCCCAAACCCTCACTTTTAAAACCCCCCCCATCTCCCCCCTACACCTCCTTTTTTCTACACTTTTTCCATAAAAATTGCGTTAACATTAATTCTTTCCACACTTTCGTCCTCTCATAGCCCAAACATATAAATATAATCCTAATTAATACCCCCGCATTTTCCCCTACCATCTATTCACCCCCCTATGTCTAACTTAAAACCCCAAAACCTGCAAAACCCCCCCCCCCCACTAACCTTATTTCCTTACCCAACCAAACCCTTTTTAGTTTCCCTACATTCGCAAAAAAACACTATAGGAAAACAGTCTCCCATCCCCCCCACAAACCTTGCATATCCCCTCCCCCCGTATTCCTTATGGGAAAAAAAACCCCTTCCAACGGGAAACCCATGTAAAAACTAACATTTTCTTCTCGTATTTGGGTTTTAAAGTAATTTGTTCAAACCCCCCAGATATTACGCCAATCTACATCGATAAAAACCCTTTAACCCCCCCAAACTGCCTTAAACCTTTCCACCCCATCAAGGTTTCCCAATTTAAAATTGAAGGATCGCTCATGTTTTTGATACCCAACTTGCCTCACCCCATTAAACCCCTACCCACCCACCACCGTTTCTACCTGACTATCTTTTTGAAGCCGCCTTCCCTCGCCCCCCCCTCCCGCTTATAACTACGTTTCAAAAGCACACTCAAACCCTTTTTAAAAAACTATAAGACCCACCCCCCCGCCAACCGGGGGTGTGACAACCCCCCTCACCTAACCATTTGCTTTCCAAACCCCCAAAAGAATCTAAAAACGCCTTTTGTAACCTTTGTTCCCTACAATATCGGAATATTCTCTACACCAAAGTTTACTAATTTTAAAAACATTCTTGTAATTAAACCCCTTTTATCAAATTAAGTGTCAGCTCGTAAACCCTGTGCCCCTTTAACCCACTCAATACGCCTGAAATTTTTTTTTTGTCTAACTTATACACTTTCATAAACGATCCCACTATCTAATTGGCCACCTTTTCCACCTTCAACTACTTCCATTTCCCCATTTTCCTACCCCAAGATCCATAACTTCGTTTTTCCCCCCTTATTAATTGACACCAGAACCTTTTCAAAAACTTTACTAACTTTTCCCCCCCAGGAAAACCCGTTTTCCCCTTACTAAAATCGTTGTTCACAACAAAAACAAGCCACCCCCCCCCCCCTTTCGTCACCAACCCCATTTGCTCCAAAAGACCCTAATTCCTCATAAAATGGACCTGTAACACGCAAAAAAAAATTTGTGAAAGGGGGAAACCTGACGTAGACCCCGCTCATCTAATTTTTTCTCCTAACCTTTCCCTTTCCTCACCCGCAAGTCATCTTTATAATTAATTTGGGCCCATATATAATTTTTCCCTCCCCCAAACCCCGCCATCCATAATCTTTCCCTAACCTTCCCTTTTTACACTTCATATGCCCTCCCGTCATACCAACCCCCCCCCCCCACCCCAATTTTACTCTTTCTTTTTAAAAAAACTTTTAACAAACTGCCCCTCATACATTAAACCTTCCCCCCACCCATATTGTCCCTTATCGATCACTTTACCCAGGGCCTTTTTTATTCTTTAGCAAAATTCTTCAAAAATCTTTTAAAAACACCACACAAAACGAAAAAAAAGCACATATCTTTAACTTTAAGGCTCACCTTTACACAGAAAACGACCACAGCCATCCTTGCTGGCCCCTAAAAAACCCATCCCGCTAAGGAAATTGAAAATCTTACCAAAAAATTTTTTTAAAAAAAAGCTCCAATTTTTTAGATAAAAAATCACTGGCACCCACAATTTCCCGGTGCCTTCCTAAAGCGCCCCCCAAAAAAGCTTCCCATTCTCCCCTCCGTTACGGCCTTCCAAAAAGAATCGATCATCTCTTCAACTACACGCCAAACCTCCCAAATTTACGTAATGCATTTTACTTATTTTCCCCCACTTTGCGTTTCAACTTAAAACCCCAAATCAATATCCCACTCTACCCTCATCGCGTCAAAACCTGGTCCCTTTTTATACCCTTTTCATACCTACCTGAACATTTCAAACCCCCTTAACTCCATTGCCTTTCGACGGTTTGTTTTACTCCGCAACCACACCCGACGGGCCCATCTCCCCCCCCAAAACCTCCTCAATCCCGCCCTTTTAACCTTCCCCCCTCAAACCCCCCATTTTGTAAATTCCGGATATTTTCCTTCAAACTTTTAATTTCAAAACAGGAAAATTTGCATAATTTGGGATAACATTTGTGCACGCCCCTCTAAATAAATTTTTAAAACCGTATTGTAACATTATACTCTTCCCTCGTTAATAAAATTTCCTTAATACTTTTTTAGCTATTGTTTTTCCCACCAATTAAACCCTGGCAAACATCCCCTGTGCTTCTCCACTAAACGATCCCACATATTTCCAAAAGACAAAAACTATCCCTTTTCCCTTTAAAACTTTACATTCAATTTTCCAAAATTAAACCCCCCCGAGGGACACCCTCAATATCCACATCTATTTCCACCCTCAGATCCGAAAAAACCCACTATACATCCACCCTCCGCAAGTAAACCCCACAAGCACGTACTTCGGTCCAAACCCCGCCGCATAAACCTCGTTTAATGAAGGGATGCTCTACCATCCCTCCCCCCCCACACCATCCTTTTAAACCCCACCCCGTCAATATATCCCCCAATACCCAAACAAAACCCCGCACCTCTGGGCTCCACATCTTTACGCGTAAACGCAATTTCCACTCCCGCCATTATTTCAACATTCTAAACCACGTAAAAAATAGACCACACTCCCAAAAAAAAATTTTGTTTTAATACCCCGCACCCCACCGGGCCAATACCAAAAACTAAACTAATGGGGAACCCTACCCCAAATTCCCTCAACTCAATTACCCTCCCCTCCCCCCCTTCACTACGCCTTACTATAAACGGGCTAGTTTCCTTTACCAAAAATGGCAGCCCCCCCCTTTTGACGTTCGCTTTCCATTAAACCCTTATAACCACTCATATCCCAAATCATAAACCCCCTAAAATTTTTCCCTTTAAAATACACATCCACACCCAAATCCCACCAAAAACTCTTAAACCACTTTAAACTTTTCCATCTCAACCCGTTAATATTTATAGAAAACACTTAATCAACAAAAGGGTTTTTTTTTTGCCCCGCATTTCTTTAAAACCCCCTTCGTTTTGCAACACCTCGTCCCTCCCCCCCCCTTTTTTTGGAATCACCTTGCAATCCCTTTCCTTGGTTCACCATTCCCTCTCTTCTGTACCTCCCCCCAAATTTTTCCCAGGGTTGGCAGGGTTAGCACATCATCAAATCCGTTTATCGCTCCTCTTTCGTGTCCCCCCTCCACCTGCATTTTGAAATCTAAGCAAACCCTCCCCCGATGCACCTCCCCCCTACTGCAGCCCTTCATCCTTTTGACCCCTCTCGCGCCAAACCATATTCACAAGCCTTCCCAGAAAATAAGCCTGGGGCTTCCACCTGATTAGACCAAATTCCTCTAACAATCATCCAAAACCTTTTTTCCAAGACGGGGCCCCCACTTTTTCACCCATATTAGTATCTCCCTCAAAAACCTTTTGAAAATCCCAAAGACGGATTCTCCTTTAAGCGTTACAATTGGGGATTCGGCTCCTTTTTTTTGTCCACCCCACTCCATGACAACCGTTTTTGGGGGGGGTGTACAAAGACTGTTTTCCCATCGCCAACCTCGTCCACTGGCTCTTTGCTGCTTTGCCCCTTGCTGTTTTCTGTTTCCGGGGCCCACTTTGTTTTCCCCCACTGCGCCCGATGTGGGCATATGCCCACAAGCCGACAGAAAGTTGTGCCCCCATACTTACTAGACTTAGTCCCCTTAATTTTTTCAACCAATATTAAGGAATAGGGGGTTTTAAAATCATTTTAAAAAATTATAGCCCTTCCAGCGCACCTGCAATGGTCCTTCCCATTCCCCCGCTGGGCTACTGAACCGCCCATAAGACGCAGTTCATGGTAAAATCAAAATCACGCCCAAAAACACATTCCTGATTTTCACCCAGTGTAAGTCGAGATACATCAAAGTCTCACCGACACACTATTTAAAACCGGGATGAGGGCTCCAACTTTCGACCACGCCTCGAGACTTTCAAAGTCATTTTAACGAAGATTTTGTCATTCCATTTAAGCACACCACCTATCTCCTCATTTGCTATACCAAGGTATCGCGAATGTCGCTGTAAAATAAAACCATTTGGATCCTTGACACACCACGGATCATCTCAAAGCAACATTTGATTCTTCTTCTGCACAGCGCCATTTGGGAAAAAAAAATTTCCACCAAGCACCAGGGGCACTCAATCATAAACTGGGGGCCAAAACAAACTCAAACAGGAGCGTCTGCGCAGCTCGTCCACACGGCTCGGAGGCGATGAGGACAATATTTTTACGAATTAAGGCGTATCCTAAAAATACCAGAAGAGTGAGAATTATAGGCACTGACATACATGTATCGATCATGTCACCAGCAAGAAAGCATTTTACCCCCGAGTGGCCCTTTCAGTCCTAATACAGAAGGCACTCCAGAACCACTGGTGGCGGAACGTTTCCTTGATGGGGTGTCTTGATCGGTGCTACCTTTTGCTTGCAGCTTGTTGGTAGTTCCACCAGTACAGGTGGGAGTGTTAGTATCAGAGGATGTCACCATCAAGGATCACAACAGTGTCACTATCACATCTACGAGGAAAATGATAGGAAGGATAATGAGAACTTTCAAAACGAGGGATGCCAAGCCAATGATAATCCTTTTTAAATCACTTTTTTTTTCTCTAGGCTGGAATACTGCTGTACACTATTAGCTCAATTCAAGGCAGGTGAAATCGCAGATCTGGAGAATGTACAGAGAACTTTCATTGCACGTGTATGCTCAGTCAAGCACCTTAATAACTGGGAGCTTTTGAAGTCCCTTGATCTGTACTCCCTGGAACGCAGGTAAGAAAGATACATCATAACCTACACCTGAAAAATCCTAGAGGGACTGGTACCAAATCTGCACACAAAAATTACTCCCTACGAACGCAAAACACTAACCAGACGGTACAATATACCCCCAATGAAAAAGTAGGGGTACCATGAGTAAACTAAGAGAAAACTCAGTGCCAGGAGCTCAAGACTGTTCAACAGCCTCCCACCATGCATAAGGGGAATTACGTTTAGACTCCTGGCTGCCTTCAAGAGGGAGCTGTTGGACAGATACCTAAATTCAGTACCCGACCATCTGGGCTGTGGTTCGTACGTTGGACTACATGTGGCCAGCAATAACAGCCTGGTTGATTAGGCCCTGATCCACCAGGAAGCCTGGTCAAGGACTGGGCCGCGGGGGCGTTGACCCCCAAAACTATCTTCACGTAGACTCCAGGTAAATATTTACTCACCAGCGGTACTCGGTCCTGCTTCACTCAAGAGAGAAAATCTCTCAGTCTCCAACAAATGCAATTCCTCTCTCTCTCTCTCTCTCTCTCTCTCTCTCTCTCTAAAAAAAAAAAAAAAAAAAAAAAAAATATTGCATGAGCTTCAGCACACACAACCTTGAACTGCAAGTCTAGTGTTCTGTCGTAGACCATTTGAAACTAAACCAGTTGAGTAATGGTTTGACCTCTCTCAAGTGGCAGGTAAATACCAGTGACGTCAGCAAGTAACTTGTGTACCGTCAAGTGAAGGGACTTACATACCATGTTATTACCTGGTTTTGTATTAAGGCTAGTATCCCCTTCCCTTGTACCCCCTCCCCTTGCACCCCAGTCCCCTAGCACCTCCTCTTATACTCCCCTCCCCTTGCAACCTCTCCCTTTGCCCCTCTTACACCCCTTGCTCTTGCACCCCTTCCCCTTGCTCCTCCTCCTCCCTTTCCCACTCCCCCCTCACATCGGATAAAGCATTGTGACGCCATTCACAACAGTTCCATCGAAGCCCAGGAGCTGGACCTCAAGATCACGAAGAAGTGCAGGAGCTGGAACACAAGACCATGAAGAAACCCAGGAGCTTTAGCTAGAGCCAATCAAAATGCATAAATTTGAAATCAGACATCAATGCTCTGTGAAGATATTCCCTAAGAGTCCCAGGAGCTCTAGCTCAATATCTCGAAAATTTGAAAAATAATCGAAGACATACTGAAGATCTTTAATATTTCACTAATGATCTTTTATTATGAGATTCTCAATCAACCACCTACAACGGTTAACATGTCCCGTGGCTTGGTTGGTAGCGCACTCAACTCTCATACTGGTATCCGTGGTTCGATCCCCGGCCAGGTGGAAATGCTGGGCATGTTTCCTTATACCTGTTGTCCCTGTTCATCTTTCAGTAAGTATGTACCTGGGTATTAGTCGACTGTTGTGGGTGGCATCCTGGGGGGTGGAAATATGCCTCAGATAGGGCTGGGCTTTCAAATGAGCTGAGGTAGGACAACTCTTAGCGTGTAAAACTGATCTGTGTACAAAAAAATGACTGCTAGTAAGCAGCCAGAGAAACATATGGACACCAAAGTCATGATCCCTCACACAGACTAGGAAAACAAGCTTTAAAAATACCCAAGTGTTGCATATGTATCTAATTTATAAACTTGTCGGTTCTCTGAACCATTCATCTACATTCCGGTCTGACACAGCAACATCTTGGGATCGTAATACAGGAAATTCTTCACTTGCCTAACCCTTGGGCATGATCTACTTTCACATTGGACAAATGTGATACCACCTATGACTGCTGCACCTCTCCTGCCAACTGTGTATAAGCTACTTCTCCGCACATATGCTGTATTCTTTACAAGATTGACGGACTCACCACATCGACTCAAGGCTGAGGGACTGATTACCTCAAACTACTGCTGTTCTTCACCATTCTTCTTTGTATGGACTGATGAAACCACTGTATGGCGAAACGTTTCCTCATTAAAGATACCCAAGTGTTACATAAGTGTAATTTATCAGGAATTACATTTGCCATTTTCCACTTATCTGGCTCTATGCCAATTTGATATGTTGAAAAGATTAGACAAAGGTATGGTAAGTTCCTCTTTACATTCCTTTAACACCCTTTCAAACAGTTCATCAGGGCCTGGGGATTTGTTAGGTTTTAGTTTCTCTATTTCTCTGAGGACCATGTCACTAGTTACCGCAATCGTGCATAGTTTATTACCGTCCTGTTCTACATAATCTATTTCTGGAATTTCGCTAGTATCTTCCTGAGTAAAAACTGAGAGGAAGCAAGTATTAAAAATTTCACACATTTCCTTATCACTGTCAGTGATCTGACCAGAGTTACTCTTAAGTGGGCCTATCTTGTCCCTAATCTTACTTCTGTATACCTGTGTGAAGGTGTCTCAGCCCTGTAACAACTTCAGACAGTATTACTAAGGCTGGCTCCTCCTCAGGAAAATTAATGAATAGAAAAAGAACAAAAACTGACAAACATAAACACTTTATTATTTAGAAAATATAAAATATAAAACACTTAAATATGAAATATTGATCCTACATTAAAGAAAATGAAAAATGAAAAACATAAATAACTGAATTCAACGCTAATATAAATGTATATAAAACTTGGGTGTCTGGTGTTGGTGACACTGCGTGTTGTTGAAATCGTAGCCGTTGCTGATGATGTGGGGGGGGTCGCAGGTGTTGACCACCCACCGGCTCGTTCTTCACAGATTTTCTAGCTTTCAATAATCCTTCCAGATGACAGGAAAGCAGGTTTTCTCCACTGCAATGATGAGGGGTTATATCCTGCTACTTGCATACACAAACAGGTAAGTGGATCAAATTCGGACATCTCAGAACGTTAGTCCGTCTCCTTCAATTCTACTCGTTGATTGGCAGGTGACCCTCTCTGTCATCCAAGCTGGAAAGATAGACAGGTTACCCACTGCTTAAGAAATCACTCTCCATGATAAGTACAATACCTAAAAGACGTTGTGATTATTACAACAATCAACTTAGAGCAAGACTGAAAGGACTAAGTTTATTATTGGTCAAAAGTGAAGCTTTCAACCAATAAATCCACTAGAATACAAGGCAGGCATGTACTTACAGTAGTGCTGGGAGCTAATAGTCTAGTGATTACTGTTTGGACAGGAGCCCCACACGTCACCTTTCGGAGGGGGGGGGAGGAGGGGAAGGGATAGTGGGAGCTTGACTTACCCTACCTTAACAAGTAGCCGGTAATGAAACTATTGTTACTATATCGCTACTTCTATCTATTGAACTTTTCCCTCACAACCTGAAAGAACCATTTTGGGTTAGTCTTCGAATCCCTTGAGACCTTAGCCTCATAATCCCTTTTTGCTTTTCTTCTCCCTTTTTTTTCTCTCTCTTTAGTTGAATATATTGATTTTTTAACTGCCCATCCCTTCTTTTGATATGCCTATATATGCCTCTCTTTTGACCAATGAGATGTTTTATTCTATTGTTCATCCATCTTGGATAATTTTTGTTAGTTCTAATTTCCCTACTCAGAACAAAAGTTGCCTGGGCACCTAGAACTATGCTCTGAAAAATATCCTATTGGCAACCAACACCGCCAACCTGACCCATAGTCAGGTCATCCCAATTTAGAGCACCCAGGTAATTTCTCAGAGCCATGAAATTGGCCAAGAAAGAAGTCTGGGAGAGAGACTTGATGGCAGTTATCTGGGTAATTCCATGACATATTGAAACTAAGTGATTTGTGATAGCTTTCTCCAAGCTCATCATTAACCTCAAGTTTGTTCATTAGTGATCCTTTGTCGGCAAGAACCAATTCAAGTAGGCTGTTTCCTCTAGTTGGTACTGTCACAAACTGTTTTAAAAAGCAATCCTGAACCATATCAATCAAGTCAGTAGACTCAAGATTTCCTGTCACATTGTTCCAATCAATTTGTCTGAAGTTAAAATCTCCCCTTAACACAACATTTTCATATCTAGATGCCTTATGAATTTCGTCCCATAGCAGCTTACCGCACTCCCTATCAAGGTTTAGGGGCCTATAAATCACACCCAAAATTAACTTTTCACGACCCTCGAGAAACTGTAGCCAGTTTCTGTGTCTGATGCTTACCTTATATCTTGTCTAACACCACAATTTAAATTATCTCTGACCTACATCGCCACTCCACCACCTTTCCTGTTGACCCTATCAGTGTGGAATAGTTTATAACCCTGCATGTTGCATTCAGAAGGCATTTCTTTCAAGTTGAACCAGGTCTCTTATAGCCATAATATCTATATTAGCTGCACTTGCAAGTAATCTTAGCTCATCTATTTTATTTCTTAGACTCCTACTATTTGTATAGTAAACCTTAAGGGTCCTAGTCACTTTTTGCTCTCTTTGTTGATAAATTGCTTTGTTTTTTCTAGCAACTTTATTTTGAGTATTGTCTTTTAAACATATTCCTGAGGTATCCTGGTTATATCTGCTGTTTTCAACCTTAGTACTGCAGACTGTTTCCCACAGACACCCATACCTCTATAATCAGTTTAAAGTCCTAGACATGTCACCAATAACCCCCTCAATAGAACTGGCTAATGCAACCACTTCAGCACCAAAGAGATGAACCTCATCCCTTGCATACATATCACGTTTGCCATAGAATTTGTCCCAGTTATCAATGAATGGGATTGCAAGTTCCTTGCAGTACCTGTCTAGCCAGCAATTTATTCCAGTTGCCCTAGACACCCATTCATTGCCCACTCCCTTTCTAGAGAAGATGCTACATATGACTGGGATCCCTCCCTTAGACATGACTGCATCTATGACTGACCTGTACTTACCCAGCAGCTCCTGTCTCCTGCCCTTCCCGATGTCATTTCCACCAACACTAAGGCAGATAACGGGCTTGTTCCTATTGCCTGACATAATATTATCCAACCTATGTCACCAATACCAGCTCCAGGGAGGCACACCCTCTGTCTGACCTTTCTATCTGTTACAAAAAGCATGGACCATATGTCTTACCTGAGAATCTCCTACAATTAGAATATTCTTGCCTTGATTAGTAGGGGAGTCAGTGGTACCTTAAACCTCACTAACCACTGAAGTACACTCGTCCTGGAGAACAGAGAATCGATTTTCTACTTTTACATCTTCTCTATTAACCTTCCTAATCATCCTTCTTCCTGAATTGTGAACCACTTGCGACTTAAAGTGGCTGCCACTCTCCAAATCACTGCTGGTAACTTTTTCCTCCTTACCAGCTTCAAGCATCTCACACTCCCAAACCCATCTATATTGTTCCACGCATCCACAACACTGTTTAAAAACCAGTACTTACCTACGTCCTTTGTAATTCTAAATTTATATAGTAATGCCAGTGTATATTTCATACACTGGAAGCTCTACAGAAATGGCAGTGTATACTTCTTAAACTGGAAGCTCTGTAGTAATGCCAGTGCATACTTCATAAACTGGAAGCTCTACAGTAATGCCAGTGTATACTTCATACACTGGAAGCTCTACAGTAATAAGAACATAAGAAAGGAGGAACACTGCAGGAGGCCTGTTGGCCCATACTAGGCAGGTCCTTTACAATTCATCCCACTAACAAAACATTTGCCCAACTCAATTTTCAATGCTACCCAAGAAATAAGCTCTGATGTGAAAGTCCCACTCAAATCCAACCCCTCCCACTCATGTACTTATCCAACCTAAATTTGAAACTACCCAAAGTCCCAGCCTCAATAACCCAACTAGGTAGACTGTTCCATCATCAACTACACTATTCCAAAACCCAATACTTTTCCTATTTCCTTTTTAAATCTAAAATTACTAAATTTAAATCCATTCTGCGGGTTCTCTCTTTGGGGAG
>NC_069415.1:44966952-44990562 GCF_026875155.1 Cherax quadricarinatus
CAGCCCCAGAGACCCCACATTAACCCTCTAACAGCCTTCAAATGCTTTAAGTAATGAAACAGGATGCAATGTAAGGCAAGATAAATTATATTTTAATATGACTTAGCAGGAATAAAAAAAAATATATATCACAATCACTGCAAAAATACATTGATGAATTGACCAAATGAGGGAATTTTACATGGATCAGTGCCAAGTAATCGAAAGGAAAAAAAAAAAAAAAATAGGCCACATGAATACAGATTGTGTGAAAAATTAAAAGCTGCAAACAGAGGTCCCTAGGAGTCATCATTAACAAAACATAGTAGCCAACAGATCACATTAAAAAAATTCTTTGAGAAATTAGCATGCTTCATTGGCATAATCTTTAGATATATGGGTGAGGAATGCTGAAACATAAGCTATTCACAATACATGTTAGACCAAAATTAGAGTATGCAATGGCGTTCTGATGTTCGTATCTATAAAACATGGACAAGCTAGAAAATGCCCAAAGTTCAGGTAAGACATGGCTCCCAAAGCTAAAAGAAATAAGAATTACAAATTCAGGCTGAAACCATCAACATGGAAAACAAGCAGCCAGATTTATAAACTGGAGAATAGTGCCGATAGTACAGCAGAAAGTTGTTCTTCACATAGTGGCAATAAACCAACGAAGTAACAACTGCAGAAAAAATTAAGACATTAAATACCAAAGACAGAATAACACGAGCATAGCTCTACTCCTGTAGCTACAAGTAGATAAATTTACACACATGCACCACCACTACAGTATTCAAATCCCTAAATTGACTAAGTATACAAGCACTTCAAACACACACTTGTGCCCTCTATCTACACAACCCTCAACAGAAATTCTAACAAAGAACTAATCATATTCCTATATGCAACAATATCTTTGGGGTAGCTCTCATGAGACTCTATATAGAAATTAAATTAAATCAAATTAAAAAAAAAATTAAAATGTGAAACAGCTTACTAGTGGTAATCAAGATTGTGAAACACCCATTAAGTAAAATAAAATTCTCAACATTTACAATTACTCTGATTTATTAGGGGATCATGATTATGTATGTTCTTCAAGAAAGACTGTTAGGATAGTGCTGCTGAATGTTTCTTTTCTCTGAGTTACCCTGCCTTAGTCACATAATTAAAAAATAAACGAACATGCAGACTCAGTGTGTAAAATTTGCTGATATGCAATGATCCTCATGCTCTAGAGCAGTTCCCTTGTTTTTTTGGATCCAACAAGGGTCTAGATCCAACAAGGGTTTAAGACTCCCGAAAAAGATTAAAACCTACCTTCCTGAATCTCTGTAGTTTCCTGCATCAACTGTGGTCACGTGATCTTGTGAGTGCGCGCACTGGTAAGAAAATTGGAAAAAATGGAGGCAAACCAAGAAAGACGGGGGAAAATAATTGAACTATAAAAAAATGATGAACAAATAACACAAGTAAAGACCACTGGGAGAGTGTTAGAGGCAAAACATGACAGGGTAAACAATATCAATGACCTATCATAAATTAATGTTGAATTAACAGCAAAGATAAATGTCCTGAGGTTGGAATTATTGGTTGCACAAAAGGAATTAGGAAAACAAAACAACTGAAAAAAAAGTCAAGATCGGCTTAACCAGACAAGAGAAATTTAGAAAAGGGAGACAGATACTTGTGCAAGTGTAAGAATAAAGCTATGCAAATGCTATCAAACAAAATTAAAACTGAAAAATAGGAAGGAAAACAAGGAAAATACCACCTCAGCTAACAATAGACTCAAAAGAAAATTATAAATAACCTTAAGCCTCAGATTGAAACCTTACAAAAAATAATTACAACTTTTGGTTGTACTGAAAAAAAGTAATAACTTCATGAAAAGATAGAGACGAAGAGGCTATAAAATGCTTCGAGAATTTCAACAATAAAGAACACACAGCAGAATACTGTACTGAACATGCAAACTGGAAAATACTATAACAAGATGCTACTGTACTATTAACTTCCACTCAGGTTAAATATAAGGAAGAATTACTGATGCATGTTAGGGACAATGAAAATGGAAGACTAGAGCAACATACCAATAACACAAGACCTATGGAAGAAGGAAACAATAAATATATAAAAGGACATATTGTACAATGCACAGACACTGCCAAAAAAAATAATTAATGATGTTCCAAAGAGAAAAGCATTTTTCTACAAGGTAACAAGAGTTAAGCCCAATTATGAAATGGCTTCTTAAGGAAATGAAGAAAGGGTAGATAGAGATCCATGTAAAACAAATAAAAAAACAAGTAAATGAACATTAATGAAAATTTTACATATGATCTTAAAATTATTAGAAATAAGGGATATTATAAAGGGGAAGACACTCCATATAGAGTAAATGAAATCAAAGTGGAAAAATATTCAAAATTAAGTAGCTTAAGGGTGTAACCATTCAATTTGTAGTAGTACACATGAAAGAAAGGAGACTTAGCAATGTTGATAAACTATGGTAACACTACAAGATCAAAAATTATTAAAAACCAGTCAGAATGCTAGTTCAATAGTAGAAATCTAGAACAATGAAGAAGAATTTACAAATGTTAATGCAAAAAAAATCCTTTAACATAACACAGGAAGGAAGAATTTGACAATATAATGGATAGTACTGCTGGATATACTATATGAACAATAAGTGAAAAGCAACCCTAAAAGGGGTTAAAAATTATTAATGTGAGCCCTTTCGACTACGTAAAAAAAAACCCAACGGGAAAAACCCATAAAAGGCGGGAAAATGGTAAGAGATGTTCTTCAAAACTCCCTCACTATTAGGGACTCTCTCTCCCCTGCATCAGCACTTTAAAAGATGAAACCCATAAAAGGAAAGGGAAACACAAAAAACAATTTTTATACTTTTATTAAAGGGAAAAGGATAAATTCCCCCAAAAATTTTTTTTAAACTCACTTAGGGGGGGTGTTTAAAGTTTTTTTAGAAATACATGCTGCTTATAAAAAAGGGAGGGGGAAAACAAAAAACCCACTCAAAGGAACAAAAAATCAAAATTATGATATAAAGCAGAATTTCAAAAAAACTGAAAACACTTTTTTACAGGGGACAAATATAAATAAAACCACGGGGAATTCTGCAACACATTGTATTGAAAAAAGTGCAAGCATATCTTTTATTACACTCCCCTTCCCCTATTTCCCCCAGTCAACCCCAAGCAGGGTTAGAAACCTACTTTTCCCTTTTTTTAACCCAACATCACATCAAATCAACATGACCCAAAAATTTAAAGGGTTTTTTTATTTTTTATTATTATTAAAATTAAAAAGAAGCGCTAAGCCACAAGGGCTATACACGCTGCGGGGGTGGGGAAAAGGAAAGGGGGAATTGGTTTGGCAGAAGGGGGGGGGGATGATCAGCGGGTTAACAGAAAAACAGGGGGGGCGGGGGAAAAGTAGGGGGGTTAGAGGGTACCCAAGAGATTTAAGAAAAAGGGGGCTAAAAGAAACGGGAATTTTTTGAAGTAAGTCAGTCGTTGTCAAAAATAAATGAAGAGCCCGGATAAAAAGGTTTGGGTCCCCCGGGCGAAAAGGGGAAGGTAAAGAGGAGCAGGGGGGCGAAAACGACGACAGAGGAAAATTTCTGCTTTTTTTTCGTTGATAAATTTGGGGCACCAACAGAATGTGGCTGATGATAATGGGGGCTTGGAAAATTCTCACAGAGAGGAAAAGGGCCGCCTCCCCATGAGAAATCCTTTATTTAAAAAGAGGTAGGGCCCAAATGCGAAGACGGGAGAGATAGTCCCCCCAACCTCGACACTGGTGAAAAAGGAAGACGGCCAGAAACCTATACTCGGTTTAATGGGACTAAAAAAAAAAAACCATCCCCCCGGCCGGGTTTTAAACCCCGGCATAGATTTCCTTCAAAACCCAGCCCTTTTGCGACCCCATAAAAACCCAACGTTTTTGGCCAAAGGGGGTTGTGAAGGGGGAAGGGATTTTAAGCAAAATAGTCCGTACATGGAATACCTCAAAAAAACGGGTAGGTCATGTACTGTGCCCGGCCCAGCATTGTCTCCTTTCATTGCCCTGTACTTAAACAGGACCGGGTGACCAAAAAAAAAAAAAATTTTTTTAAATTTTAGAAAAGATGCGGGTGCCAAATTTGGGTTTCGGGGGGGGACTAAGGGGTGAGGTTATCAATTTTTTTGTACACCTGAAAAAGCCTAAGGGAGTCTGAGACAACCACAAAATGATGACACAGGCATAGATGCAATAGGGAATAAGTGCGAAAGGGGAGGGCCAAAAAAATTCAGAAAGTAAAAATACTAGCTAAAAGATGTAAATGCCCTTGTACGAGCTTTCCGGAAACCCCGCGGGGAAACCCCTTCGCCGTCAGAAGACTTAGAGCCATCGTTTACACAGCAATGGCATAAAGAATGAGATTTAAAGGGTGGTCAAAAAAAAAGAGAGCGGGAAGCGACCGAAGACAGTTGGGCTTTCAGCAAGGGGGGAAAAGAACAGACTCAAACGGGCTGGAACCTCCCAGGGGGGCGGGGAAAAAAGTTGAGATGCTACTTGAAACATAGAAAGGGGGGTAGTTGAAGAAAGAAAAGAGCGAATAAAGGGCAAAAAGAGAGAAGGGACGGAGTAAAAGAAGGGGGCGGCGAACAAAAAAAGAATGTATACTAATATCAGTGCCCCTTTCTAAAAAGGGAAAGGGGTTTGCGGGTTCATGAGAGCGAAACAATAGCGCAGGGCAATGGGCATCACGGCGTGGGGAAAAGGGGATGGAACTTTCGCTTCGGCATAAAAGGCCCTTTCGACAGGGGAAGAGCGAAAAGCCCAAGGCATAAAACTAATCCTTGGTTTTTAAAGGGGGTTTAAAGGTCTGGGAGAGAGTAGCGGAGTTGCCGCTGAATAGTCGGGTCACCAAAATCAAGTTTGAAAAAAATAAGGGTGGAATGTAGGGAAAGGGGGTTCACATCGGGCTCCCCCCGAAAAAAGAGCGGGGGGTTTTTAAGATGGTTCACCCGGCGGGTGACAATTCCCTTTCAGAAAAGGAAAAAATTTGGGGTTTTCCAGGAAAACCCCAACGTTTCAAAGAGGAGGCCCAAAAATTTGGCCCTGTATCACGTTCGGGGATACTTGAGCCATAGATTTTAAAAAGGGAAATACCCGGGGGAGGGACAGAGCGTCTAGTGAAAGTGATTTGGTGGGTTTTGGGTGCGGGGAAAATTTTAAAACCCATGTGTTGGGGCCCCAAATTTGGGAAACAGGGTCGACTGCATGCTGGAGAGAAACTGAAAGGGGGTGCCAGTCAGCCCCTGCACAGCAAAAGCGAAGTCAAAAAACCATAAGTAAAGACCAAATATTTGATGGAAGACTAGGGGGCCCAAAATTTCATTAATACAAGGGGGGAAAAAAAGGTTTTTTGGCCAAAAACACCCCCGGGGGGGACCCCTTCACTTGGAAAAAGTCCGGGAGGGGGAAAACCTTTTTAAACCCCGAACACGGAAATGCCTGTCGGGAAAAAAAGTTTTTAAGGGAAGGGAAAGGGTTTTAGATTGCCTCAAAGGGCCTTTAAGGGGGGGGGTGGGTTGGGCAAAAATATTATCCCCCAATTTGTTTTCCTTTAATCCCTTCTAAAGGGTTCAAAAAATAGGCAATAACTGAGTGGTTTTTTTCGCAAAGGCATTACGAACAACGTATCCAACCCCCAGAAAGGGGGTCTATGGTAGAACTTCCCTTACGAAAGCCAATTTTTACAAAGTGGAGAGCCCCTTTTTTTTTTTTGTGCCCCTTAAATACCACACTAAACGTCTTTTTTACTAGACGTTCCATTATTTTTGAAACTGCACTGGTAAGGAAAAGGGACGAAATTGGGAGGTTTAAATGTCCCGTAGTGCCGGGTTTGGGGGAAAGGGAGAAAAATTTGGGGGATTTCCACGGGCTTGGAAGAACCCCTGGGGACCCAAATAAGTTTGGTAAAGGCGAAATAGGACTGCAAGGGTGACTGATGTAAAATTTTTGTACTACAAATATGAATGCGTCGGGCCCAGCTGCCGATGATGGGACAAGCTAAAGATTGTTGCCTCCTTTCTTGAAGTGAAAAACACTTTAATACTGTTCTTCTTTTAGAGAAGAAAATTTCCCAAGGGTGCAACTCTCGGGCAGACTTTGAGGAAAGAAATAAAGGGGATAGAGGAGACCCGAAAATTTGGACCGATAAATTCCCCTTTTTCTTTGGCAAAAACAAGGGGGGTTTTTTGGCTATATCAACCCCGGCAACCCCAGAAACGGGAAAGGCCGGGTCAGGAAAATTTTTTACCACTCGTTTTCATTTTTTTTTCCGGGCTGCACCATAGAGGAAGCGGGGGTAAATTGGAGACATAATCTCGCCAGCAATTGCTTTTAGGGGTCACGGAATACAGGGGTTAGCGATCGCACGCTTCTTTTTAAAATAAAGGGAGTCGCTCTGGGGTTCTTTTGTACCGGTACCTGCCCCATGCACGCGTTTCAAACGTATGCAAAAAGCACAAGCGGGAGACCCCCAAAAGGGCACGCTTTTCTGAGAATGCCCCCCAAAGTTTGGGGTATAGAATGAAAGTGGGGAAAAACGGAGGACGAGAAGGGGTTTTAAAAGCTCATCGATGGAGGACGAAGAAGGAACCTTTTTAAAAAAACATTTCAGGGTAAAGTAAAGGTTTCCAATTTGCCCTTTTAAATTGCCAGCGGGGGTGCAAAAGAGGGTGGCAAAATTTTAAAGGGGGAAGTAAGAATGATTGGGAAATGATCATGTCATGTAAGTGGGGGGAGAACAGACCAAGAAAAAGTCAAATTTGGGGGGTGGAAAAAAAGAGAAAAACTGAGAGATCGATGAAAGAGAGAGTTGAGCCCCGGGATCAAAATGGGTGTGAGTACCTGTATTTAAAAAAAGGAGGGGGTGGGGCAAGAAAACCCCCTAACAAATTTCCTCGGAATCACAGGGGAGACCCCCCCAGGGGAAAAAGGGGGCATTAAAAATCCCCAAAGTAACAAAATGGGTGGGGAAAAAATAAAGAAAAAAGGGAAAGGCAAAACCCGGGAATAGATAATGCCCAAAGGGAAGAGAATATAAAGAACAGAGCTTATCCCACCTTTAAGTTGATACGGGTTTGCGTTAATGCAGCGAAGAAATGAAAAAATAGCTGATTTAGGGGAAAATATCAGTGCGGAGAAAAAGGGCACTTTCTTTTAAAGGCCCCCCATAAAAAAAAAGGGTTTGAAAAATAAAAATAAATTATAGCCTGAATTGAGAAAAAACAGCAAGTGAAATTTTTGGTTTCCCTGAAAAGCAAACACCAACGGGGGGCAAACTGGGAGAAGAAAACACCTGAAGCTCCCCCCGTTTACCCCTAAAGGCCGGGGATTTTCCACTGTAAAAAGGCCATAAAGGGCCCAAATGTTTAAAGATACTTGAAATCCGCAGGAAAAGGGTTCCTAGGGACTAAAAGGGGGTTAGAAAAGCCCACATGGGGGAGGCAGGGGGGAAAATTTTCAAGAGCGGGGGGAAGGGTTGCGCTGTGAAGAAAGGAGTTCGCGATGGAGAAAGAGGGAGAGAAAGAGCGGAAGGTGGTTTCAGTTTTCCTTTGATTTTTTTGGGTCTCTGAAAATATATTCAGAGATTGTTTAAATTTGTTTGGGAAATTTTCAGAGATGTCGTAGGGGGAGACAAAAATTGGGGGAATGGTAGGGGGAATTGAGTAAAGATTGGAACTGTTTTTGGACTGTCCCAAAGGGGGGGGGGGCGAAAGGGTGGAGGGAATGGAGAAAGCGTGCAGGGGACAGAAGAACGGGAACCCTGGGAGGTGGCAGGAAAAAGGGAAGAAACTTGGGGGGGAACGGGGGAGGAAGGTACATTACGGGAGGAGGGTGAACCCGCATTGAAACTGAGCCAGGAGAGGGGAAAACTAGGGACAGAGACAGGGGGGGTTTAAAATGAGGGGGAAGATGGGTAGGAGGGTTACCCCTTTTTTTTTGATTTTTTGAGAAGTAGAGGGACGTTTGGGGGAAGAGGTGTCGTACGGGGCCCTCGTCGATACTGAGGCTTGTAAAGAGAACTCGAAAAAGCAATTTTTAGACTGGGGTTAAAAAGGGGGAAACGTCTGAGCCGGAGGACAGAAAAAGGATTAGATACAGGAGTGATTAGGGGAAAAGGTAAACCCAACAGAGGGGGGTGTAAAAAGATGGGATACCAAAAGGGGGGGGGACGTTTTAAAACCCGGGGGGAATAAAAAACACGTGGGGTCCCCCTTGGGGGCGGAGATGAAAACCCCAAGGAAAAGGGAAAAACCTTTCTTTCTCTTAAAGGTAACGGATTTTCCCGCTCTTTTTAAATAACCTGACAACGGGGGAAGTACGGGGGTGACCCTCTTTCAGTTAAGGCAAAGGGAGATCGTTTGGGGAAAGACTTTTTAAATTAAAGGGTAAATGGGAAACCACAGACGGGGCCCTTGGGCGATAGATCGGGAAATTTTTTTTCCTGGATGGCCAAATCCCAGAATTTTTTACACTGTTGTGGGTGGGGATAAACCTTTCAATTGTAACCAAATGCCCTTTCTATATAAACTGAGGATGGGGGGGTTTCCGGTTGTAAAAAGATAAACGACCACCAACCCTAGGGTTTATCGTCTCCCCCCACGGGCGGGAAAAAAGTAATTGTCAACCTTGAGGATTGGGAAAACTTGGAGTTCCCAGCTGTTCTAAAATTTCGGTGCCCAAAATGTCTGGAAATTTTTTTGGGAACTATAAAAAGGGGGCAAAAATAACGGTACCACTAAAAGAATTGGGGGGGAATTTTTTTTAAAGGGGTTTAAACCAGGAACATATCTATAGGGGAAAAAGACGAGAGAGCTCACGACCTGGGTAGCATTCTTTTAGGGAAAATAAAGGCGCGTACCGCTCTTAAAGAATGAAAAAAAAAATACCCTTTCCCAACAGGGCGTGGGGAGTCCCTTGCCAATACTATGGTCAAAAGATAGGCGTAGGGGGAAGTTGGTCAAAAAGTGAAAAATTTAGTCCACTGTTCAGTCTGAAACTGGGGCGTGGAAAGGTAGTAAAGGAGTGTCGATGTTTTTTGAGAAAAACAAAGAATGAAGGTGGAAGAAGTATCATCACGGGTAATTGTCGTTGACGTTTGGGCTTGGGCCCAAAGGTTGGTCCGACTTTGGAAGGGTCGGCGATTTGAAAATTGCCGCACAAGGGGGGAGGGAGGGGGGCCGGAAGCATAGTCAGAGGAGAGCGAAGGTCTGATAAATTTGAAGGAGTCAGTCGAGGCCCCAGTACCTGAAGCGGGGGGAGGGGAAAAAGCACCGGGAATAGGGACAGAGGCATGGGGGAATGTCTGAAGAGTGGGGCCAAAGACAGGCGGGGGCCCGGGAAAGGGGTGCGGTACAAGAAGGGGGCCCGGGGGGGTACCAGGGTTCATGGCAAAGGGTGCCAAAGGGTTTGGGGTTTCTTTTTTTTTTGTTTTTAAAAAAAAAAAAGAAAAGAAAAGAAAAAAAAAATAAAAAAAAAAAAAAAAAAAGGGGGGGGCCGGGGGGGGGATAGTTCCAAAGGGGGAAAAAGAAAGGGCCAAAAACCCCTCCGCCGGGCCCCCGGGGCTCGACACCCCTGTAAACCAGATTTCAGCAGGGAACCCGTGCCATACCCCAACCCCTTTATCCCGTAAACCAGCAATCTGGGATACCCAAACCCACATCTGGGCCAGCTACCTCGGTGGGGCAAAAAGGGGGGCGGCCCGGGTTTTCCGACAAACATACCTCCTTCAGGGCCCCCACCCCCCGGAAAACCGAAAAAGGGGGGGCTTCCAGAGAACACCCGTCGCCCAAAAGAAAACCCAAAGCTACTCCGGGGTTTCCGGAGAGGGGGTCGGGACATCCCTAGGCAATCCAGAAATTTCCCCGGCAAACTACGCCACGCCAAAAACCTCAAAGGAATGGGAAAGGACCCCGGGGGTCCTTTCCCCCAAAATAGGGAAATAGCGGCCTTGGGGACAATCCCCAAAAAACAAAAAAAAGGAAGGCAAAAAAGGGGGGAGTGGGGAGGGGGGAGGAGGAAAGGGAAAAAAGGGGGGGTGGGGGGGGATGGGGGGGGATTTGGGGTTTGGGGGGAGGGGGGAATTGGGGGGGAATTAGGTTCGGGCCCGGAAGAAGGGGCCGATAGGGCTAAATTTCCCCCAGACCCAAAAAAACCCTTCACCCCCGCCAAGGGGGCCCCCCGAAGGCCCCAAAAATTTAAGAAAGTTTGCCACCTAGCTAATTTCGAAGGCCCCTTTTTTCCCCCTTTTTGGGTTTAAAAAAAAAATAGGGCATGAAAAAACCTAATTTTACTAAACGGGAGACGAACTTGTGTACCATTTTCAGTGTTTTTAAACTATCATATAATTCTTGAATTTAAACCAGTGGGTTTTATTACTTAAGACAGCACCTTCTCTTTTTATGTTTCATCATGTTATACTCGGTTTTTCCAAAACTGTCTATTTAAACCTGTTAGTATCTTTTCTTCCCCAGGGTTATAGCAATTCCCCTTTTTTCCCCCAAAAAACTGGGTTTGGAAAAAATTTCCTAAAATTCTTTATTTTAAATTTAATATTCCTTTTTTGTGCATTTTTCCCAAAAGGTCTTATTCCTATAGGGTTTTCCTTTTTTAATTTAGGAGGCTTGGTCCGGGGACCATGCCACAGGTCTGGCGATTCCCGAAAAATACAGAGCAAAAACCCCCAATTTAACAAATTTAAAAGGGTGAGGGGCATTGGGGGAGGGAATGGCAATTTGAATGGAAGGGTTGTTTTGGAAGGTGTTTGTTGAGCCCAAACCGAATCAGGGCCCAGTAATTTTTCCACAAATTTTTGAAGGGCCCTTAAAATTTTTCAAATTTTTGATACTTTATTTTCTATTTCACTTTTTACATTATTTTCTTCTTTCAGAAAAATTTTTTTTTTTTTTTTTTTTAAAAATTTTGGCCGTCTCCCACCGAGGCAGGGGGACCCAAAAAAGAAAAAAAAAATTTCCCCCAAAAAGAAAATACTTTTATCACATTCAAACCCCTTTCACCCCACTTTGCCCATTTTCACTGTTTTTGCAGAGGTCTTTAGAATACAAAAGTTTTTAAAACATACACTTTTAAAGATACCAACTTTTCCCCCAAACTTGGGCCCAAAAACCCAAAACCCCCCCTTTAAATTTCAAACAAATTTTACTTCCCCTTTCCAGGGGCTCAAGTCCGACTATATTTAAAAAAACCGGTTTCCCGGGAAACCTTCCCTTAAAAATTACCCCGCTCCACTCCAAAAAGATCATAAAGGGCCAAGAACCCCTTCGGTTTTCCCCTTCAATTTCCCTTTTAACACGCCCCACACATCTTGCTGGAAGTCCAAGCCAAATTTCCCACAAAAACCTTTCCTTTTTCCCCCTCTCTCCAACCCTTTCGAGGCGACCCCCACCCCCCTTCCTTCCCCCTTTGATTTATATCTTTTCCCTGTCATTCTACTTTGATCCCTTCTCTCTAAATGACCAAAACCCCCTCAACAACCCCTCTTCCCGCCCTTGACTAATTTCTTTTATTTTAAATCCACACCCTTTTCCTTATTTTCACACTCCGAATTTTCTGCACAAAAATTTACACCACACATTGCCCTTAAACCCGGGCATCTCCACTTTCCTCCAAAACCTTTCCTCGCTGCTTCATTTACCACCCAACTTTTACCCCATATAAGAGTTTTTGGTACTACTATACTTTCATACAATTCCCTTTTTTGCCCCATAGATAACTTTTTTTGACTCCACATGTAAACCCAACGCACCACTCACCTTTTTTCCCCCCATCAAAATTTTATGATTAACCTCAACCTTTAAAATCCATCCGCCACACGTCAACTCCCAAGTTCTGAAAAAATTTTACTTCTTTCCCTACTCCTCCCCAATTTGATAAACCAATTTTTCTTTATTAAATCATTTGACCCCCATCACCTTACTCTTTTCTATTTCACTTTTAAAATTTCTACCTTTTCAAAACTTTCCCCCAAAAATATCCATTAAACCCTTTTCAATTTTTTTTTTAGAATCTCCCTAAAGGCCCCCCAGGCATCATCAGCAAAAGTAAATGTGTCAAATTCCCCTTTTGAATCTGATTCCCCAAAAATTTTAAAACCCCCCCTCCCCGAAAAACCCTGCTTTACTTCCTTTTCAACCCCCTTTTATAAATATATTAAAAACCATGGTGACAAACACATCCCTGCAAGACCCATTTACCGGGGAAGGGATTTTCCCTCCCTTTTACACACCCCAACCTGACCCCACTACCTCATAAAAAAATTTTACAGCATTTAATAACTTTCCACCTTTTTCCATAAACTTGCCCAAAAACTGCCACCCTTGCCCCCTCTATCCCTCTACAATATGCCTTTTCAAAATCCATAAATTCAATTAAAAAATTCCCCCCTTTTTTCTAAATAAAAATTTTTAAAATATATTTCTTTTAATGTAAACCCTTTATCTACACATCCCCAAACCCAAATCTGAAGGCCCCCCTGCTTTCCCAAACCCCACATTCTTTTCTTACCTCAAAATTTTTTCAATTAAACCCACCGGTTTTACCCTTTTTCCTGGTATACCAGTAAAATTATTCCTCTATAATTTTTACATCTCTTTTGTCCCCTTTTCCCCTTTTTTTAAAGGGGGTAACATGCTCTCCCCCCAATCCCTAGGTACCTTCCCCTCTTTCATACATATTTAAAACAAAAGTACCCCCAAAACCCCCTCCAAAACTAAAACCCCCCCGCTTTTTAAAAATTTTTGTCATGATCCCATCGTTCCACTGCTTTACCCCCATTTAAATTTTAAAGTTTAAATTTTCCCCCCCCACTTTCCCCCCCACCCCTTTCATTTGCTCTTCTTCACCCCCTAAAAGCGGTTTTTACCTCCTTGGAACCCCCGTAATGAAAATTTTTTGCCTCTGTTTCTTCCCTTTAAAATTTAAAAATTCCTCAAAAATTTTTGCCAAATTAAACCCAATTCCTCCCTTCCCCATCTAAACCTCCCCTTACTCTGTCTTTAAAAATGAAAATCCATACTTTTTCCCCAGGCTTTCTTAAATTGTTTAACTCCCAAATTTTTTTTTTTTATTTCCTTAAAATTTCTTGACAGTGCCCTCCCCCTCTTTCATCTGCTCCCTTTTTCACTCCCCACCCCTCTCTTTTCCTTTCTTTTACTCTCCAAAACTCTGCTCTTCTTAAAACTTTTGCCCCCGTAAAAACCTCTCATAAGCTACCTTTTTTTTTCTTTTACACCCCTTTACTTCATCATTCCAAACCCTCCCTTTTTCGCCCCCAAAAAAAAAAAAAATTTTTTTTTAAAAAAAACTTTTCCCGCCCCCCATTCTAATACTGCATTTTTAAAAAATTTTTCCAACCCTCTTCAACCCCCCCACTACTCAATTTTTTCACTAGCCCACCTTTTTGCCAAAAGTTGGGTTATATCCACCCCAAATTCCCCCCCCCCCCCCTTAGTTTATTTCACTTTCCCTCCCCCCTTACTTGTTGTTTCCCCCTTCCCTTTTCCCATTAAATCTTTCTCTAACTGTAGCCAAATTAAAAAAGATCAATATAAACAGTTTTCCCCCCTATAAACATGTACATCCTGGAGCCTACCCATCAACCTTTATCCACCAAAATAATTTTAATAAACTACTTTTTATTACGGGTACATCCCCCCCTTTAAAAAAATTTAAAAAATTTTTTTTTTCAAAAAAAAAGTTTTTTAAAATTTCCCAAAACTCTTTCTAAAAACATAGCTCAAATTTAAAGGGTCCCCCTTTTCAATTTTTCCCCGGCACCCCCAAAAAATTTTCCACAAATCCCCCCATAACATTTTTACCCACTTTTGCAATTTAAATCCCCAACCACCATTTCTCTCACAAATTGAAATTTAAAAAATCCCCACGCAACAACCCAAAATTTTCCCAAAATCTCCCCTCTCTCCTCTACACTTTTCTCTTCCCCCAGGGGCAAACACGCTTAAAAAAAAAACCCACTTTTCACATCCAATCTTTATTTTAAATCCAATAATCCTTTAATTAAAACAAATTTTTTAGTCCCTCTTTTTTTGCCCTAGCTTATCTTCAAAAATTATTTCTACTCCTTTTTTTAGGCTCTAAATCAATTTTAAACCCCTGACCTATATTTTTAAAAATTTCCCCTTTGGACCCGTGTTTTTTAAAAACGGTGGGTTGGTTTTCCTTTTTGTCCCCAATTCTCCCAGGCAGTTTAAAGTATAAACCAAACCTAGTAAAAATTAAGTCACATTGGCCCCTTCTTGTTTTTTATTTTTTTCTTTTAAAATAGCTATTTTCTCCTATATGCTGACTTGATATGTATATTTCCTAATTTTTTTTGGGCCAAAACTAGATGATTTTTTCAGTGCTACCAAGAACAACAAAAAGCTTATCTCCGACATTTTTTTCTTAAAACCCCTTGGGGTTATTGCCCATTCTTTGTTTCTCCTCTGATAGGGTGAGAGGGTTTTTTTCATTTACTTAAAAAAATTTTTTTACTTATTTGAAGAAAAAAAAACTTGTGGTTTAAATTCCTTTACCTTTTAATTTGCAGGGAAACCCGGTTTTTCCCCTTTCTAAAATTTTTATTGTATGACTTGTTGGCCCTTTCCTTTTCACTAACTTTTGTAAACCTTATTTGCCAAGTACAGCTCTAATTCCATCCTCTTTTCTTTTACCACTGTTAGTTCACCATTTTTTCATTACCCTTACAGGCTGGGGTTTTTAAAACGGAAATGCCTTTAATTCATTTTCAAGGATTTTGTTTTTTTTCTAGTTTTCATTTTTAAATAAAAAAAAAAAAAAAATCCATTCAATGTAAATCATTTGTGTTAACATCAATTAAACTTTTAGTTTTTTCCGCCTTTGAAGAAGAGGCAGGATTTAAAACCCCGTATAAAGAATATCAAAAGGGGCCCCCAAAAAAGGGAAAGGGTAAAGAATCCCCAAGGAAGCCCCAAAGGGAAAAAGAAAGAACCCTAAATTTTTATAATTTTAAAAAAAATTTTTAAAAAGAAAAAGGGTTTTTGAAAATTTTAAAAATCCCTTGGTCTAGTTTCCTTCAAAATTATATGCCACCTGTATTAAAAAATCTAAAGTGTAAGCCTGACAAAAGGTTTTCTACAGCTCCTATGACATTTTCCCGAGATTGTAGTGAATTACTAGACTATTGGAAAGAACCAAACTGTAAAGATTAACCTTTGAATGAAAAAAATATGCCATTCCCGGAACAAATTCTTAAGTCCACATGTTTTCAATTTTTAAAAGCAATTTAAAATACATAACCCAAAAAATATTTAGAGAAATTTAAAAAAGTATGTGATTTTTCAAACTTGCACTGAAAAGGCAATGCATGGGGCTGGGCTATCTTCCCTTTTTCCCCACCCTTAATCACCCCCCCCCCTCCCAAAATAGAGGTTTCACCTCCAAATTTGCATTATGCAATGCTTTGGGCCGAGGGGCTTTCTGAAAACCCGATCTGATTACTTCAAGGTTTTTCACTAAACCTACATTATTATAGTGTCTTCGCACACAAAAGTAAACTAAAAACTAACTAAGGATTTTGTTCTAAGTGCTTGGTGGCATTCCCTATCAAAATCTCTCCTTCCTGCTTTCTTTTTTTGTGTTATTATTATTATTTTTATTATTACTATTATTATCCAATTAAAGATACGGTACAGTGGCCCCTTTGTTCGTAATTAATCCTTTTCGGGAGCCGTTACTATAAACGAAATTTACGATTTACGAATAAATTTTTTCCCCATAAAAAATAATGTAAATAAAATTTAAATCCTTTCCCTGACCCCCGAAGTTTTAAAAAAAAAAAATTTTTTTTAACAGAAATATACATTTAAAATTAAACAATAAAATGGGAAATGATGAATAAACATTAACAAAAACATTACCTTTACTGGAGATTCTTCTTAGTGATGGGGACTGGGGGAGGGGGGAAGTGGATTGTTTATATTTTGGGAAAGGGGGAAACCCCCCTTCTCAACACCTCAGTTACCATTTGCTTTTCTGGGGTTGCTTTCTTCTCTGTTTTCTTAATGCCCTAGGACCCCCTTGAATCACGGGGTCCGCTCACAAAAAAACTGTGGAAAAAGCTCTGTTTCTGGGTCTCTTTAACACTTTCCCCAAAGGCCCAAGCTTTGTCACTTTACATGTTGCCAAATGGCTTGCAACAACCTTTTAGGATGATGTTTCTCCATAAAATTTCCTTTACCCCCCAAAAGAAAAAAACTTCTAATTTTCTGAAGAAGGCACCTTCTTCCATCTCTCTTCCCCCTCTGCGCAAAATTTGAGTGCGTGTGTTGCTCTTCCCGTGAAGCTCTTGCGCTCCTCAGTTGGGGGTTCTTCATTGTGGTCTTCACCAATTCTTCCACATCCCCCCCCATTTAACCCCCAGTGCCAAAAATTGATTTTTCAAAAGCATAGGTCATTAGGGGCATCCCAAATCCTTCAAAATCCCCTTGTCGCACAACTGGCCAAATTTTCTCCAGGAGAGTTCAAAGTCCGGGAGTCCCCCCTCCCCAAAAACCATACCTATAAGGGTTATGCAGTGGAGGTGCTGAAGTGTTCTCTCCAAAATTCCCCTTAGGGTCAAAATATTTTCTGTGGTCACATCAACACCTGTGAAACATTGCTTTTGGGGAGTTTTTTAAAGTTTGCAATAACCCGTGGGCCATGGGTTGGAGGAGAGGAGTGGTATTCGGGGCAAGAACTTTTCTGCGATGAACCCAAACTCCTGAAAATTTTTCATCCAAAATTTGGGGATGACAGGTGCATTGTCCATTTCTAGCATGCACTTGAGATCCCAAATTTTTTTTCCAGGAGATATCCTTCACACTAGGGCAAAACTCCTTTAACACTCGACAAAAATTTCCCTCGTGACCCCTGCCTTACTATTAGATTTCCAAAACACACACAATTTACTCTTCATAACATTGTTTTTCCTGAACACTCTGGGATTTTCAGAATGGTACACTAGTAATGGCTTCACTTTGAAATCCCCACTAGCATTAGCGCAGAACATTAGCGTCAGCCTGTCTTTCATAGGCTTATGTCCTGGCATTGCCTTTTCCTCTTGTGTAATGAAGGTCCTCTTTGGCATTTTCTTCCAAAAGAGGCTTGTTTCGTCACAACCGAACACTTGTTCAGGTTTCAGTCCTTCACTGTTTATGTACTCCTGGAATTCATGCACATATTTTTCAGCCGCCTTGTGGTCCGAACTGGCAGCCTCACCATGCCTTACCACACTGTGTATGCCAGTACGGTTCTTAAATCTCTCAAACCCCAGCCTTTTGCG
This sequence comes from Cherax quadricarinatus, assembly GCF_026875155.1. Taxonomy (NCBI): domain Eukaryota; kingdom Metazoa; phylum Arthropoda; class Malacostraca; order Decapoda; family Parastacidae; genus Cherax; species Cherax quadricarinatus. The sequence goes on from NC_069415.1 coordinate 44,984,342, forward strand.
GCCTTAAATCCACTCACTTCCCATATTTGCACAATTTCTTTACCAAATCTTCATGCAACGCCTAGCCTTTTCCAAAAAACGAATCAAGAGATCTCCTGTAATTGTTTCTCATTTACCACACCAATAATAACTTCTAAACCTCTTCGGTAGGGGACTCATTTTTGTACTAGTTTTTCCTTTGCAACAACAGCACCCTTTTTTTATTTTTTTTGGCCACTATGGAACAAAAGGGTTGTGTAGGGTTCTTATAACCCTGGACAGTTCGGACACTTGTAATTTCATATTGTTAAATGTGGTTTTTTTAAAATTCAATCTATTTCTCACCTTCTTTCCCAAGGTTGGCACTAGGAGTTTTCTTTGGAGCCATGGTGCTTATTTGTACTTGCAAGCACAAAATAAAAAAAATGGAAAATTTATGAAATATTTCGTGGAGCACCGAGGGGCCCTTCGTCATGGTAAACAATCCCAGACTGGCGCCCCCCTGGCCCCGCCGTGCGTACGCGCCCCGGAAGAATACGATCGCAAGTAACCTATGAAAAGCGAGTCCATGTTTAAAAAAAATCCCCCATGATTTGGGAATTTTCGATTGCCGGGGAACTACGAAAAGCAGGGGCCACTGTACTTTTTAAATAAGCCCCCAAACACAAAACGACCCAAATCAAAACAATTTTTTTCTATTGCAAAATTTATGGTATTTGAAAATTCTGAATTCACAAGGGGCCCCCCCAGGGGCCTAACCCCCAGAATTTTTAGGTACAATTCCTCATTGTCCCTCAACTGGACACTGTTCAGTTGAGAGGGCCTTCATACCGCTACATCCTTTTTTGCAGACGCAGAATGATTCAGCCTGGGGGGACTGTAACGTTTTTAGACCCTTTGTGTTAACTTTAATTTTAAACCCTTTCCTGCCCAGACCCCCAAAAAAAAAAAGTGTCACAGTGTCCACAATTAAAAATAAAATTTTTTGAAATGGAAGATAAACTTTTTCTGAAGGTAATGACATAAAAAATACAAAATATGGTGGACAACTTATGGAATTACCCACATGCAAAGGTGGTCTGGACACATTTTTGACATCAGCAATTTTGCCAGCTTTGTGCCGTATTTTAAGCAAATTCCAATGCTCGATTCAACCAAATTCTTAGCTATTTTGCTAGTATGTATTCTTTTCTATCAAATGAACACAAGAAACCACCCATTCAATAAAAATACCCTGTAAAGTGCACAGAAATTGGTTAATTTGGCCAATTTTACACAAAATTAAAAAAATACAATTTAAAACCAGTCCAAAATAAACACTGTAGATATTCCTGGCATTAAAAAATTCCTCTGTTTATTAACAATGTCCCCAGGCCTCTCCTACATTACACTTGCCTTCCATTTTGAGTTCATCACACACAAATAAAAAATATATATACAACCAGGAATGATTGGTGTTGGTTTAGGCATCCCAATAATTGAATCAGACCTAGTAAAAACCCATAAACCAGACCAGGCAGTGTAGGGAAGGCCTTACTAGTTCTCATGAAAAAAATTGGCAAAATTTAATATTTCTGCTATACTGAGGCCAATTTTAAGCTACTTTCAGTCCTGAAACCATCCAAAATCATCGTTATTGCAGAAGTATGTCTTCCATTCTATCAAATACCAAGAAACAGCCAATAAAATTATAAAAACCATCCTAGAATACACCTCTAAGTTATTTTAAACCAAACACAAGGTCTGTTTTGCATTTCCTATCATGTACCATGAGGGGCAGGATTTTTTTATACTGTGCACACTCAGAACAAACTCATTGTTTCATATCTAGAGCCCAAAATTTTTCACTCACAGCTTATATGAGTGAGCCAAGCTCATGACATAGATCTACATGATGAACCTTGGCATAATAACGTAGATCTATGCAAATATACAGGAAAGGGTTAATAGAAAGTTTTTTTTTTTCTTTTTTTTTTTTCATATCACCAAATGCATTAATTTTTAAGTTACAAAGCATAACTGTTTAATTTTGCGCATGATATTTTCATGTTTTTTTTAATTGTGAAGACTATAGATTAATACAGTAAAATGTCTTTATGAGAAGGGCTTTAAAATTAAAATATTTAGGGAGGGGGGAAAGAAATGGGAATGAGGAGGGGACAAGAGAGTTAGGAAGGTGGGGAGATAAACAAATGAGGTCCAGATTTAAGAATTACATGGGTGGTTTAAGTGTGGAGGTAGTTATGTCCCAGATAAAATTTAGGGCTACTGCTGCAGAAAACATAGCTACTTAACATGACTGGTCAAGACATCTGTTTCTATCATGAGACAATTTTTTCAATTTCCATAAAACAAAATATAATACTATTACAGTCTACATCTGTTTAAAGTTGTGCAGCTGTGGGATGAGGGCCCTCTTACTAAGGGTATGACCTACAAAAGACTTTATTAACCCTGAAGTGGGAATTATACAGAATATTCATTCAGGGAAGGATGTACATCTTTACAGTCGGCTACAGTATTGACCCCCCTTTTCCTTATTTGATTTTTTTACTATGTTGAAGATACTTTTATTCATATGTGGTGACAATTCTGACAAATGATCAGGAATTGTAAAAATAACAATTACAACTTAATTGAATTACAGAAATGATCTTTTCAGTTATTCTGGCAAAAAAATTTATTGATATTTTCTGTATGTTACTTTTTTTTAGTAAAAGTAAATTATTTTTTGAAAGTTTATAATAAAAAAATGATCCCACTTCAGTGTTCAGGAGTATTTTTGAAAATCAAAAGTAATCATTGGGTTTCTGAGGGACTGCATCACTTCATAAATGTGGGGCTCCACTGTAGGCAAATTTACTGTTGGCATCTTGCCAATTATTGTAACAATACTTGTGTTTTTTCCTAAAAATCAGTTCTACTCAAAAAAAACGTGCATTCTATGGGTACACAAAAAAAATTCACCAAAATACTTTGTCAAAGTTTTTTTAAGAATGTACTATATTTTATACATTAAGTTACATAAATAATTTATTGTAATTACTGAAAAGAAAAATTTTAAACAGAGTAAGGAAAAGAAAAACTGAAAGACTTAAAATCACAAACCAGAGTTACTGCATAGGCCATCCAGGATAAAGTGTGAACCACCATATATTACCAGATACAAAAAAAAAAAAAAAAAAAAAAAAAAAAAAAAAAAAAAAAAAAAAAAAAAAAAAAAATTGCACAAAGTTATAATCCCTCATCTTGTGGAATACAGGAAAGAGTATGGTAATTTGATGTTAATGTTGAATTTAAGAGTTATAATCATTCTTGCACCACAAGAACCAAACCTGTCACCATTCACTAAATGAGCCAGTTCAGTTGGCTCCTAAGAAAAGAATACATTTAGGGTCAAGAAGTCATGGCATTCTGGGGATCAGAACCTTTCCTGATTAGAATACTGAGCAACAGAGGGTGTACATATTTTATTATGAATGAAGGATCCAAAGAGAAGTTCCAAACAGCATGAACTGGGACACAAGCAGGAAGCTCCACTGTGGATGGATGGAAGGGGAAACCACTAAGAGAAAGGGCTGTCAATAAGAGGGAGATAGGGGGACTGGTAATGACCCACAGATGAATTTTTTTTCTTAATTATCATGTGATTCAAGCTTAGTAGATGTTTTCTATACATTGCTACTGCTTTGGGGTTATGGAAGGTGATGTGTTGACTGTGATGTGTCCAAAAAACCATAAAGCTTGTGACTACAAAACAAGTGTTTGGCAAGTGATGAGCATGAGTGCGGGGAACTAGTGACTGCGCACGAGTCCCAGGACTAGTGGCTGCACACGAGGGGCGGGGACTACCAACTGTGCACGAGTGCAGGACTAGTGACCGCACACGAGTGCAGGACTAGTGACCTCACACGATGTGCAGGACTAGTGACTGTGCACGAGTGCAGGACTAGTGACTGAGCACGAGTGCAGGACTAGTGATGCACACGAGTGTAGCACTAGTGACTAAGCACGAGTGTAGCACTAGTGACTGCACAGAGTGTAGAAACTAGTGACTAAGCACAATTTGTAGCACTAGTGATTGTGCACAAGTGTATTTTATTATAATCAAAAAGAAAGCGCTAAAGCCACAAGGGCTATACAGCGCTGCAGGGTAGGGAAGGAAGCAAGGGAATTGGATGGCAGAAGGGGGGATGATCAGCAGGTTACAGAAAACAGCGGGGGCAGGGGATAGTACGGGGGTAGAGGGTAGCAAGAGATTGAAGTAGAAAGGGCTAAAAAGTATCAGAATTTGTGAAGTAAGCCCAGTTGTTTGTCAAAAAGTCAATGAGAGAGTCCGGATGAAAGGTGGGGTCATCAGCGAGAAAGGAAGGTAAAGAGAGGGGCAGCGAGGCGAAGACGACGCCCAGAGGTAAATTCTGCGTGCTCGTTGAAAAAGGGTGGGGGTCCAACAGAATGTGGCTGACTGATAATGGAGCTTGGCAATTCTCACAGAGAGGAGCAAGACGCCTCTCCATGAGATATCCATGAGTAAGACGAGTATGGCCAATGCAAGACGGGAGAGAGTAGTCCCCCAAACCTCGACACTGGTTGAAAAAGACGACGGCCAGTAACCTATACTCGGTTTAATAGACTGAAGTTTGTTTGCCGAGCATAGTAGACCAACGTTGTTGCCAACGGGTTTGTGAAGGTGGGAAGTATTACAGCAAAATTTAGCCCGAACATGGAATACCTCTATAAAAAACTGGTGGGTTTCATGTACTGCTGACCGCGCAGCCAGTGTCTGCCTGTTCATTGCCCTGTACGTCAACATGACCAGGGGGCCCAACAAAAAAACAATATCTTTATGCTTGGTAAAGATGCGGCGTAGCCAAAATTGGATACGGAGGACTAAGGGGTGAGGTGTATCAAATTTTTGTATAGCCTGTTTAAAACACTAAGGGAGTCTGAGACAACCACAAATGATGACACAGGCATAGATGCAAACCGGATAAGTGCTGTAAGGATGGCATATAATTCAGCAGTAAAAATACAGCCGAAGATAGTAAATGCCCTTGTAAAGACGCTGTCCGGAAACACTGCTGCGAACCCTACGCCGTCAGAAGACTTAGAGCCATCTGTGTATACAGCAATGGCATGAGAATGAGAGTGAAAAATGGTCAAGGAAAAAGAGAGCGGGAAAACGACCGGTAGACAGTGGGCTTTCGAGCAGGGAGGGAGAAAAACAGACTCGAACAGCTGGAACTTCCCAGGGGGGTAGGGAAAAGTGAGATGCTACATGTACATAGAAAGGTGGTAGTTGAAGAGAAGACAAGAGCGAATGAAGGCGAAGAGAGAAGGGACGGAGTAAGCAGGGGCGGCGAACAAATAAAGAATGTCTACTAATATCAGTGACCATTCTATAAATGGGGAAGGATTGCGGAGATTATGAGAGCGTACATAGTAGCGCAGGCAATGGGCATCACGGCGATCAGATAAGGATGGAACGTTGCTTCTGCATAGAGGCTTTCGACAGGGGAAGAGCGAAAAAGCACCAAGGCATAAACGTAATCCTTGGTGATGAATGGGGTTAAGGCCTAGAGAGAGTAGCAGGAGATGCCGCTGAATAGATCTGGTCACCATAATCAAGTTTTCGTTAAAATAAGGGTGGAATGTAGGTGAAGGAGGGTTTTGACGATCAGCTCCCCACGAAAGATGAGCAAGGGTTTTAAGAAGGTTCAGCCGGCTGTGACAAGTTGCCTTTTAGAGAGGTAATGTGAGGTTTCCAGGATAACCTACGATCAAAGAGGAAAGGCCAGAAACTTGACTGTATCACGTTCAGGGATACGGGAGCCATAGAGGTACAAAGGAAATTTAACGGAGATGACAGAGCGTCTAGTAAAAGTGATTTGGTGGGTTTTTTTGTGCTGGAAAATTTAAAACCCATGTTTTGGTGGCCCAATTTGGGAAAAACGGGCGACTGCATGTTGGAGAGAAAATGTAAGGAGGTGACAGTCAGCGCCTGCACAGGCAATGCGAAGTCATTAAATTTGAGTGATGACCAAATATTTGATGGAAAAACTAGAGGCCAAATCATTAATAGCAAGGAGAAAAGTGTTGTGCTCAGAACACATCCCTGGGGGACACCTTCGCTTGGATAAAAATCCCCGGGGGGAGCACATTATTTAAACCCCCCGGAAAGCCTTCAGGGGTTAAAAAATTCTTAAGGAAGGTGGGGAAATTTTCCCCCGAAGGCCTAAGGA
>NC_069415.1:44991062-45032774 GCF_026875155.1 Cherax quadricarinatus
CCTTTTTCTGAAGGTCCGGTAGAAGTCCTTTATAAAAGTCCTTTTTAAAAGATCTTTAAAGGCCCTGGTTGAAGACCCTTTATGAAGGCCCCTTTGGTTAGAAGCCCCTTTATAAAGGTTCGGGTTAAAAGATCCTTTATAAAGGTCTCTGGTTAAAGACCCTTTATAAGGTCTCAGTTGAAGATCCTTTAGAAGGTCTCTGGTTAAAAAACCCTTAATAAAGGGCTCGGGTTGGAAGATCTTTTCATTATTTTCAGTGTTGAATTTGGGGATTCAAAAACTGCCAGGGCAGTCTTCGTTCATTAAACAATAAAAAACTTGTATTTGTGTATAGTAAACAGAAAACATAAATCACATACACTGTGGTTTTAGGCCTTCCGCGACAAAACGACATTTTTGTAATTGTTCGATTTGTTTATGCGTAGCGGCTTATAGCAGGTTGTGAATATATTTGTCTTTCTTTATATTTGTATATATTCATTAAAATGGGATCTAGAAAAGCTCGAAGCTTCTCGGAATTTTTTTTTAAATTCTTGTACTTTTCATAGCTAATGTTTGTTGTCTTATAGACGTTTGTGACGTAATTTGAGGATAACTGTTTGAACTAAACTCTTGCTTAAGTTATTTTAATCCTGCTCAACCCAAATTTGGAAGTGCAACATTTGACGAAATGTCATTTTTTTCCTTGCTAAGAGCTACATTTCCTCCCCCCACACACACACCAGGAGCTATGTCTCGACCCCTGCAACCACAAATAGGTGAGTACACACACATACACACACACACACACACACACAAAATATATATAATATATATATATATATATATATATATATATATATGTCTGCCGAATAGGCAGAATTTGCGATCCTTGGCTTAAATAGCAACGTTCAACTTGCCATATAGACAAGTGAAAATTTGTGTATGCAATAATTTCGCCAAAATCATTCTAAACCTAACGAAAAAAATATATTTCACTGTGTTTGTTTAGTATAAATTACTGTAAACAAATCTAAAATATATTTAGCTGGGTTAGGCTAAAATAAATTGTTCTTATTTTAATTAGGTTAGGTAAATTTTCTAAGATTCTTTTGGTGCAAAATTATAAATTTTTACATCAATATTAATGAAAAAAATATATCTTTAATCGTATCAGAGAAAATTTTAGAAAAGACTTTATTTTTAAAAGAGTTCTTGCTAATGACCCGTTTTACATATTCGGCACGACATATATATATTTATATATATATATATATATATATATATATATATTAAAATATATATATATTTTATATATATATATATACATATTTTATATATATATATATATATATAAAATATAATATTATATATTTTATCTGTATGTATGTTAAATGTCGTACCGAATAGGGAAAATTGGTCAGCTAGCAAACCTCGTTTAAAATTAAATCCCTAAATTTTTTCCCTTTTACCTTCAAGATATATTTTTTTTTAATATTAAATTTTTGTACAAAAGAACCTTAGAAAACTTATTTTTAATTATTAAAAGTCAATTTAATTTAGCTAATCCATTAATATACTTCAGATAAGTTTCAAATTTAATAATAAAAAATGAATATTTTTTTTTTTGTTATTTCCGATGATTTTTGCGAATTATTGCGTTGCTATTTCCAAAATGCAATTTATTTATTAGCGAGATTTAAAATGTATAATTACCGACAATAACGAAATTAAAAAATAAGTTAAAGTTTCAAGCGTGATTTCCACGAAAGGTCAAATGTGATCCTCTGGCAGCTGGCTACTTTGATCCATGTTTTGGAATGAGAAGTGAAAGTCAGTGGCTGAACCTTGAGTTTATCAGAAGAGGAATCTGGACCTGCTGAGTTATATCCTCCACACTGTGTGTGTACTCACTTATTTGTGGTTGCAGGGTTGATCCATAGCTCCTGGCCCCGCCTCTTCACTGACTGCTACCACGTCCTCTTCCCTCCCTGCTCCACGAGCTTTATCAAACCTCGTCTTAAGACTATGTATGGTTCCTGCCTCCACAACGTCACTTTCGAGGCTATTTCACTGCCTGACAACTCTATGACTGAAGAAATACTTCCTAACATCCTTTTGCTCATAAGAGTCTTCAACATCCAATTGTGACCCCTTGTTTCTGTGTCCCATCTCTGGAACATCCTGTCTGTCCACCTTGTCAATTTCTCGCAGTATTTTATATGTCGTTATCATGTCTTCCCTGCCCCCCTCCTGTTCCCCCAGAGACGACAGGCCGTTTTGCCCTTAACCTTCCTCGTAGGACAACCCCCTTTTACCTCTGGAATTACTCGTGTTTTGCAAACCTTTCTCTACTTTCTTGACGTGCTTAACCAGGTGTGGATTCCAAATTTGGTGCGCATACTCCAATATGGGCTTGACTTATATGGTGTACAGAGTCTTGAACGATTCCTTACTGAGGTATCGGAACGCTATCCTTGGGTTTTTCCCAGACGTCCGTTGCCAGTTGCTGAACAGCTTATAGCTTATCCAGGTCTCTTTGTAGCCTGATCTCGATCGATCTGATTCTCCCTCATTAACTGCACATTATCTGTAAACATGGACACTTCTGAGTCTATCCCTTCCGTTTTGTCATATATAAAAAAAACAGCGCAGGTCCTAGGACTGACCCGTGTGTGTGTGTGTGTGTGTGTGTGGTGTGTGTGTGTGTGTGTGTGTGTGTGTGTACATCTGCAGTAGCCAGAACGAAACACTCAGAGTTTATTTTAATTTAATATGATTGAGTTGATAACTGGATTGCTGACAGTTCGCTCATGCGTCATGCAAGCAAGATTGTGTTAAGTAAAAGGACACAAGTGCAGCTAATGTGACATTTTGTTGTGGCAACGTTTCGCTCTCCAGGAGCTTTATCAAGCCGTTACAAACTATACCACTAATATTACAACTACTACTACAACGATTATATTGTACCTTACACCTCACTCTCTATGTGTTTGTAACGCTTGATAAAGCTCCTGAAGAGCGAAACGTTCCCACAAAATGTCACATTAGTTGCAATTGCGTCCTTTTACCTAACATATTGTCGGTAATTCCACAAAGGAAGATTGTGACGAATGTCAACAGAACTGATGTACCTTCGCTCTATCTATTCTGAATTTGATGTTATATAAAAAAAAGGGTCTATGCAAATCAAGTACCTATAAATAAACAGATAATATAGCAATATACTGCCAGTAATAAACGTAATTCATTATCAGGAATGAAGAGTTTTCTGAGAACTCTGGAACTATATTTACAATGAACTACACAAAGATAAGAAGTGGTGCAACTAAAACACAGTCAGGTACACACGAAGGTAATATACTTCTCTGAGCTCGGAAATCATTGAAGAAATTAATATTTTTAAAAGTCTGTGAAATATACTTAATTTATTTATTGTACCTAGAACTGAAAGACCATAAAAAAACCTATATTATTGGTCACTTTGAAACGACTAAACATGAATTTGAGGCACACAAAACACATACGCGCGCGCGCGCACACCATACATCACACACAACACACACACATACACACACACACATACACCAAAACACACACACACACACACACATACACACACACACACCACACACACAACACACAAACCACACACACACACAACACACCAACAACACACAAACACACACACACACACACACACACACAACCACCAAAATACACACACACACACCACACACAAACACCACACACACACACAAACACACACACACACACACACACCCCACACAACACAACATACACACAAACACACACACACACACACACACACACACACACACAAACCCCCACACAAACATACACACCACACACCACACACAAACAAAACACACACACACACACACACAACAAACATACACCCCAAACCAACCACCCACACACACACACAAACCACACACACACACAAACACAAACAACCACAAAACACACACACAAAACACACACACCCCACACACACACACACACAACACCACACACACACAAATACACACAAACACACACACACACAACACACACACACACAACACCACACACACACACAAACATACACCCCACACACACACACACACAACACACACAACACACACACACACACACACACACACACCTCATACATCTGTTAAGTAATTTGCTTCTATTAATGTATACACACATGATCACATGCGCAGATAGGACAACGTTTCCCTCTGCATTCACGTTCTTTTTTATAACCATCTATCTCGGTTGGTTTTTTCTCCTGGTAATCCAAAGTAGTTGTTGTCGTTATTCATTGTTGTCTTCTTCGGGATTTCCACTTCCATTTTATTATACTCATTCAGAAATGTTTCGCAGTCTTTCGCGTCCTGTGCCCACGTCTGGTGCCCTACCACCATTCGCCAATTTTACGTTTAAGCAGGACCAAGTCATGTGTGCTCCAGGCTGTCCATCGCTTCTTCTAAAAACACTGGCCCCCTCGAGCCAACCCATCAACTAGTTATCTACTAGTGACTAGGCATATAGGCCCAGGCTGGTTCTTAAGTTCTTCACCTTGATTATGCAATGTCTGTTATTATTTCTGTATAATATTTCACCTTTAATATTAAAAATCCCAAAAAGTATTTCTCTATTACTGGTCAAAATAAAATATATCAACTGACATTATTATTTCTCTCTCCTTTTCTCTCTTATTCTCTGTTTCTAGATCTATCGCTCCATTAAAATAGTTAATTAGAATTTTTGGTTTCATATCAAGAAGTTTAAATAACAGAAGTCCAAGGAATTATTCACTTATATAGTTATGCTGCTCGGTTCTGGCCACAGTGTTACAGGAAAATACTTATATGAGACTAAACAACATAGAAGGATGAAGTTGATCCCATGAATTTAAAAGGGCTTTCTAACGAGGATAGACTGAGGACACTGAATTTGCACTCTGGAAAGGCATAATATTTGGAAGATATGACTGAAGTGTACAACATAGATGACGGAATAAATAGAATGTAAATTAAGTGCTGGAAAATATCAAAGACACGACTCGCAGCAATGGATCATTGAAAAATTGTAGGTTTAGCAACGATACAAGCTAAGCAAATAGTTTGTGATTAGTTGTAGATCAGTGGAACACCTTCGAGCGTGGGACCTTGTGTAGCTTTAAAAAACAAGACTGCAAAAATAAATGAGTAGGTGGAGTTTTAGACGCACTAGCTTGGGTTACTAGGTTCCGTGCCTGCAGTACTTCCTCTTTCTTATATTTTTTTCTTCATAGATTTTAATTAAGGTGTAGTTTTAAAAAGGATTAAATCATTCCCTTTCTGCTGATTAAACTCACTATTTACGATCTCAAAGAAGGAAAGGGATGTGTGGAGGGGGGTATGGTGAAGGATTTTTAGCACATTTTCTCAGAGGTTTTTAAAAGAAAAAAAATTACAATAAGAACTGTAAGTAGAGGAATAGTGAATATTAAAATATTAATATTAGCTTCTAAGATTTACCTGTCAGAGGCAGAGGAGACGACGAGTACTTGTCGGTGCAAAATTTTTCAAGAGGAATTTTGGTTCACTTTCGTCAGTCCATTAGGTTTCTGTCTACCGTCGGTTGATTAATAAGACTGCGTATTCAACTTGTTTTTACGGTTCATGTGTATAGTGACTGAAAAGCCAACATTGTTTGTCATAAAAGTTGAAGGTCAGAGTAATTTGTGTGTGAAGAAAGAATGACACACTTGTACAACATTCGAAATCTTTTTTTTTTTTTTGTCTTTTAAAGAATACGTTGGCTGACGAAACATTGTCTTGTTCCAAAAAAAAAAGATTCCCAGTGTGGAAGATAGACCACTTATGCAACACCCATATGGGAATCTTTACTGATGAAACATTTCGCATACACAGTGGCTTCATCTGTGAGGTACAAAATCAGAAGAATGTAAGGAGAGGATGAGTTTAAGGTAGTCAGTCCCTCAGCCTGGAGTCGTTGTGTTCTGTCATCTATCTTTGTAGGAAGTACAGCATAGGGCCGTAGGTAGTGGCTTATATACTGTAGTCAGGTGTGGAGAAGCAGGAAGAGAGGCGGGATCCACAATGGAACCCATTCCACTGCACTTCTTCCGGCATGTGCTGTATTATCTACTACGAGTGATGGACTGAACACATCGATTCCAGCTGAGGGACTGATTTACCTCAAACTCCTCCTCTCCTTACCCCTCTCTGCATGGTATTGGATGATGAAGCACTGTGTGGCGATCGATACATTTCCTTAAAAAAAAAAAAAGATTCCCATTGTTGCAAAAGTGTCTCAATCTTCATCTTGTCGAGTTTCAAACCTTCATCACATTACACTTGATTGCGCATGGGGACATTCATCGTCAGAAGAGGCAAGAATAGCTTGATTTGCGTTTCTTAAGAAGGTTTCAACACGATACTGAGCTAGTTTTTTCTTGAAACATAAACATTGAGAAGTACAAAATAAACTATTGCTTAAAAAAAAAATTTGAAGTATAAAAGTAGAAACGACAGAAAAAGTTACAAGAATGAATGAGGATATTATTGGAGAAGAAATTCTGATTACAGTGTCAAGAGAAGGTAAGCATGCTTTATAATAGGATATAAAAAAGTTGGTAGTCAGGAGACGTTGGTTTAGGGTTACATAACTGAAGCAGTGACTAACACACAACAACATTAAAAGACCAAAACAAACTAAACAAGAAGGACCAAGTTAGGACGTTGATTCATTGTCATTTGTCCATGCTTTTTAGTTATCTAGTACATGAGCTCTCTAAAATATTAAATTCATTCTGTTGTCCTCCAGATACAAGTTTAAAACTTCTTGCAATAGTTATGGTTGTTCCACAAGAGGATTTATGACGCTGAAACCTGCTGAGCGAGAAGTGTTGAAGATATTTGCTTGGTAATTGTCTTCATAATAACTCGTTTTTATTTCTGAAAATGCTTCAGTATAACGTACGTGCAATTGAAGATATTAAGTTGACACTCCGCACTTGAGCAAAGATGAAATTAAGTGCTGGGCAAGTATAGCAATGGAATTTATTTATTAATGTTCTCTTTACTCGACGCTTTATCAACTACACGGAAAAATATGAAATGTGTGTGTGTTGGTGTGTGTGTGTGTGTGTGTTGTGTGTGTTTGGGTGATGGTGGTGGTTTGTGTGTGTTTGTTGTGTGTGTGTTGGGTTGTTTGTGTTTGTGTTGTGTGTTTGTGTGTGTGTGTGTGTGTGTTTGTGATGTGTGTTTGTGTGTGTTTTTGTGTGTAGGGTTGTGTTTGTGTGTGTGTTTGTGTGTGTGTTTGTGTGTGTGTTTGTGTGTGTGTGTTTGTGTGGCTTGTGTTTGTGTGTGTTTGTGTGTTTGTGTGTGTGTGTGTGTGTGTGTGCTGTGTGTCTGTGTCTGTGTTTGTGTGTGTTTGTGTGTGTTTCGTCTGGTGTGTGTGTGTGTTTGTGTGTTTGTGTGTGTGTGTGCAACGCTCTTGTTGCCGAGTAGGCAAGCGAAATTGTGAATGCATATAATTCTAAAAAATAATTCTGAAATTAACGATAAATATTTATTTTAATTGTTTGTTTATTATTAAATTATTGCTTAATTGGTGTAAAATATTTTTGGATGGATTAGGCTAAATTAAATTGCGCTTGTTAGAATAAGGTTAGGTAAGTTTCCTAAGTTTCTTTTGGTACAAAATTATTAATTTTTACATTAACATAATGAAAAAAGTTCTTTAAAAATATAGAAATTTCTTTTGAATAGGATTAATTTTTAAATGGAGTTCTTGCTAATTGACCAGTTTTACCTATTTGGCACGATATATTATATTACATTAAATTGAATTACTTTAAATTTCAAGAAAACATGGTAAATTCAAGAAAATGATAAATTTAATTGTATAAAATATATTTTGACTTTCTATGATTATAATATTGTTATATGGCTTGACTTTTTTATTATCAACGAACACGTTTTTTCAGTATTAATTATACATGGGATCGTATAAGTCAAGCTGGTTTTTATATATGCAAGGTATCAGCTGGGCAATAAATACGCTGTTGAGTGTACGAGTTATCTCCTTGAAGGGAAGTTCCAAGATGTTGGCGAAGGGATCTTCATCCAAGGAATTATAGCTACAATTCCTTCAGAATTAAACTAGATTATATACCTTTCCCCTTATGTTGTATAACCCCCCTCGTTGTATAGTTGTTGTATAACCCTACTGGTTGTTGTATAACCACCTAGTTGTTGTATAACCCAGGTTGTTGTATAATCCCCCTAGTTGTTGTATAACCCCCTAGTTGTTGTATAACCCTAGTTGTTGTATAACCCCTAGTTGTTGTATAACCCCTAGTTGTTGTATAACCCCCTAGTTGTTGTATAAACCCCTAGTTGTTGTATAATCTAGTTTTTGTATAACACCCTAGTTGTTGTATAACCCCTAGTTGTTGTATAACCCCTAGTTGTTGTATAACCCCTAGGAGTTGTATAACCCTAGTTGTTGTTTTCACCCCTTAGTTGTGTTTAACCCCTAGTTGTAGTATAACCCTGGGTTGTTGTATAACCCATTGTTGTATAACCCTAGTTGTTGTTATTTACCCCCTAGTTGTTGTATAACCCCAATAGTTGTTGTATAACCCTGGTTGTTGTATAACCTAGTTGTTGTCTAACCCCTTAGTTGTTGTTATAAACCTGGTTGTTGTATAAACCCCTAGTTGTTGTATAACCCCTGGTTGTTGTATTAACCCACTAGTTGTTGTATAACCCCTAGTTGTTGTATCAACCCTAGTTGGTGCATAACCCCTCGTGTTGTATAACCCCTAGTTGTTGTATAACCCTAGTTGTTGTATAACTCCTAGTGTTGTATAAACACCCTAGTTGTTGTATAACCCTAAGTTGTTGTATAAAACCCTTGTTGTTGTATAACCCTAGTTGTTGAATAACCCCTAGTGTTGAAATTACCCCTTGTAGTATAACCCTTGTTGTTGTTAACCCGGGTTGTTGTATAAAACCCCTTAGTTGTTGTATATCCCTAGTTGTTGTATAACCCCTAGTTGTTGTATAAACCCCTTGTTGCTGTATAACCCTAGTTGTTGTATAACCCCTAGTTGTTGTATAACCCATAGTTGTTTGTCTTGACCACCTAGTTGTTGTAAACTCCCTAGTTGTAGTATAAAACCCTAGTTGTATAACCCTAGTTGTTGTATAACCCCTAGTTGTTGCTATAAACTCCCTAGTTGTTGTATAACCCCTATTTGTTGTATAACCCCTAGTTGTTGTATAACCCCTAGTTGTTGGTATAACTCACCTAGTTGTTGTATAACCCTAGTTTGTTGTATAACCCCCCTAGTTGTTGTATAACCCTAGTTGTTGTATAACTCCATAGTTGTTGTTTAACCCTAGGTTGTGGTATAACCCCTAGTTGTTGTTGTTTTAACTCCCTAGTTGTTGTATAACCCTAGTTGTTGTTTAAACCCCTCCTAGTTTTTGTATAACCCCTAGTTGGTTGTTATCCATAGTTGTTGTATAACTCCGAGTTGTTGTATAACCCTTATTGTGTATAACTCCCTAGTTGTTGTATATCCTTACGTTGTTGTATAACTCCCTAGTTGTTGTATAACTCCTTAGTTGTTGTATACTCCTCAGTTGTTGTATAACTCCCTAGTTGTTGTTAAACTCCTAGTTGTTGTATTACTCCCCTAGTGTTGTATAACCTCCTAGTTTAGCTCTTCTCATGTTTATAGTAGCAGTGGTATTACATTACATTTTCGGACTAAATAATAAACATGTATATCAGTCTTCATATAGAATATAATGAAATCACCTATGTAGCAATTTTTCCCGTGGAAAAAAAACACAAAATTTGCCGGTCCTTTTGAATCTTTCCAACCAAAGTACTTCTTATTTTCGTTTTGAAGTATTTTATTTTTTTTCGAGAAGAAAATAAAAGTTTAGCGGAGGGAGAGATATGGCTAAAATATTTTCTCTGGATGCACCTGAGTATAGTGTGAACGAGAGTGGACTTAACTGTGTTTGTGTTGTTGCGGGGACGAGAGTGGTTAACCAGGTCTTGTGTTGCGGGGACGAAGTGATTAACAGTGTTTGTGTTGGCGGGGAACGAGATTGACTTAACAGTGTCTTGTGTTGCGGGGACGAGGAGGAGGACATGGCTACGGCCTTTATTGTTCTCTCTATCTTTAGACTGAGTTTTCTCTTCGGCATTCCTTCTAGAGTTACCCGGGAAGGAGCAGAATGAGGTTCCTTCTGACCTTTCCATAAACACGGACTCTCCACTTTGATTTCCAGTTGTTTTTTAAATTATATTCCGTTCCCTGGCTCTGTGTTGCCTTCGTTTAGAAACATGGTGTTAAGATTTTGTTTTATGAAGTCAAAGGGCACAGGCTATAAAACAGCAGCGTTATTGATACAACGTTACGGCAGTAGAACCTTATAAAATGATAACTCGATAAAGCTCTGCAACAGATCGAAACGTTGTCCCATTAAATGCTGTTGTAAAATCTGTCTGTCTTCATGCCTTGGCTCTACATCCGTCTGTCTGCATGCCTAGGCTTAATCTGTCTGTATTCTACCTAGGCTCTACATCTGTCTGTCTTCATACCTAGGCTCTACATCCGGTCTGTCTTCTACCTTGGCTCTACTCATCCGTCTGTCTCATTGCCTTGGCTCTACATCTGTCTGTCTTCATACCTAGGCTCTTCATCCGTTGTCTTCATACCTTAGGCTCTACATCGGTCTGGTCTCATACCTAGGCTCTACATCCGTCTGTCTTCATACTAGGCTTATCCGTCTGTCTTCTTACCTAGGGCTCTAAATCCGTCTGTCTTCATACCTTAGCTCTACATCCGTCTGTTTCATACCTTGGCTCTTACTTCCGTCTGTCTTCATACTAGGCTCTACATCCGTCTGTCATCATACCTAGTCTCTACATCCGTCTGTCTTCATACCTGGCTTACATCGTTTCTGTCTTCTTAACTAGGCTCTACATCCGTAATGCCTTATATTTTCTCGAGAAGCTCCTTGAGGTTCAGAGAACCCCAGATTCTTAAACCCTAATTCCCTAGTTACTCTAGATCTGAAGGTCAATTTATAGATAAAAACCAATCTTGTGTTACCAGAATTCCTTCTTCACCCTTTCATCATTTTGATTTTCATAAAACTTCATTCTGCTCTTTTCTTCTCCCGCCTTTCTCTTACACCAATTTATCCCTGCACCCCACCACCACGGGCTCTACCACCGACAGACAATATCTTCTCAGTTCTCCATCGTCTCCTGAGAGATTTACTTAGCATCTTCGTGTCGCCACACCGTCCGCATAGCCCTGCTATCCTTGACCTTGAGACGCAACATTGGAAGGAGGGAGGGAGAGGGGTGGATGGGAAGGAGAGAGAGAGATGAGAGGAGTGAGGGAGAGTGAGAGAGAGGGTAGGAGGATAAGAGAACGCTAGAGGAGAAAACAGTCTTCTGGGGTCAATTTAGAGTGAACGTGCGGCGCCAGCTGGTCAACTCCTGCCGGGGGAGATGGTATGTTGTCCCGGGGTGGGCCGCGCCTCCGTCGCAGGCGCCGCAGGAGTGGCTGCTGGGCGCCAAGCAGACATGCGTCTGCTGTGGAGTGAGCACCTTGGGGAGCCTCATACATACACCATGGTATACTGCTTGGTTTCACTAGTCACTTCTAGGGATGTGCCTTCATACTGATGACGGGGCTTTATCCGAGGACCATATGCTGCAAGGCATTTCCTTCCATTTATCAAATTCTTACTCCCATTACAAAGACACTGATGATGATATGGTTTAGCTCTTTCTAAATAATATTATAATATTAATAATAATTAAATGAACACAAGAATGAGACTTCTTAGCTGCGCTTGGCTTTTACCAAGCATTATTTTCTGTATTTTCAAAATATTTATTCTTTAATTAACAGAAGTAATCAACTTGATGGCTTTAATTAAACGTTTGTCATGTGCTGTGGTGGTGGTCAGAGATTTTAACCCTTATGTCTGTGTTAAAGACTGGGCGCCCCCACATCTGTTAAGCTAAGGCAGGTTGTAATGGACTCTTTTACAAAACACAAATAAATTCAGCAAACAATAGTTACGAGAAGTTTTTTTTTTCCCCCCACGTCAAAACTCGACACCATAAACATTTCAAGAGGACATTTTTTTCTGTGGGACCTAAACAAATTGTGCTGTTGATTAAAGCAAGTTAAAATGTTTATAAAGTTGTTTATAGTGGAGTGTTTTTATGTTTAATTTATTTGGGGTTAGACAATGTTGGGGTTTTGGCTAGGATTTTTTCGTAAATGTTTTCGTGAATTAAAATGAGACACTTTAAACTTTTGTGAGTTGCCCATAAGTTTCTAGATTTATCTTTACAGTACATTATGTCGCCAGGGTGTAACAAATCTAAGGAAGGAGTTTACATCTGGTAAACCTACATTAAACTGGTTGATGTAAACTTCAAAGGATACCTGTAGTCTACGGCAAAGGTACATTTATGTTCTGGTAAACTCTCCGAGGTAACTGTAGCTCAGCGAACTCCTAGAATGAATGTTGTGTATTTGCATTTATGCGAGTGCAAGATGGTTACGTGTTTAGTTTACTTGGTAAGACATGTGCTAACTGTTGGGTATCTTATATGTGTTGAAACGTTTTCGCCTTACACAGTAGCTTCTTCAGTGAGTCAGAGGCAGCAGGTAGTAGTAATGAAGTGAAGATGATGTTATCAGTCCATCAAACCTTGGTTGATGGACTGATAAACCAAATGTTGTACATGTCTTTATCACCAACGGTCGTATTTTATACCATTTTCAATATTAGTTTACACCTTATCAACTCGGTGGGATGACGTGTTTGCATTAAAATCTGGACACATTATTTTAAGTATTAAAAGTTCCTATATACTTCTTTCAATAATGAAAATAAAATGCTAGTGTGTCCTTTGTTTCTGAAGATAGATAGCATTAACATTTTTGTCATTAGAAAGGAGATGATTTAGAGTGCGTCAGTAGTAGTAAATCATCAGATAATCGGATTACATCTGGCATTAGAATGAATTGATTTTATTGCTGTAAGTCAACAACAAGACGACATTCATGAGGAACTAAAATTTTGGATAAAAATACAATCATATTGCTACAAAATTTTTGTTTCTTTATAAGAAGCCTATTTATAAAGCTAGACCCGGGGAGTTTAAAACAAGAGTGAATCTTCACCACTCTGAAGTTAAATTGTCCATTTCTGAAGTTATTTACTATGGATAATCTTCCATTGCCAAACAGCATTTCTTCAAATAATGCCATATGAGGAATGTCGCAGTAAATGAAAGGATCAGAAGTAAACAAGGGTTCAGGAAAGACTGCTTGAGTGAAGATGAGACACTTATGCTGCATTATGGGAAATCTTTATTCAGGAAACGTTTCGCCACACAGTGGCTTTCATCAGTCCTTTACAAAGAGGAAGAGTAAGGAGTGGAGGAGAATGAAGTAATCTGTCCCCAACCCTGTGTCGATGGTCAGTCCATCAATCTTGTAGAATGGACATTCTACAAGATTGGATGGGATATCTTGACACATCGATCCAGTGGTTGAGGGAAGATTCCTCATTCTCCTCCTTCATTACGCCCTTCCTCGTAGTATTGGGACTGATATGAAGCCACTGTTGTGGCGAAACGTTTCCTGAATAAAGATCCCATATGCTGCATAAGTGTTCTCAATCTTTCAACTTGTCGGTTTTTCAAACCATTCAATCATGAATGCTAGGTGTGTCCACTGATAAGCCTATCGGAAGACATTCAAGATTTTCCACGCGGGATATACCATGATGCTGTCGACAGAGATTAAAATAATTTTAATTTCAAATGAGATCATTTGAAAGAATGTTTCAAAATATGTCTTACAAACTTCTAAAGTAGTTTAGTAATAAACTTGTGCATTTCTCTGATCCGGTCTGCCTTGTCTAATTTTTCGTAATAATGTGCTTAAGTGTTTTTCAAAGTCGTAGATGTATCTGGAGGTCGTAGACACACTGATGAAGAATTTGACTAGTACTGCATCTGAGTGTCGTTATTTGTTGACGTTTCGCCTTTCCAGTGGCTTCATCAATTACAGTACAAGGACAATAATGTAAAGACTGTCGAACTATTTACAAAAGATGAGGTAATCAGTCGCTCAGCCTCGGAGTTGGTGATGAGCACCGTAGTCTTGTAACTTGTGTGCTCATCACCAACTCACAAGCGATGTGGGACTGACTTCATCTTTTGTATATATTTCTTCAGTCTGCCCATTTTGTCTTTGAATTGTATTGAATTAAGGACACTGGATGGCAAAACGTTCTACAAATCAAGATACCCAGATATGTCACAGGACTAATCTTCACTTGTCGGTATTGTTATTCCATTCTTGTACTACAGCGACTCTGTATCTAGATCTTTTGCTGGGCACCATGTCAGTTTAGATTAGGAGGGGCTGTTATGATGCTCCTCTCGGTTTACTCAGAAAATATTTCAATATCTGTTACGCACTGCATTCACTGAATAGGGAATTCACTAATCGAATCACAAATTTTGTCCTAGGACATTGGAACTGGTGTTTGCTTCAATGAACCACTTCAGTTAAACAGTTTTTATGATCTTAGTAACTTGATAGCTGGGTATGTGCACATAGCTTATTTAGGCTTGGTTAACAAAAGCAGGTGATTTTATCCCCTATATGTCTCTAGAGGTCTGGAATGACGTTGGAGTTAAATTAGAATCAGAGTAAGTAAGTTCATCGATTCAATTTCAGAAAGACAATGGTTGCGTTTTAGGCATCATTGTTCGTAATTTTGGCCGCGCAGGGATATTATTCTTGTCTGTTAGAACCCTGGGGGGGTTTAAATTATTTGCTTATCGAAAACTACATTTCCTGGACCTCTCTTAACCAGTATCTTGGATAAAGCCGTCGGCTACTCTCAGTAAATGAAAGTTACTTAGCACTCACTACTGGTGTATATACCTTCAGGTAACACATTAAATACATGTTAGCTTCCCATTTTCTGTCTAGGTAAAGAGTTTTATAATGTTTTGTCTCTGTGGATTTGTTGAGACGTTAACACACGTTCATTATATAAGTCGTGCCGAATAGGTAAAATTTGGATTTTGGCTTAAATTGCAACGCTGTCTTGGCAAATAAGGCAAGCGAAATCTGTGTATGCATAATTTTCGCAATAATTTTCTGAACTAACGAAAAAAAAATGTATTTCATTGTATTTGTTTATTATTAAATTACTGTAAACTTATCTAAAGTATATTTGGTTGGATTAGGCTAAATTAAATTGCGCTTGGTATTAATAAAGTTAGTGTAAGATTTCTACAGGTTCTTTTGGTACTGAGGTCTCGTCAGATAGAATGGGGCGGAGGAGACTTTTTTTATAAGTACAAACCTAATCGAAGTCCAGACGTACAGGCATAGGGGTCCTGATCAGCAGAATGCATGTAGATAAATTAGACTCATGTGCAACTTTGGGTATCTTTATTGAGGAAACGTTTCGCCACTCAGTGGCTTCAATCCAGTCCATACGTAGGAGAAAAACTTGAAGAACAGAGGAGAATGAGGTAATCAAGTGCCTCAACTTGAGTCGATGTGTTAGTCCATCAATCTAGGAATAGGAATCGGATATGCAGCGAGAGAAGAAAGATGCAGCTTATAAACCGTATATGCAGGAGAGGTGCAGCAGGTCTAATTATCAAACATGTCGGTTTCTGAACCAGTCATCTACAAATCTGTCAGGACACTGCAACGTATATGGGATCTTAATACTTAGGAAATTCTCAGCTTGCCTAATTCTTGGGCACGAACTTCTTCCAAATTGAACAAATGTGACACCGACCTATGACTGCTGCACCTCTCCTGCATACGGTTTATGAAGCTGATTCTCCGCTGTTATTGCGTATTCTATTCAAGATTGTTGGACTGAACAATCGACTCAATGTATGAGGGACTGATTATTCATTTACCTCCTGTCTTCAAGTTTCTCCTGTATGGGACTGATGAAGCCACTGTTGGCGAAACGTTTCCTCAATAAAGATACCAAAGAGTTGCAAATGTGTCTAATTTATCAAACCTGTCGGTTCTCTGAACCATTCATCTACAGAATGCATTACCTGTGAAGGTGTCTTCTCAAAATACAACTTCAAAAACAAGAACCAATCAATGTGGACAGGTAAAACCATGTCTTAAATGAAACATGTTGGGAAGATATCTTAAATTGACATGGATCCTAAACCAGTGCTTGAAAGGTTCAACTTCTGGCAGCCCTGAAGTATGTTCTAGGCATATTCCCCTAGAAAGAAGAGAGAGGAAGTAAACTGAGAGAGAAAGGACGCTCCCTATCAGAAGACGAAGAGTCACTGAGTTCCTCAGCGAGTGTAGAATTAGTATATCTGATCGTGTTTGGTTCCAGTTCTTTAGTCAAGAGATTTTGTTCCCCAAACGCTTGAAAAAAGGACGTGGTAGGAGCTCAAGACCAAGGTTTACTGAAGCAGACGATGTGGTGGGACACCTTGCAGACCCTCCAGAATACTAGCTCCTCCAAAGAGAACAAACAATCCCAATGGGACAAAACCGATCATGGAAAAATCGCCAACACAATGGTCACAAGCACTTAAGGAAAGGACAATTATGTCATCCTAGTGTGAAGGCCACCACACTCGGGAGATTTCCTTCTAGCTGTTCCAATTCCGCCCTGGGCACTCGGACTCTTTTTTGACCCATACGCATTCGGACTGGTGTTGCTCTTGCCTAGCCGCCCCCTATTCCTCTCCGAAAATAGGTGTATTTGCGGCAGGGCGACTACGATCATATTCGGGAATTCATGTCTCGTGTGGTCACACAGCGAAGGGAAGTATGCCTGACATGATGAGGCCAAGACATCATAAAGAGAAAGCCTCGCCACAGCCGATGCCAGTTTCACGGAACCCCAAGTACAGAGGTCTGACTTAAGTCAAAGCGCATGATGAGCCACTATGCTACCTTGAAGGATGGAAGCATATTGCCTGGACTACACCTGTGCCGCTTCAATGGCTGACACCCACCTGCCATTATCTCCGTAGTGAAAGGGGGGTGGTAGCGGCAGCTAACAGGGAGACCCAAGAAAGATCCAAAAATGTGAAGACCTTACCACTTGCTTATAACTTCATCCAAATAGGGGTCGGAGATATTGGAGCATGGGGCAAGTGTGCTCTAAAGTTCCTCAAAGAGGATGGGTTGAAAGCTACATAGAAACCAATAAAACCTCAGGGCAACCAGCTTTCTCTTTCAGAGACTTCGGTATCGCACTCCGAGAGGAAAATGCGGCAGCTTTTGGGCAGACGGCCAACAGCCGAGGAGCTGGACGAAGTATTCGGACGTGTGCTTTAAGTTGTTATCTATTGTTGTTTTTACTTTCTATTGTATTTTTGAGTTGTTTTGTCATTGTATTTTTCTTTAAATAAAATAAATATCAAATATAGGGAGGTGGTAGGAGAAAAATCTCAACAGCTTCACGGAGAACTGAGTTTTCCCGGAAGAAGTTTATTCTTTTCTCTGAACTCCCTATCTATATATATATTTATATTATATATATATATTTATATTTTTATATATATTTATATATATATATATAAATATATATGTCGTGCGAAGGAATAGGCAGAACTTGCGAGCTTGGCTTAAATAGCAACGTAATCTTGCCATATAGGACAAGCGAAATTTTGTGTATGCATAATTTCGCCAAAATCATTCTGAACCTAACGAAAAAAATATATTTCATGTGGTTTGTTTGTATTAAAATTTGTAAAACAATTCTAAAAATATATTTTGTTGGGTTTGGCAAAAATATAATTGCTCATGTTATAACAAGGTTAGGTAGTTTTCTAAGTGTCTTTTGGTGCAATATTAAAATTTTTTACGTTATCATTAATGGCAAAAAATATATCTTTAAAAGTTATAATAGAGAAAATTTTGGAAAGGATTAAATTTATATGATGTTCTTGCTATATTGACAGTTTTACATTATGCGGCAGGACATTTATTATTTTTTTAATATATATTTATATATATATATTATAGATATATATTTTATATATATATTAGATATTTATAATAAAAATATATCTATTTATTGTGTCGTGTGCGTGTAGTATACGGAACATGTGTCGATAATTATTGGGACGGTTACTAAAGACTGTGAACAAGTTTGACAAGTATTCTTCTGTATATTAGATTATTTGGTCTTCGTTTTTTTCTGGAGTCTTTTTTTGTTCTAGACCTTCGTTCTATTTGAACCTTTCGTTGTTTTATAAAATCTTCCATTTGTATAGATCCTTTCATTATTATAGAACCTTTCATTAATATAGATCCTTTCATTTATAGAACCTTTCATTAATTTAGGAACCTTATTCTGAATATAGAACCTTTTCATTTTTATAAGACTTAAAAATTGCTTATATAGTACCTTTCATTAATCTTTTTGGGATCTTTTGTATGGACTGACGATGAGACCGCATTCTCCTATTCGGACTGTAAAAAAAAAAAAAAACTCTGAAGATTACTTTAGAAAACAAGATATTATACTTCTTGGGAAGAAAGTTTAGCTAAAGCAGCTCGGTAGTATACTGTGGGAGTGTGTGAGAGGCAGTGATGTTATGGGCGCGTGTTGATGCTCTTGCTACCATTTATGGTTGAAGAGTTACCATATAATAAGTGAGCTTCAGCACCCTTACTCTCTCAGTAACGTGATACAGTGTGCTTCAAGCATTCTCACCTCAGCTAAATGTAACCTATATTTGACCCAGACGAGCTGCAAACACTCGTGCAGTAATTTTTAAAGGTGACCTTGGTGAACTACTTTGT
The DNA here is from genome assembly GCF_026875155.1 of Cherax quadricarinatus. Classification (NCBI taxonomy): domain Eukaryota; kingdom Metazoa; phylum Arthropoda; class Malacostraca; order Decapoda; family Parastacidae; genus Cherax; species Cherax quadricarinatus. Next base: position 45,009,961 of record NC_069415.1, read on the forward strand.
GGGACTAACTGCAAGCACCAATCGCCTCGACTAAAGCTGACGTTTGCAGCCGTGGCTCGCTGTTAGTGGGGATTAGGGACTCTTCATTGGACCCCAGACATTAGAGATTTTTTCAGTAAAATTAGCTCCATTAGTAGTGGTTTACATTTGCAAAGCAAGTAATTTTCTCTAAAGAAATTAGATTAAAATCGCATTCATTTTAACTTTGCGTTGTCCCCCAAGAAACGAGATCAGACCTCAGACGTCTGTTTTCCAGAGTCCACATACATCTCCGGCATTGGCTTGGCGTTTTGACTTGCTGCGTTCGATTCCGAAGTAAATCTTAGTGAAATTACGATAAAGTCATAATCCACCACATCCGCACATCCTCACCTGCGTTTTAGATTCTTGGGCTCTATTACTTCATAACTGCAAAACTCTCGGTTAAACGGTTTCCATTGAATCCCTTGGTAAATGTTGCTTCATGACTCCAACAGATGTCCATATCGTGGGAAATCCGTATTTTTAGTCTTAGTTTTCTCACTCCCTTCCTCAAAATCTTCACTCTTCTTATAACCCCCTCCTTGGTCGTTTCCTACAATCTTCCTTCCATCAATATTTATACGATATCATACTTGGTTTAGTCGTGTTCCATACTGTTTTTCACGGTGAAACCATTCCACAGCATCCCCCTTCTGCTTATCGAACATACTTCTTAATTGCTTCTATTTCTTTTCTCTAGAATACTTGGCATCAAACAGTAATCTAAGGCACGACAATACAATAACCTCTAGCCTTATCCTCTTCTTCTTTGGAAACCTTCCATAGATCATGGTTCTCAACCAACACGAGTGCATCTAGCACTTTTATGCGCTCTAATATATTTTATTTTTGTACCCATTAGCAAATATCTTACTGCTTACAGGTTTCTCAACTTTCCTTTTATTTTTTTTCCCCTTATCTATTGCGATTTACTTTGTTTCATGTATTCATTGCAAATCTTTTGAATCTCTAGACTTTGTATTATTCTCCTCTGGTATTTTATATGTTAGATTAAAGTTTTCCTTTTACCCACCGCAAAAACTCACTTATTCTAACTTCTGAAATTATTCGTTTGTATCCCAGTCATAACTCTCTCATTTGCTTGACAGCAATGACTAGAACTCGTATTTATTATCATATTGAGTGTCACAAGATCACATCTCTCCTAAAACATTTGGCAGTCACACGCTTTAAATTAACCACTGTGACATGTTATGCTATCTAAGACAGTCTTCAAGTAGGGTCCCTTTAAACTGATAAAGAACTCTGGAGTCTTGAATCAAAACTTGGTAACTTCCCATTCTCTCAGGTGCTGTATGATCCCTACGGGGTTAAGCGTTCCTCGTGAATTGACAAGTGCCAGAAGACTCTTAACTGGATATCAATTTTTCCTCACACTAGCATCAATTCATCATAGTTCCTCAATTTATGCACTCTATCACCCTTTCTGATGTTTGTGTTCTAATTCATAAATGACATAAAAAAAAGCTATATCGGTATTCATTTTAATGATGGTTTCTGGTCTATTTCCATCTCGGTTGAGGTAATTCTGTCATACAGAATTACCTCTCGGATACAAGATTTATTACAACATACATACATCTCCGTGACTGACTGTGGTATATGCAAGTATTATGCTTCTATTAATGTATACACACATGATCACATGCGCAGATAGGACAACGTTTCCCTCTGCATTCACGTTCTTTTTTATAACCATCTATCTCGGTTGGTTTTTTCTCCTGGTAATCCAAAGTAGTTGTTGTCGTTATTCATTGTTGTCTTCTTCGGGATTTCCACTTCCATTTTATTATACTCATTCAGAAATGTTTCGCAGTCTTTCGCGTCCTGTGCCCACGTCTGGTGCCCTACCACCATTCGCCAATTTTACGTTTAAGCAGGACCAAGTCATGTGTGCTCCAGGCTGTCCATCGCTTCTTCTAAAAACACTGGCCCCCTCGAGCCAACCCATCAACTAGTTATCTACTAGTGACTAGGCATATAGGCCCAGGCTGGTTCTTAAGTTCTTCACCTTGATTATGCAATGTCTGTTATTATTTCTGTATAATATTTCACCTTTAATATTAAAAATCCCAAAAAGTATTTCTCTATTACTGGTCAAAATAAAATATATCAACTGACATTATTATTTCTCTCTCCTTTTCTCTCTTATTCTCTGTTTCTAGATCTATCGCTCCATTAAAATAGTTAATTAGAATTTTTGGTTTCATATCAAGAAGTTTAAATAACAGAAGTCCAAGGAATTATTCACTTATATAGTTATGCTGCTCGGTTCTGGCCACAGTGTTACAGGAAAATACTTATATGAGACTAAACAACATAGAAGGATGAAGTTGATCCCATGAATTTAAAAGGGCTTTCTAACGAGGATAGACTGAGGACACTGAATTTGCACTCTGGAAAGGCATAATATTTGGAAGATATGACTGAAGTGTACAACATAGATGACGGAATAAATAGAATGTAAATTAAGTGCTGGAAAATATCAAAGACACGACTCGCAGCAATGGATCATTGAAAAATTGTAGGTTTAGCAACGATACAAGCTAAGCAAATAGTTTGTGATTAGTTGTAGATCAGTGGAACACCTTCGAGCGTGGGACCTTGTGTAGCTTTAAAAAACAAGACTGCAAAAATAAATGAGTAGGTGGAGTTTTAGACGCACTAGCTTGGGTTACTAGGTTCCGTGCCTGCAGTACTTCCTCTTTCTTATATTTTTTTCTTCATAGATTTTAATTAAGGTGTAGTTTTAAAAAGGATTAAATCATTCCCTTTCTGCTGATTAAACTCACTATTTACGATCTCAAAGAAGGAAAGGGATGTGTGGAGGGGGGTATGGTGAAGGATTTTTAGCACATTTTCTCAGAGGTTTTTAAAAGAAAAAAAATTACAATAAGAACTGTAAGTAGAGGAATAGTGAATATTAAAATATTAATATTAGCTTCTAAGATTTACCTGTCAGAGGCAGAGGAGACGACGAGTACTTGTCGGTGCAAAATTTTTCAAGAGGAATTTTGGTTCACTTTCGTCAGTCCATTAGGTTTCTGTCTACCGTCGGTTGATTAATAAGACTGCGTATTCAACTTGTTTTTACGGTTCATGTGTATAGTGACTGAAAAGCCAACATTGTTTGTCATAAAAGTTGAAGGTCAGAGTAATTTGTGTGTGAAGAAAGAATGACACACTTGTACAACATTCGAAATCTTTTTTTTTTTTTTGTCTTTTAAAGAATACGTTGGCTGACGAAACATTGTCTTGTTCCAAAAAAAAAAGATTCCCAGTGTGGAAGATAGACCACTTATGCAACACCCATATGGGAATCTTTACTGATGAAACATTTCGCATACACAGTGGCTTCATCTGTGAGGTACAAAATCAGAAGAATGTAAGGAGAGGATGAGTTTAAGGTAGTCAGTCCCTCAGCCTGGAGTCGTTGTGTTCTGTCATCTATCTTTGTAGGAAGTACAGCATAGGGCCGTAGGTAGTGGCTTATATACTGTAGTCAGGTGTGGAGAAGCAGGAAGAGAGGCGGGATCCACAATGGAACCCATTCCACTGCACTTCTTCCGGCATGTGCTGTATTATCTACTACGAGTGATGGACTGAACACATCGATTCCAGCTGAGGGACTGATTTACCTCAAACTCCTCCTCTCCTTACCCCTCTCTGCATGGTATTGGATGATGAAGCACTGTGTGGCGATCGATACATTTCCTTAAAAAAAAAAAAAGATTCCCATTGTTGCAAAAGTGTCTCAATCTTCATCTTGTCGAGTTTCAAACCTTCATCACATTACACTTGATTGCGCATGGGGACATTCATCGTCAGAAGAGGCAAGAATAGCTTGATTTGCGTTTCTTAAGAAGGTTTCAACACGATACTGAGCTAGTTTTTTCTTGAAACATAAACATTGAGAAGTACAAAATAAACTATTGCTTAAAAAAAAAATTTGAAGTATAAAAGTAGAAACGACAGAAAAAGTTACAAGAATGAATGAGGATATTATTGGAGAAGAAATTCTGATTACAGTGTCAAGAGAAGGTAAGCATGCTTTATAATAGGATATAAAAAAGTTGGTAGTCAGGAGACGTTGGTTTAGGGTTACATAACTGAAGCAGTGACTAACACACAACAACATTAAAAGACCAAAACAAACTAAACAAGAAGGACCAAGTTAGGACGTTGATTCATTGTCATTTGTCCATGCTTTTTAGTTATCTAGTACATGAGCTCTCTAAAATATTAAATTCATTCTGTTGTCCTCCAGATACAAGTTTAAAACTTCTTGCAATAGTTATGGTTGTTCCACAAGAGGATTTATGACGCTGAAACCTGCTGAGCGAGAAGTGTTGAAGATATTTGCTTGGTAATTGTCTTCATAATAACTCGTTTTTATTTCTGAAAATGCTTCAGTATAACGTACGTGCAATTGAAGATATTAAGTTGACACTCCGCACTTGAGCAAAGATGAAATTAAGTGCTGGGCAAGTATAGCAATGGAATTTATTTATTAATGTTCTCTTTACTCGACGCTTTATCAACTACACGGAAAAATATGAAATGTGTGTGTGTTGGTGTGTGTGTGTGTGTGTGTTGTGTGTGTTTGGGTGATGGTGGTGGTTTGTGTGTGTTTGTTGTGTGTGTGTTGGGTTGTTTGTGTTTGTGTTGTGTGTTTGTGTGTGTGTGTGTGTGTGTTTGTGATGTGTGTTTGTGTGTGTTTTTGTGTGTAGGGTTGTGTTTGTGTGTGTGTTTGTGTGTGTGTTTGTGTGTGTGTTTGTGTGTGTGTGTTTGTGTGGCTTGTGTTTGTGTGTGTTTGTGTGTTTGTGTGTGTGTGTGTGTGTGTGTGCTGTGTGTCTGTGTCTGTGTTTGTGTGTGTTTGTGTGTGTTTCGTCTGGTGTGTGTGTGTGTTTGTGTGTTTGTGTGTGTGTGTGCAACGCTCTTGTTGCCGAGTAGGCAAGCGAAATTGTGAATGCATATAATTCTAAAAAATAATTCTGAAATTAACGATAAATATTTATTTTAATTGTTTGTTTATTATTAAATTATTGCTTAATTGGTGTAAAATATTTTTGGATGGATTAGGCTAAATTAAATTGGCTTGTTAAGATTAAGTTAGGTTTAAGTTCTAAGTTTCTTTTGGTACAAAATTATTAATTTTTACATTAACATAATGAAAAAAGTTCTTTAAAAATATAGAAATTTCTTTTGAATAGGACTTAATTTTAAATGAGTTCTTGCTAATTGACCAGTTTTACCTATTTGGCACGATATATTATATTACATTAAATTGAATTACTTTAAATTTCAAGAAAACATGGTAAATTCAAGAAAATGATAAATTTAATTGTATAAAATATATTTTGACTTTCTATGATTATAATATTGTTATATGGCTTGACTTTTTTATTATCAACGAACACGTTTTTTCAGTATTAATTATACATGGATCGTATAAGTTCAAGCTGGTTTTCATATATGCAAGGTCTCAGCTGGGCAATAAATACGCTGTTGAGTGTACGAGTTATCTCCTTGAAGGGAAGTTCCAAGATGTTGGCGAAGGGATCTTCATCCAAGGAATTATAGCTACAATTCCTTCAGAATTAAACTAGATTATATACCTTTCCCCTTATGTTGTATAACCCCCTAGTTGTTGTATAACCCCTGGTTGTTGTATAACCCCCTAGTTGTTGTATAACCCAGGTTGTTGTATAATCCCCCTAGTTGTTGTATAACCCCCTAGTTGTTGTATAACCCCCTAGTTGTTGTATAACCCCTGGTTGTTGTATAACCCCTAGTTGTTGTATAACCCCCTAGTTGTTGTATAACCCCCTAGTTGTTGTATAATCCCCTAGTTGTTGTATAACACCCTAGTTGTTGTATAACCCCTAGTTGTTGTATAACCCCTAGTTGTTGTATAACCCCTAGGAGTTGTATAACCCTAGTTGTTGTTTTCACCCCTTAGTTGTGTTTAACCCCTAGTTGTAGTATAACCCTGGGTTGTTGTATAACCCATTGTTGTATAACCCTAGTTGTTGTTATTTACCCCCTAGTTGTTGTATAACCCCAATAGTTGTTGTATAACCCTGGTTGTTGTATAACCTAGTTGTTGTCTAACCCCTTAGTTGTTGTTATAAACCTGGTTGTTGTATAAACCCCTAGTTGTTGTATAACCCCTGGTTGTTGTATTAACCCACTAGTTGTTGTATAACCCCTAGTTGTTGTATCAACCCTAGTTGGTGCATAACCCCTCGTGTTGTATAACCCCTAGTTGTTGTATAACCCTAGTTGTTGTATAACTCCTAGTGTTGTATAAACACCCTAGTTGTTGTATAACCCTAAGTTGTTGTATAAAACCCTTGTTGTTGTATAACCCTAGTTGTTGAATAACCCCTAGTGTTGAAATTACCCCTTGTAGTATAACCCTTGTTGTTGTTAACCCGGGTTGTTGTATAAAACCCCTTAGTTGTTGTATATCCCTAGTTGTTGTATAACCCCTAGTTGTTGTATAAACCCCTTGTTGCTGTATAACCCTAGTTGTTGTATAACCCCTAGTTGTTGTATAACCCATAGTTGTTTGTCTTGACCACCTAGTTGTTGTAAACTCCCTAGTTGTAGTATAAAACCCTAGTTGTATAACCCTAGTTGTTGTATAACCCCTAGTTGTTGCTATAAACTCCCTAGTTGTTGTATAACCCCTATTTGTTGTATAACCCCTAGTTGTTGTATAACCCCTAGTTGTTGGTATAACTCACCTAGTTGTTGTATAACCCTAGTTTGTTGTATAACCCCCCTAGTTGTTGTATAACCCTAGTTGTTGTATAACTCCATAGTTGTTGTTTAACCCTAGGTTGTGGTATAACCCCTAGTTGTTGTTGTTTTAACTCCCTAGTTGTTGTATAACCCTAGTTGTTGTTTAAACCCCTCCTAGTTTTTGTATAACCCCTAGTTGGTTGTTATCCATAGTTGTTGTATAACTCCGAGTTGTTGTATAACCCTTATTGTGTATAACTCCCTAGTTGTTGTATATCCTTACGTTGTTGTATAACTCCCTAGTTGTTGTATAACTCCTTAGTTGTTGTATACTCCTCAGTTGTTGTATAACTCCCTAGTTGTTGTTAAACTCCTAGTTGTTGTATTACTCCCCTAGTGTTGTATAACCTCCTAGTTTAGCTCTTCTCATGTTTATAGTAGCAGTGGTATTACATTACATTTTCGGACTAAATAATAAACATGTATATCAGTCTTCATATAGAATATAATGAAATCACCTATGTAGCAATTTTTCCCGTGGAAAAAAAACACAAAATTTGCCGGTCCTTTTGAATCTTTCCAACCAAAGTACTTCTTATTTTCGTTTTGAAGTATTTTATTTTTTTTCGAGAAGAAAATAAAAGTTTAGCGGAGGGAGAGATATGGCTAAAATATTTTCTCTGGATGCACCTGAGTATAGTGTGAACGAGAGTGGACTTAACTGTGTTTGTGTTGTTGCGGGGACGAGAGTGGTTAACCAGGTCTTGTGTTGCGGGGACGAAGTGATTAACAGTGTTTGTGTTGGCGGGGAACGAGATTGACTTAACAGTGTCTTGTGTTGCGGGGACGAGGAGGAGGACATGGCTACGGCCTTTATTGTTCTCTCTATCTTTAGACTGAGTTTTCTCTTCGGCATTCCTTCTAGAGTTACCCGGGAAGGAGCAGAATGAGGTTCCTTCTGACCTTTCCATAAACACGGACTCTCCACTTTGATTTCCAGTTGTTTTTTAAATTATATTCCGTTCCCTGGCTCTGTGTTGCCTTCGTTTAGAAACATGGTGTTAAGATTTTGTTTTATGAAGTCAAAGGGCACAGGCTATAAAACAGCAGCGTTATTGATACAACGTTACGGCAGTAGAACCTTATAAAATGATAACTCGATAAAGCTCTGCAACAGATCGAAACGTTGTCCCATTAAATGCTGTTGTAAAATCTGTATGTCTTCATGCCTTGGCTTACATCCGTCTGTCTGCATGCCTAGGCTTAATCTGTCTGTATTCTACCTAGGCTCTACATCTGTCTGTCTTCATACCTAGGCTCTACATCCGGTCTGTCTTCTACCTTGGCTCTACTCATCCGTCTGTCTCATTGCCTTGGCTCTACATCTGTCTGTCTTCATACCTAGGCTCTTCATCCGTTGTCTTCATACCTTAGGCTCTACATCGGTCTGGTCTCATACCTAGGCTCTACATCCGTCTGTCTTCATACTAGGCTTATCCGTCTGTCTTCTTACCTAGGGCTCTAAATCCGTCTGTCTTCATACCTTAGCTCTACATCCGTCTGTTTCATACCTTGGCTCTTACTTCCGTCTGTCTTCATACTAGGCTCTACATCCGTCTGTCATCATACCTAGTCTCTACATCCGTCTGTCTTCATACCTGGCTTACATCGTTTCTGTCTTCTTAACTAGGCTCTACATCCGTAATGCCTTATATTTTCTCGAGAAGCTCCTTGAGGTTCAGAGAACCCCAGATTCTTAAACCCTAATTCCCTAGTTACTCTAGATCTGAAGGTCAATTTATAGATAAAAACCAATCTTGTGTTACCAGAATTCCTTCTTCACCCTTTCATCATTTTGATTTTCATAAAACTTCATTCTGCTCTTTTCTTCTCCCGCCTTTCTCTTACACCAATTTATCCCTGCACCCCACCACCACGGGCTCTACCACCGACAGACAATATCTTCTCAGTTCTCCATCGTCTCCTGAGAGATTTACTTAGCATCTTCGTGTCGCCACACCGTCCGCATAGCCCTGCTATCCTTGACCTTGAGACGCAACATTGGAAGGAGGGAGGGAGAGGGGTGGATGGGAAGGAGAGAGAGAGATGAGAGGAGTGAGGGAGAGTGAGAGAGAGGGTAGGAGGATAAGAGAACGCTAGAGGAGAAAACAGTCTTCTGGGGTCAATTTAGAGTGAACGTGCGGCGCCAGCTGGTCAACTCCTGCCGGGGGAGATGGTATGTTGTCCCGGGGTGGGCCGCGCCTCCGTCGCAGGCGCCGCAGGAGTGGCTGCTGGGCGCCAAGCAGACATGCGTCTGCTGTGGAGTGAGCACCTTGGGGAGCCTCATACATACACCATGGTATACTGCTTGGTTTCACTAGTCACTTCTAGGGATGTGCCTTCATACTGATGACGGGGCTTTATCCGAGGACCATATGCTGCAAGGCATTTCCTTCCATTTATCAAATTCTTACTCCCATTACAAAGACACTGATGATGATATGGTTTAGCTCTTTCTAAATAATATTATAATATTAATAATAATTAAATGAACACAAGAATGAGACTTCTTAGCTGCGCTTGGCTTTTACCAAGCATTATTTTCTGTATTTTCAAAATATTTATTCTTTAATTAACAGAAGTAATCAACTTGATGGCTTTAATTAAACGTTTGTCATGTGCTGTGGTGGTGGTCAGAGATTTTAACCCTTATGTCTGTGTTAAAGACTGGGCGCCCCCACATCTGTTAAGCTAAGGCAGGTTGTAATGGACTCTTTTACAAAACACAAATAAATTCAGCAAACAATAGTTACGAGAAGTTTTTTTTTTCCCCCCACGTCAAAACTCGACACCATAAACATTTCAAGAGGACATTTTTTTCTGTGGGACCTAAACAAATTGTGCTGTTGATTAAAGCAAGTTAAAATGTTTATAAAGTTGTTTATAGTGGAGTGTTTTTATGTTTAATTTATTTGGGGTTAGACAATGTTGGGGTTTTGGCTAGGATTTTTTCGTAAATGTTTTCGTGAATTAAAATGAGACACTTTAAACTTTTGTGAGTTGCCCATAAGTTTCTAGATTTATCTTTACAGTACATTATGTCGCCAGGGTGTAACAAATCTAAGGAAGGAGTTTACATCTGGTAAACCTACATTAAACTGGTTGATGTAAACTTCAAAGGATACCTGTAGTCTACGGCAAAGGTACATTTATGTTCTGGTAAACTCTCCGAGGTAACTGTAGCTCAGCGAACTCCTAGAATGAATGTTGTGTATTTGCATTTATGCGAGTGCAAGATGGTTACGTGTTTAGTTTACTTGGTAAGACATGTGCTAACTGTTGGGTATCTTATATGTGTTGAAACGTTTTCGCCTTACACAGTAGCTTCTTCAGTGAGTCAGAGGCAGCAGGTAGTAGTAATGAAGTGAAGATGATGTTATCAGTCCATCAAACCTTGGTTGATGGACTGATAAACCAAATGTTGTACATGTCTTTATCACCAACGGTCGTATTTTATACCATTTTCAATATTAGTTTACACCTTATCAACTCGGTGGGATGACGTGTTTGCATTAAAATCTGGACACATTATTTTAAGTATTAAAAGTTCCTATATACTTCTTTCAATAATGAAAATAAAATGCTAGTGTGTCCTTTGTTTCTGAAGATAGATAGCATTAACATTTTTGTCATTAGAAAGGAGATGATTTAGAGTGCGTCAGTAGTAGTAAATCATCAGATAATCGGATTACATCTGGCATTAGAATGAATTGATTTTATTGCTGTAAGTCAACAACAAGACGACATTCATGAGGAACTAAAATTTTGGATAAAAATACAATCATATTGCTACAAAATTTTTGTTTCTTTATAAGAAGCCTATTTATAAAGCTAGACCCGGGGAGTTTAAAACAAGAGTGAATCTTCACCACTCTGAAGTTAAATTGTCCATTTCTGAAGTTATTTACTATGGATAATCTTCCATTGCCAAACAGCATTTCTTCAAATAATGCCATATGAGGAATGTCGCAGTAAATGAAAGGATCAGAAGTAAACAAGGGTTCAGGAAAGACTGCTTGAGTGAAGATGAGACACTTATGCTGCATTATGGGAAATCTTTATTCAGGAAACGTTTCGCCACACAGTGGCTTTCATCAGTCCTTTACAAAGAGGAAGAGTAAGGAGTGGAGGAGAATGAAGTAATCTGTCCCCAACCCTGTGTCGATGGTCAGTCCATCAATCTTGTAGAATGGACATTCTACAAGATTGGATGGGATATCTTGACACATCGATCCAGTGGTTGAGGGAAGATTCCTCATTCTCCTCCTTCATTACGCCCTTCCTCGTAGTATTGGGACTGATATGAAGCCACTGTTGTGGCGAAACGTTTCCTGAATAAAGATCCCATATGCTGCATAAGTGTTCTCAATCTTTCAACTTGTCGGTTTTTCAAACCATTCAATCATGAATGCTAGGTGTGTCCACTGATAAGCCTATCGGAAGACATTCAAGATTTTCCACGCGGGATATACCATGATGCTGTCGACAGAGATTAAAATAATTTTAATTTCAAATGAGATCATTTGAAAGAATGTTTCAAAATATGTCTTACAAACTTCTAAAGTAGTTTAGTAATAAACTTGTGCATTTCTCTGATCCGGTCTGCCTTGTCTAATTTTTCGTAATAATGTGCTTAAGTGTTTTTCAAAGTCGTAGATGTATCTGGAGGTCGTAGACACACTGATGAAGAATTTGACTAGTACTGCATCTGAGTGTCGTTATTTGTTGACGTTTCGCCTTTCCAGTGGCTTCATCAATTACAGTACAAGGACAATAATGTAAAGACTGTCGAACTATTTACAAAAGATGAGGTAATCAGTCGCTCAGCCTCGGAGTTGGTGATGAGCACCGTAGTCTTGTAACTTGTGTGCTCATCACCAACTCACAAGCGATGTGGGACTGACTTCATCTTTTGTATATATTTCTTCAGTCTGCCCATTTTGTCTTTGAATTGTATTGAATTAAGGACACTGGATGGCAAAACGTTCTACAAATCAAGATACCCAGATATGTCACAGGACTAATCTTCACTTGTCGGTATTGTTATTCCATTCTTGTACTACAGCGACTCTGTATCTAGATCTTTTGCTGGGCACCATGTCAGTTTAGATTAGGAGGGGCTGTTATGATGCTCCTCTCGGTTTACTCAGAAAATATTTCAATATCTGTTACGCACTGCATTCACTGAATAGGGAATTCACTAATCGAATCACAAATTTTGTCCTAGGACATTGGAACTGGTGTTTGCTTCAATGAACCACTTCAGTTAAACAGTTTTTATGATCTTAGTAACTTGATAGCTGGGTATGTGCACATAGCTTATTTAGGCTTGGTTAACAAAAGCAGGTGATTTTATCCCCTATATGTCTCTAGAGGTCTGGAATGACGTTGGAGTTAAATTAGAATCAGAGTAAGTAAGTTCATCGATTCAATTTCAGAAAGACAATGGTTGCGTTTTAGGCATCATTGTTCGTAATTTTGGCCGCGCAGGGATATTATTCTTGTCTGTTAGAACCCTGGGGGGGTTTAAATTATTTGCTTATCGAAAACTACATTTCCTGGACCTCTCTTAACCAGTATCTTGGATAAAGCCGTCGGCTACTCTCAGTAAATGAAAGTTACTTAGCACTCACTACTGGTGTATATACCTTCAGGTAACACATTAAATACATGTTAGCTTCCCATTTTCTGTCTAGGTAAAGAGTTTTATAATGTTTTGTCTCTGTGGATTTGTTGAGACGTTAACACACGTTCATTATATAAGTCGTGCCGAATAGGTAAAATTTGGATTTTGGCTTAAATTGCAACGCTGTCTTGGCAAATAAGGCAAGCGAAATCTGTGTATGCATAATTTTCGCAATAATTTTCTGAACTAACGAAAAAAAAATGTATTTCATTGTATTTGTTTATTATTAAATTACTGTAAACTTATCTAAAGTATATTTGGTTGGATTAGGCTAAATTAAATTGCGCTTGGTATTAATAAAGTTAGTGTAAGATTTCTACAGGTTCTTTTGGTACTGAGGTCTCGTCAGATAGAATGGGGCGGAGGAGACTTTTTTTATAAGTACAAACCTAATCGAAGTCCAGACGTACAGGCATAGGGGTCCTGATCAGCAGAATGCATGTAGATAAATTAGACTCATGTGCAACTTTGGGTATCTTTATTGAGGAAACGTTTCGCCACTCAGTGGCTTCAATCCAGTCCATACGTAGGAGAAAAACTTGAAGAACAGAGGAGAATGAGGTAATCAAGTGCCTCAACTTGAGTCGATGTGTTAGTCCATCAATCTAGGAATAGGAATCGGATATGCAGCGAGAGAAGAAAGATGCAGCTTATAAACCGTATATGCAGGAGAGGTGCAGCAGGTCTAATTATCAAACATGTCGGTTTCTGAACCAGTCATCTACAAATCTGTCAGGACACTGCAACGTATATGGGATCTTAATACTTAGGAAATTCTCAGCTTGCCTAATTCTTGGGCACGAACTTCTTCCAAATTGAACAAATGTGACACCGACCTATGACTGCTGCACCTCTCCTGCATACGGTTTATGAAGCTGATTCTCCGCTGTTATTGCGTATTCTATTCAAGATTGTTGGACTGAACAATCGACTCAATGTATGAGGGACTGATTATTCATTTACCTCCTGTCTTCAAGTTTCTCCTGTATGGGACTGATGAAGCCACTGTTGGCGAAACGTTTCCTCAATAAAGATACCAAAGAGTTGCAAATGTGTCTAATTTATCAAACCTGTCGGTTCTCTGAACCATTCATCTACAGAATGCATTACCTGTGAAGGTGTCTTCTCAAAATACAACTTCAAAAACAAGAACCAATCAATGTGGACAGGTAAAACCATGTCTTAAATGAAACATGTTGGGAAGATATCTTAAATTGACATGGATCCTAAACCAGTGCTTGAAAGGTTCAACTTCTGGCAGCCCTGAAGTATGTTCTAGGCATATTCCCCTAGAAAGAAGAGAGAGGAAGTAAACTGAGAGAGAAAGGACGCTCCCTATCAGAAGACGAAGAGTCACTGAGTTCCTCAGCGAGTGTAGAATTAGTATATCTGATTTGTAAAACCCCCCTGTTTTTTAAAAACCCCCTGTTGTTGTATAACCCTAGTTGTTGTATAACCCCTAGTTTTTGTATAACCCCCTAGTTGTTGTATAACCCCTATTGTTGTATAACCCCTATTTTTGTATAACCCCTAGTTGTTGTAAAACCCCCCTAGTTTTTTATAACCCCCTATTGTTGTATAACCCTAGTTTTGTATAAACCCTAGTTGTTGTATAACCCCCTAGTTGTTGTATAACCCCTAGTTGTTGTAAAACCCCCCTAGTTGTTGTATAACCCCTATTTGTTGTATAACCCCTAGTTGTTTATAACCCCTATTGTTTATAACCCTAGTTGTTGTATAACCCCTTTTTTGTTGTATAACCCTAGTTGTTGTTATACCCCCTAGTTGTTGTAAAACCCCCCTAGTTGTTGTATAACCCCTGGTTGTTGTATAACCCTAGTTGTTGTATAACCCCTAGTTTGTTGTATAACCCCTGTTGTTGTATAACCCCTAGTTGTTGTATAACCCCTTTTTTGTTGTATAACCCCTAGTTGTTGTATAACCCCTAGTTGTTGTATAACCCCTAGTTGTTGTATAACCCCCTAGTTGTTGTATAACCCCCTAGTTGTTGTATAACCCCTAGTTGTTGTATAACCCCTAGTTGTTGTATAACCCCCTAGTTGTTGTATAACCCCTAGTTGTTGTATAACCCCTAGTTGTTGTATAACCCCTAGTTGTTGAATAACCCCTAGTTGTTGAATAACCCCTAGTTGTATAACCCCTTGTTGTTGTATAACCCCTGGTTGTTGTATAACCCCTAGTTGTTGTATAACCCCTAGTTGTTGTATAACCCCTAGTTGTTGTATAACCCCCTTGTTGCTGTATAACCCCTAGTTGTTGTATAACCCCCTAGTTGTTGTATAACCCATAGTTGTTGTATGACCACCTAGTTGTTGTATAACTCCCTAGTTGTTGTATAACCCCTAGTTGTATAACCCCTAGTTGTTGTATAACCCCTAGTTGTTGTATAACTCCCTAGTTGTTGTATAACCCCTATTTGTTGTATAACCCCTAGTTGTTGTATAACCCCTAGTTGTTGTATAACTCCTAGTTGTTGTATAACCCCTAGTTGTTGTATAACCCCTAGTTGTTGTATAACCCCTAGTTGTTGTATAACTCCCTAGTTGTTGTATAACCCCTAGTTGTTGTATAACCCCTAGTTGTTGTATAACTCCTAGTTGTTGTATAACCCCTAGTTGTTGTATAACCCCTAGTTGTTGTATAACCCCTAGTTGTTGTATAACTCCATAGTTGTTGTATAACTCCCTAGTTGTTGTATAACCCTTAGTTGTTGTATAACTCCCTAGTTGTTGTATAACCCTATAGTTGTTGTATAACTCCTAGTTGTTTTTATAACCCTAGTTGTTGTATAACCCTAGTTGTTGTAAACCCTCCTAGTTTTTTGTTAACCCTAGTTGTTTATAACCCCTAGTTTAGTTTTCCCCCATGTTTATAACAGTTGTTAAACCTTTATTTTTGTATAATATTGTTTTACTCCAAGTTTATGAAATCCCTATTGTAGAAATTTTGTGAAAAACTCCCGGTTTTTGATCTTTAACAAGTTTTTTAAAATTTTCCTGTTTTGAAAATTTATTTTTTTTCAGTTAAGTATCCCCAGGGTTGTTATAAAAATATTTTTTATCCCCTGGTTGTTCCCCAGAGTCTTCCATGTTTTGTGCAGAAGTACTTACATCTTTTTGGGGGACAAAGTATAACAGGTTTGTTTCAGAATATTAAACATTGTCTTTTTCCCGGGAAAAAAAAATGGCCGGCCTTTAATTTTCCCCGTCTCTTTTTTCTTTTAAGATATTTTTTTCGGATAAAGTTACCAGGGAATTGCAAAAATTTCTTCGGGAACCTTTCCATTAAACAAGGACTTAACTTGTTTTTTGTTTTTTTAAATTAATATTCTTGGTTGCCTGTTTCGTGTTTGGTTCCGGGGAACCAATGGTTAAATTTTGTTTAGAGAAGACATGGCACGGCTTTAATTTACCTATCTTTAAACGATTTCTCTTCGCATTTTTTTAAATTAAAAGAAAGATTTTTCTGCCCCATAAAACGGTCCCATTTAAATTTGTTGTTTTTTAAATAATCCGCCCCTGTCTTTGCCTTCTTACATGGTTTTTGTTTCAAGCCTAGGTTTAAAAACACCGTTTTATCAACTAGGCCCTAAACCTTTTGTTTTCATCCCTTGGGCCAACAAACGTTGTCCCATTATGGTTAATCGTCTGTCTTCATCCTTTGGCTCTACATCCGTCTGTCTGTCATCCCTTTGGCTCTACATTCCGTCTGTCTTCATACCTAGGCTCTACATCTGTCTGCCCTTCATACCTAGGCTCTACATCCGTCTGTCTTCATACCTAGGCTCTACATCCGCTGTCTTCATCCTTTGGCTCTACACCCGTCTGTCTTCATCCTTTGGCTCTCATCCGTTGTCTTCATACCTAGGCTCTACATCCGTCTGTCTTCATACCTAGGCTCTACATCCGTCTGTCTTCATACCTAGGCTCTACATCCGTCTGTCTTCATGCCTTGGCTCTACATCCGTCTGTCTTCATACCTAGGCTCTACATCCGTCTGTCTTCATACCTAGGCTCTACTTTCCGTCTGTCTTCATACCTAGGCTCTACATCCGTCTGTCTTCATACCTAGGCTCTACATCCGTCTGTCTTCATACCTAGGCTTACACCCGTCTGTCTTCAACCTAGGCTCTACATCCGTAATGCCTTATTTTTTTCTCCGAGAAGCCCTTGAGGTTCAGAGAACCCCAGATTCTTAAACCCTTAATTCCCTAGTTACTCTAGATCTGAAGTCAATTTATAGATCCCAATCTTGTGTCCAGAATCCTTCTTCACCCTTCATCATTTGATTTTCAAAAAACTTCATTCTGCTCTTTTCTTCTCCCCCTTTCTCTTACACAATTTATCCCTTCACCCCACCACCACCGGCCCTACCACCGACAGACCAATATCTTCTCAGTTCTCCATCGTCTCCTGAGAGATACTTAGCATCTTCGTGTCGCCACACGTCCCGCAAGGCCCTGCTATCCTTGACCTTGAGACGCCAACTTTGGGAAGGAGGGAGGGAGAGGGGTGGATGGGAAGGAGAGAGAGAGAGAGAGAGAGAGAGGGGAGGAGGAGAGAGGGTAGGAGGATAAGAGCAACGCGAGAGGAAAAACAGTTTTTCTGGGTAAATTTTAGAGTGAACGTGCGGCGCCAGCGGGTCAACTCCTGCCGGGGAGATGGTATGTTGTCGCCGGGGTGGGCCGCGCCTCCGTCGCAGGCGCCGCAGGAGTGGCTGCTGGCGCCAGCAAAACATCGTCTGTGGGAGTGAAGCACCTGGGGAGCCTCATACATACACTCATTTATCTGCTTGGTTTCACTTAGTCCTTCTGGGGAAAGTGCCTTCATACTGATGAGGGGGCCCTTTATCCGAGGACATTGCTAGCAAGCATTTCCTTCCATATATCAAATCTTACCTCCCATTACCAAGACACTGATATGATATGGTTTTAGCTCTTTCTAATATAATAATAATAAAAATAATAATAATTAAATGAACACAAGAAATAGCCCAGCTGCGCTTGTGCCTTTTACCAAGCATATTTTCTGTAATTTCATAAATATTTATACAATAATAACAGAAGTAATCAACTTGATGGCTTTAATATAAACGTTTGCCCATGCTGTGGGGGTGGTCAAAAGATTAAACCCATTATGTCTGTGTTTAAAGACTGGGGCCCCACCATCCTGTTAGCTAAGCAGGTTGTAATGGACTCTTTACAACACAAATAAATTCAGAAAACAAAGTAACGAGAAGTTCCCCACGTCAAACTCGACCACATAAACATTACAAGGGGACATTTTTCTGTGGGACTAAACAAATTGTGCTGTATTAATAAAGCAAGTTAAATTGTTTATAAGTTGTTTATAGTGGGAGTGTTTTTATTTTTAATTTTATTTGGGGTAGAAAAAGTTGGGGTTTAGGCTAGGATTTTTTCGTAAAATGTTTTCTTGAATTAAAATAGACACTTTAAACATTTGTGAGTTGCCCATAAGTTTCTAGATTTATCCTTTAAGTACATTATGTCGCAGGGTGTAACAAATCTAAGGAAGGAGTTTACATCTAGTTTAAAACCCACATTAAATGGTGATGTAAACTTCAAAGGATACCTGTAGTCCCACGGCAAAGGTACCTTATGTTTTGGGAAAACTCCCGAGGTAAAATGTAGCTCAGCGAACTCCAAGAATGAATGTTGAGTATTTCATTATGCGGTGCAAGATGGTAAATGTTTAGTTATACTTGTGTAAGCACATGTGCAAAAGTTGGTATCTTTATTGTTGAAACTTTTCGCCTACACGTAGACTTCTTCAGTGAAGTACAGAGGCAGCAGGTGTAGTAATGAAGTGAAGATGATGTTATCCCGTCCATCAACCTTTGGTTGATGGACTGATAACCAAATGTTGTACATGTCTTTATCACCAACTGGTCGGTATTTTAAACCATTTTCAATATTAGTTACACTTACAAACTCGGTGGGGTGACGTGTTTGCATTAAAATCTGGACACATTTATTTTAAGTATTAAAGTTCCTATATACTTCTTTCAAAATGAAAAAAAATGCTAGTGTGTCCTTTGTTTCTGAAGATAGTAGCATTAACCCTTTTTGTCATTAGAAAAAAGATGACTTAGAGTGCGTCAGTATAGTAATCCATCAGATAATCGGATTACATCTGGCATTAGAATGATTGATTATTATTGCTGTAAGTCAACACAAGACGACATTCATGAGGAACTAGAAAATCTTTGGATAAAAAATACAATCAAATGCTACAAAATTTTTGTTTCTTTATAAGAAGCCTATTTTAAAAAGCTAGACCCGGGGAGTAAAACAAGAGTGAATCTTCACCACTCTGAAGTTAAATTGTCATTTCTGAAGTTATTACTATGGATAATCTTCCATTTGCCAAACAGCATTTCTTCAAATAATGCCATACTGAGGAAGTCCCCCAGTAAATGAAAGGATCAGAAGGTAAACAAGGGTCAGGTAAGACTGCTAGGTGAAGATTGAGACACTTATGCAGCATATGGGAATCTTTATTCAGGAAACGTTTCGCCACACAGTGGCTTCATCAGTCCAATACAAAGAGGAAGCGTAAGGAGAGGAGGAGAATGAAGTAATCAGTCCCTCAACCCTGGAGTCGATGTGTTAGTCCATCAATCTTGTAGAATGACATTCTACAAGATTGATGGACTGAACACATCGACTCCGGTTGAGGGACGATTACCTCATTCTCCTCCTCTCCATACGCCTTCCCCTTTGTATTGGACTGAAAGAAGCCACTGTGTGGCGAAACGTTTCCTGAATAAAGATTCCCATATGCTGCATAAGTGTCTCAATCTTCAACTTGTCGGTTTTTCAAACCATTCATCAAGATGCTAGGTGCTGTCCCCTGATAAGCCTATCGGAAGACATTCAAAGATTTCACGCAGATATACCATGACTGCTGTCGACAGAGATTAAAATATTTTAATTTCAAATGAGATGCATTTGAAAGAATGTTTCAAAATATGTCTTACCAAACTTCAAAAGTATTTTAGTAAAAAAACTTGTGCATTTTTCTGCTCCAGGTCTTCCTTGTCTAATTTTCGTAAACTGGCTTAAGTGTTTCAAAGTCGGTAGAAAGATCCTGGAAGGTCGTAGACACAAATGATGAAGAATTAGACACGTTACAGCATCTGAGTGTCGTTATTTGTTGACGTTTCGCCTTCCAGTGGCTTCATCAATACAGTACAAGGACATAATGTAAAGACTGTCGAACTATTTACAAAAGATTTAGGTAATCAGTCGCTCAGCCTCGGAGTTGGTGATGAGCACCGTAGTCTTGTAAAATTGAGTGCTCATCACCAACTCCAAGGATGTGGGACTGACTTCATCTTTTGTATATATTTCTTCAGTCTTCCCATTATGTCTTTGAATTGTATTGAATAAGACACTGGATGGCAAAACTTTTACAAATAAAGATACCCAGATATGTCACAGGACTAATTCTTCACCTTGTCGGTATTGTATTCCATTCATGTACTACAGCGACACTGTATCTAGTCTTTTTCTGGGCACCATGTCAGTTTAGATTAGGAGGGCTGTTATGATGCTCCTCTCGGTTTCAGAAAATATTTCAATAACTGTTACGGCACTGCATTCACCCGCAACTAGGAATATCACAAATCGAATCACAAATTTTGTCCAAGACATTGGAACTGGTGTTATGCTTCAAATGAAACACTTCATTAAACAGTTTTTATGATCTTAGTAACTTGATAGCTCGGGTATGTGCAATAAGCTTAATTTAGGCTTGGTTAACCAAAGCAGGTGATTTTTTCCCCTATATGCTCTCTAGATGTCAGGAATGACGTTGGAGTTAAATTAGAATCAGAGTAAGTTCATCGATTCAATTTCAGAAAGACAATTGGTTGCGTAGCGCATCATTGTTCGTAATTTTGGCCTCGCAGGGATATTATCTTGTCTGTTCGAACCCAGGGGGGGTTTCAAATTATTGCTTATCGGAATACATTCCAGGACCTCTCCTTAACCAGAATCTTGGATAAAGCCGTCGCCTACTCTCAGTAAATGAAAGTTACTTAGCACCTCACCTACTCTGGTGTATACCTTCATGTACCACATTAAATACATGTTATCTTCCCATTTTCTGTACTTGGTAAAGAGTTTCATAATGTTTGTCTCTGTGGATTTGTTGAGACGTTAACACACGTTCATTATATATGTCGTGCCGAATAGGTAAAATTTGCGATTTTGGCTTAAATAGCAACGCTGTTCTTGGCAAATAAGGCAAGCGAAAATTTGTGTATGCAAAAATTTCGCAAAAATTATTCTGAACCTAACGAAAAAAAATGTATTTCATTGTATTTGTTTATTATTAAATTACTGTAAACTTATCTAAAGTATATTTGGTTGGATTAGGCTAAATTAAATTGCGCTTGGTATAATAAAGTTAGGTAAGTTTTCTAAGGTTCTTTTGGTACTGAGGTCCTCGTCAGATAGAATGGGCGAGAGGAGAATTTTTTTATAAGCACAACCTAATCGAAGTCCAGACGTACATGCATAGGGGTCCTGATCAGCAGAATGCATGTAGATAAATTAGACACATGTGCAACTCTTGGGTATCTTTATTGAGGAAACGTTTCGCCACACAGTGGCTTCATCAGTCCATACGTAGGAGAAACTTGAAGAACAGGAGGAGAATGAGGTAATCAGTCCCTCAATTTTTGAGTCGATGTGTTCAGTCCATCAATTTTGAATGGGAATTTACGGCATATCACGGAGAAGCAGCTTATAAACCGTATGGCGGGAGGGGTGCAGCAGTCAAATTTTATCAACATGTCGGTTCTCTGAACCATTCATCTACAAATCTGTCGGGACACTGCAACTTCTTGGGATCTTAATACTTAGGAATTCTTCGCTTGCCTAATTCTTGGGCACGACCTACTTCCACATTGAACAAATGTGACACGACCTTATGACTGCTGCACCTCTCCTGCCATAGGGTTTATAAGCTGCTTCTCCGCTGTTATCCCGTATTCTATTCAAGATTGTGGAGAACACATCGACTAAAGGTTAGGGGACTGATTATTCATTCCTCCTGTCTTCAAGTTTCTCCTACGTATGGACTGATGAAGCCACTGTGTGGCAAAAACGTTTCCTCAATAAAGATACCCAAGAGTTGCACATGTGTCTAATTTATCAACATGTCGGTTCTCTGAACCATTCATCTACAGAATGCATGTACCTGTGAAGGTGTCTTCACAAAATACAACTTCAACAACAAGAACATCAACTGTGACCAGGTAAACCATGTCTTAAATGAAACATTTTGGGGGAAGATATCTTAAATGACATGGATCCAAACCAGTGCCTTGAAAGGATTTAACTTCCCGGGAGCTGAAGTATGTTCTAGGCATATTCCCCTAAGAAAGAAGAAGAGCAGGAGTAAACTGGAGAGAGAAAGACGCTCCCTCTACAGAAGACGAAGAGTCACTGAGTTCCTCAGGAGTGCTAGAATATCTGATACACGAAAGGAGGCGCTGACCAGGGGAAATGGAAACTATCGAACTTAAGTTAAATGACTCTTACAGGAACCAGGAAAACAGGAGCAGCTTAAAGCTATTAGTGAAATTTTAAAGAAATTCAAAATATTTCTTTTCATATGCCAAAAACAGGGCAAATACCACATAAGTATCGGGCCCTTACTCAGACAGGATGGGACTTACACAGATGACAACAAGGAATGAGTTTAAATATTGAAATCCCAGTACGAGGCTCATTCATGAAGAAATTATTTGGGTATCGATCTGAGGATCGACTACCCCAAAAGGGTTCTTCATGAATGAGCCTCAAAAAATCCATAAATGTTTTGCCAGATTTCCGACATTTCCCTAACTCCGACAGATTTTCGAAAAAGCCCTTGACAACATGCCCATGCACTCAGCCCGGGCCCAGACTCGTGAAATCTGTATTCATTAAAACTGAAAGAAACCCCTCTCGCGTGCCCTAAGTACACTAAGGAGAGGAGCTTGGACATGGGTGAAATTCCAGTCACTTAAAAAAAACGATATAGCCCCACTCCATAAAGGTGGCAGCAAAGCATTAGCTAAGAACTATAGATCAATAGCTCTGACGTCCCACATATAAAAATCTTTGAAAGAGTGCTAAGAAGCAGGATTGCAAATCACCTGGATTCCAAAATCTGCACAATCCAGGGCAACATGGGTTCAGGGCAGGGTCGCTCCTGCCCTCACAACTACTGGATCAAAACCG
>NC_069415.1:45033274-45049313 GCF_026875155.1 Cherax quadricarinatus
GGAAAGTCCCCTGGGGGTTCATGTGGGGAAAGTACCCTGGCTGTGTGGTGGGGGGTACCGGGCGGGTTTGTTGGGGAAGTACCTGGCGGGTTTGTGTGGGGAAGTACCCGGGGGGTGTGAGGGCAATACATGGTGTTGTGGGAAGTACCCTGGCTGGTGTGAGGGGGAAGTACCCTGGCTGGTTTGTGTGGGTAAGTACCCTGGCTGGTGTGTGGGGAAGTACCCTGGCTGTTGTGGGGAAGTACCCTGGCTGTTGTGGGGAAGTACCCTGGCTGTTGTGGGGAAGTACCCTGGCTGTTGTGGGGAAGTACCATGGCTGGTGTGTTCTTGAGTTCTATCATGTTTCTCACCTTTACCAAAGGGCTGGCACTAGGAACTTTCTTTTGGCCCATGGTGGCTTATTTAGTAGTTGCAAGCACAAAAACAATGATTATGAAATTTATCTTATGAACACGTGGGGTGATGGTCACACACTGAGAAACAATGCCACACTGACTCTGAATGGTGTGTGTGGGAGGTTTGTTTGCATGCAGCCGCAGTGATGCTCTCCACACGACCGCTGAATTCGGAGGCAAATCATGAAAATTGAGGCTATATTTTGATGAAAAAAGTTGCAAATAATAGAAATTCACGAAAATTGATACTCACGAAATTCGAGGGTCCACTGTATTGCGAGTAAGTATATATTGTTTAAACTGTTTTACATATGTTCATGATATAGAGAATATGCATGAATAGTTTCTACATACAGTGGTACCTTGATTTATGAGTGCCTCAACTTATGAGTTTTCTGAGTTATGAGCCATTGCTCGGTCGATTTTTTGCATTGAGTTGTGAACCAAAATCTGAGTAATGAGTGAGCTTCAGATACGCCAACACTCGCAGAAGATACCGAGGAAATATAAAAAACCTCGATAACAACCAATGTATTTATTTATTTATTTATTTATTTATTTATTTATTTATTAACAATTTGAGCACACATACAGAGGTACAAAAAAAATACAGATAAGAGCAGCATGCCAAAGCCACTTATACTATGCATAGCATTACGGGCTGGCTTAAAATTAACTTAAGATTAACTAAGCAATGATGAAATCAGTGATAAAACATTAATGTAAACAGATTACTATAAAGCACAAGTGAGTATTACAAAGACAGGTCATATGGTTGCATGCATTGTTGTACATTCAGTAGAATGGAGTATTCTGTTAGGTAGTGTATTTAAAAAATAATAAAGTTAGATTGGGTTTTAGGTTTAACATTTATGTGATATAATTGTGAGAAACATTTAAGATATACAATTTATAAGGTTCAGTTATTCAGTATTTATTTGATTTTGGGTGAGTAAGTGATCTTTGAGAAGAGACTTGAATTTATAAACAGGTAGTGTTTCTTTTATATTTACAGGTAATGAACTCCAGATTTTAGGGCCTTTTATGTGCATTGAGTTTTTGCATAGTGTGAGATGGACAGGAGGAACATCAAAGAGTGATCTGTGCCTTGTGTTATGGTCATGTGTTCTGTTGAGGTTGGCAAGGAGATGTTTGAGGGGAGGGTTAATATCAGAGTTAAGTGTTCTATGTATGTAATAGGTGCAGTAATAAGTATGGATGTTTTGTATGGTGAGTAGGTTTAGTGTATTGAATATTGGTGAAGTGTGCTGCCTGTAGTGAGAATTTGTTATCATTCTAACTGCAGCCTTTTGTTGGGTAATTAGTGGTCTGAGATGGTTACTTGTTGTTGAGCCCCATGCACAAATTCCATAGGTGAGATAGGGGTAAATAAGAGAGTGATATAGGGCCAGGAGGGCTGACTGTGGAGCAAAGTACCGTATCTTCGATAGTATGCCTACAGTCTTGGAAATTTTCTTAGAAATTTGTTGTATATGTGTATGAAATTTGAGTCTATTATCAAGGTGGATTCCTAAGAATTTTCCCTCTGTTAGCTTTGTGATAGGTGATCCGTTTATCATTATGTTAAGAGGGACATCTGTAGCTCTGTTACCAAACTGAATGAAGTAGGTTTTGTCAATGTTTAGTGTAAGTTTGTTAGTCCTCATCCAGGTAGATATTTTCTGTAATTCGGTTTACAGTATTGGCTAGCGTGACTGGGCTCGGTGGGAGAAGACGTATGTAGTGTCATCTGCAAATAGTGTGGGTTTGAGTAATTGTGAAGCATTGGTAGGTCATTTATGTATAGGAGAAAGAGAAGAGGGCCAAGGACACTTCCCTGTGGGACACCAACTGTAATTGGTTGTGCAGAAGAGTTTGCCCCATTTGCATACACATCTTGGCTTCTGTTGCTGAGGTATGACTTGAGGTAGTTGAGGGAGTGCCCTCTTATACCATAGTGTGACAATTTTACGTGGAGCAAGTCATGGTCAACTGTATCAAAAGCTTTACGTAAGTCAATGAAGATCCCCAGTGGGACTTCTTTTTTCTCTATTGCAGTGTATATATGTTCTAGCATGTGTATAATAGCATCATTAGTATTTTTATTAGGCCTGAATCCAAATTGGCAGGGGTTGAGTATGTTTTGGGAGATAAGGTAGGAGTAGATTCGTTTATGAATTAATTTTTCGAAGATTTTTGAGAGAGGGTGTAAGTTGGATATTGGCCTATAGTTATTCAACTCTGTTTGGTCTCCTTTGTGGATCGGGGTGACCCATGCTATTTTGAGTACTGTAGGGAAGGTGGAGGATTCAATGGATTTGTTAAAGAGTGTTGCAATGATTGGTGATAGTACTTGTGACACTTTTTTGTATATAAAGGGTGGTAAGGTATTTAAATCTCCTGCCTTGTTTTTTAGTGTGTTGATAATAAGGGAGACTTCGTATGGGTTAGTCGGAGCTAGGAACAGTGTGTTCGGGTAGTTGCCGGTGAGGTAGTCATTTGGTGGGGTATCTGAGCTTGGGATTTTATTGGCAAGGTTTTGTCCTATAGTGGAGAAGAAATCATTGAGTCTGTTTGCTGTTTCTGTTGTGGGAGTTGGGGTTCATCTGATTTTGCTAATTTTATTTCGCTATTTCGTGATATCTTTTTTGTTCCTAGAATTTCTGATAGGGTTTTCCAGGTCTTTTTTATATCACCTTGTAAGTTGGATAATCTGTTCTCATAATACAATTTTTTTGCCCTTCTTATCAGGCTGGTTAGGATTGACGAGTAACGTTTTGTTTGGTCTCTGGTTATGTGACCCATTCTGTACTGTTTTTCATATTGGTGTTTTGTATTTATGGATTTGAGAATGCTGGGTGTTAGCCAGGGACTGTTCAGTCTCTTAGCTGTCATCTGTTTAGTTTTTTTAGGGCAGTGCTTGTTATAGAGGTATTGGGTCTTTTTTAGAAAATTATTAATACATTCGTCAATATCTGTATAGATTTCTAGCTCAGTGTGCCAGTCAATGTTTGCTACTGCTGTTGTGAAGTTATTAATGGCTGCCTCATTGTGAAGTCTGAAGGTGACTTTAGTAGTGTCTTGGGGTAATTTACCAAGAGTTGTTATGAGGAAAGTAGGGTAGTGGTCTGTGGTATTATCTGTATAATGTATAACATCCTTTCAATTTTGATACCACTGGTAGTGTCATCCTGCCAGAATGTTCTATAACATATGCCCTAAATATAGAAAAACAATTCTGGAACATGTGTAATACATGTTTGACAGGCAGGCAGGCAGGCAGGCAGGCAGGCAGGCAGGCTGGCTGGCTAGCTGGCTGGCTGGCTGGCTCACTACACAGTGGCTTCATCAGTCCATACAAAGGAGAATCGTGAAGAACAGGAGGAGAAAGAGGTAATTAGTCCCTCAACCATGAGTTGATGCGGTCAGTCCATCAATCTTGAATAGAATACAGCATATGTGCAAGAAGCAGCTTATATACTGTAGGCAGGAGAGGTGCAGCAGATGTAGGTGGTGTCACATTTGTTCAATGTGGAAGCATGTTGTGCCCAAGGGTTAGGCAAGTGAAGAATTCCCAAGTATTAAGATCCCAAGAAGTTGTGGTGTCTGACAGGATTGTAGATGAATGGTTATTACAACCCAGGAGTCCAAATGGCTTGTTATCCTGGGTGTAAAGGGAGCAAAATAAACACAGCAGAAAAACTTTTGACTTATATTATCCTTCACTAATTTAGAGCAGAAGTTATTTTTTTTTTTATTATCACACTGGCCGATTCCCACCAAGGCAGGGTGGCCCGAAAAAGAAAAACTTTCACCATCATTCACTCCATCACTGTCTTGCCAGAAGGGTGCTTTACACTACAGTTTTTAAACTGCAACATTAACACCCCTCCTTCAGAGTGCAGGCACTGTACTTCCCATCTCCAGGACTCAAGTCCGGCCTGCCGGTTTCCTTGAATCCCTTCATAAATGTTACTTTGCTCACACTCCAACAGCACGTCAAGTATTAAAAACCATTTGTCTCCATTCACTCCTATCAAACACGCTCACGCATGCCTGCTGGAAGTCCAAGCCCCTCGCACACAAAACCTCCTTTACCCCCTTCCTCCAACCTTTCCTAGGCCGACCCCTACCCCGCCTTCCTTCCACTACAGACTGATACACTCTTGAAGTCATTCTGTTTCGCTCCATTTTCTCTACATGTCCGAACCACCTCAACAACCCTTCCTCAGCCCTGTGGACAACAGTTTTGGAAATCCCGCACCTCCTCCTAACTTCCAAACTACGAATTCTCTGCATTATATTCACACCACACATTGCCCTCAGACATGATATCTCCACTGCCTCCAGCCTTCTCCTCGCTGCAACATTCATCACCCATGCTTCACACCCATATAAGAGCGTTGGTAAAACTATACTCTCATACATTCCCCTCTTTGCCTCCAAGGACAAAGTTCTTTGTCTCCACAGACTCCTAAGTGCACCACTCACTCTTTTTCCCTCATCAATTCTATGATTCACCTCATCTTTCATAGACCCATCTGCTGACACATCCACTCCCAAATATCTGAATACGTTCACCTCCTCCATACTCTCTCCCTCCAATCTGATATTCAATCTTTCATCACCTAATCTTTTTGTTATCCTCATAACCTTACTCTTTCCTGTATTCACCTTTAATTTTCTTCTTTTGCACACCCTACCAAATTCATCCACCAATCTCTGCAACTTCTCTTCAGAATCTCCCAAGAGCACAGTGTCATCAGCAAAGAGCAGCTGTGACAACTCCCACTTTGTGTGTGATTCTTTATCTTTTAACTCCACGCCTCTTGCCAAGACCCTCGCATTTACTTCTCTTACAACCCCATCTATAAATATATTAAACAACCACGGTGACATCACACATCCTTGTCTAAGGCCTACTTTTACTGGGAAAAAATTTCCCTCTTTCCTACATAGTCTAACTTGAGCCTCACTATCCTCGTAAAAACTCTTCACTGCTTTCAGTAACCTACCTCCTACACCATACACTTGCAACATCTGCCACATTGCCCCCCTATCCACCCTGTCATACGCCTTTTCCAAATCCATAAATGCCACAAAGACCTCTTTAGCCTTATCTAAATACTGTTCACTTATATGTTTCACTGTAAACACCTGTAAACAGAAGTATGTACACTATAAACACTATGTACAGCAATAGGTATTAGTGCACTCCATGGTAAGCAAGGCAGCAAATAGCCACTAGAGAGCAGACTGTGCTTCAACCAGCTCTAGAATGGGAATGACAAGGGCATACAGGAGAGTGGTACCCACATAACCTCTGCAATTGCCAAAACCATCTTCTCATTGGCTGGAACCTGGGTACTGGTTGAACGACGGGGCCCCATCGTCAACCCTCAGTCCCCTGGTTCGCTGGTTGGGGGAGATAGAACATAACATAAGAACATAAGAAAGGAGGAACACTGCAGCAGGCCTGTTGGCCCATACTAGGCAGGTCCTTTACAATTCATCCCACTAACAAACATTTGACCAACCCAATTTTCAATGCTACCCAAGAAATAAGCTCTGATGTGCAAGTCCCACTCAAATCCAACCGCTCCCACTCATGTACTTATCCAACCCAAATTTGAAACTACCCAAAGTCCTAGCCTCAATAACCCAACTAGGTAGACTGTTCCACTCATCAACTACCCTATTTCCAAACCAATACTTTCCTATGTCCTTTCTAAATCTAAACTTATCTAATTTAAATCCATTACTGCGGGTTCTCTCTTGGAGAGATATCCTCAAGACCTTGTTAATATCCCCTTTATTAATACCTATCTTCCACTTATACACTTCGATCAGGTCTCCCCTCATTCTTCGTCTAACAAGTGAATGTAACTTAAGAGTCTTCAATCTTTCTTCATAAGGAAGATTTCTAATGCTATGTATTAATTTAGTCATCCTACGCTGAATGTTTTCTAACGAATTTATGTCCATTCTGTAATATGGAGACCAGAATTGAGCTGCATAATCTAGGTGAGGCCTTACTAATGATGTATAAAGCTGCAGTATGACCTCTGGACTTCTGTTGCTTACACTTCTTGATATAAATCCCAGTAATCTATTTGCCTTATTACGTACGCTTAGGCATTGCTGTCTTGGTTTAAGGTTGCTGCTTACCATAACCCCCAAGTCCTTTTTGCAATCTGTATGGCTAAGTTCTACATTATTTAACTTATAAGTGCTAGGGTTATGGACACTTCCGAGCTTCAGAACCTTGCATTTATCTACATTGAACTGCATCTGCCACTTTTCTAACCAAGAGTAGAGTTTGTCTAAATCCTCCTGAAGTTCCCTAACATCTACGTTTGAATCAATTATCCTACCTATCTTCGTGTCATCGGCGAATTTGCTCATATCACTAGTAATTCCTTCATCAAGATCATTGATATATATTATAAACAACAACGGGCCCAAGACTGATCCCTGTGGAACGCCACTTGTAAATGAGTGTGTGTACATGTGCTGAATAAAGGTTATGCACTCTTTGCATGCCAAAATGGTTCAGAGAACCGACCCTTGTGCACGACCTAACCCTTGGGCACGACCTGCTTCCACATTAAATAAATGTGACACCACCTATGTCTGCTGCACCTCTCCTGCCTATGGTATATAAGCTACTTCTCCACACATATGCTGTATTCTATTCAAGATTAATGGACTGACCACACTGACTCAAGGGTGAGGGACTGATTACCTCATACTCCTCCTGTTCTTCACGATTCTCCTTTGTATAAACTGATGAAGCCACTGTGTGGTGAAACGTTTCCTCAATAAAGATACCCAAGAGTTGCACATTGTGTCTAATTTATCAACGTGTCGGTTCTCTGTATCGTAAGGGTTCTTAAATGGAGATATCGAGGGTTGAAGGTAGACACACTTGTTGGATGGTAACATATATTGTCAGACTGAGATGATGGGAACTGGAGCCCAGTGCCTTGCCTGTCTTCGCCTGGATGGTCTGCCGCCGAGTGAGAGCGTGGCAGAGGTATGAGCCTACACATGCGCATCCCGTGACGTCACAAAGTCACAGGCCTACAAGGGATCTCATATCTAAAGCACATGGATGATACTAATATGCTATGCTATATAACACAAGGATCAGCAACTATGCTGACAGCTCGGTCATGTTACGTATGTCGTCTCGACATACACTACTATCTATAGGCTGAACAGGCAGGCGGTTCTGGGCTGATTCTATACAATAACAAATTCATATATAACTTAGAACTAATGGATGGTATCATAATGGATGTTAACAAAATGAGTTTTACGTAATAGGTGTTAACGTAATCACTTTTAACGTAATGCATTACAAACTATAAGAACAAATCATTATACAATATGGATGGAATTGATCGATCGATCTGTATTCATGCACTCTACGGATTCTGAGGCAGAATAAATATTTATATATATGCAAGGTGAAATTAACAGCAAAGGTATCTGGTGCGCACTCAGACTATTACTGTCAAATTCTCAGAATACGGAGGGAATGAGAACACGAAAATTTCTGACAACTGATCAGCTAATGACAAAACACACAGTTGATAATTTCATTCATCTCGGACATCTAATTATACAGGCTGTTTACACTTAAACCCAATTCTGCAAGGGTAAGGTTTACGTATGCAGAATGGTTATCATCTCTGGGAGGATCGAATTCCTCTGCAATGGCTAACACATGCCTTGACTGAGGACAGTCTGAACGAGAATCTACGAAAGATACAGCTACAATCACTAGTGACTGTGGAATTACTAATTCGTCTGCTAGGAGTACTCAACTCGACTATTCGATACAGTAATTCTTGGCTCATTACAAAGTCACTAATGGGTGCTGGTGGCTTCACAGTAAGAATAAGATCTTCCTGGAGCAGGAATCGAATCACACCAGAACATAAGGGATCGGTTCTTTCTTACTGGAGGAATGAACAAACTCGGTGGAGTGGATGACTCCCCCCGGTTGAAAAAATTAACGCTTTAACACGCAATATGAGCAAGGAGAACGAATCTACTATCTCAAACTGCAAGCACAGGAGAAAATAAATGAACACGGTCAACAATGCTGATATTCAATCTGAGTCGCACACAGTGACACGAGGTATCAGCTATAAAGAAACACTACACTTACAAACGTTAACAACGTGAAAGTTATTCGAGAAATAACTTCTTACAATGCACTGATTACTGTCAACTAGGATGGGATCACCATCTGGAACATTAGGAACAACAACAGACACTCTAGTGAGAACACTAGCTGTAACAGAGACGTCTTTCTGCATACGGCATGTGACATCAACAAGAGATGGCATTACTATTACAAGTAATCGTTTTCTGACAAGGCATCCCCTGTGGAGAAACTACTACTCGAACTAGCAGTCATTGCAGGGATAGGCTGTGCACTCAAGGCAGTCTGAGTGTCCCCGGACACTTGAGGCAACGGAACACTATCCTGCAAGTCTGAAGGTGTAGGTGGAACACAGATAGGAGTGACAGAGTTACTATGCCTGACCGCTCGGCTATGTTAATAAGTAATTCACGGATCTATAGGAACTTAATCTGAACTTCACATTTCGCAGCACTTTAACAAATCTCAGATACAAGCTATGAGAACAAACACATTGCTCAAGGGCTAGGTATTGTCTTTCAGTCAGTAAGGGAATATTGGTACTGTGGACTGATTCATATTGACTTTGCCTGCCAAGTCAGCTTCCACCCCGCTGTGCTCATCGTGTGAAGTTATCAAGCTATTCTGTGTGAAGGGTTAAGATAAGCCAGCTAGCAACTAACCCAGGTGTCTTACCCCAGTACTCGAGCAAGCCACGTGAGTAGTCTTCATCGCTTGTGATTCAAGCTCCAAGTCATCCTGAGTGCTCTTTTTTTCATCCTTGTGGTGTTGTGGTATTTTGTGGGTTGTTTTAAGCCAGTCGGCTTAGAATTATCTTCGTGGCAGTGTGGCTGTTCTCAGTGAGGCTTACGCCGTTCAACCCATAAGCCCAGCCACCAACGACCACTTGTGTCGCACCATTGCCGGTCTCAGCCTTGTTATACCCACAAACCCAACTTCACTGAGCCATTACCCACTCACCTACTTCATCAGTGTTTTGGTGCACTGCTAAGGGTTGTAGCACCAGATTTTAAGGACCACATAGGGGGTCAAGAGCTAGAGTGTGTTTGCACCACCTTTATAAAGCCTCCTGTGTGTTTGTCTTTTGTTGATGTACGATCACCTGTGCAGAGGACAGCAGCAAGACGATATAAACATTCCTCTACTCTCCACTATCATCAGCCTCATTCTTCACCAAGTTGTTACAGCGATAATATTTTTTTTTTTAGAGACATTTGCGAGTGTTGAGACATTTCTTTTGTGTTCCCAGTGATTTTTTTCTTAGTGACATTCTGTGACTCTTCATCAGACTCAGTGTTTGATTGCATTAATTTCTTTTAATCTCCTTAATTCAGTGTTAATTTTCGTGCATTATCTTATGTCTGTTGTTGTGTGTCTTTTTATACACTTGAAGTAAGTACTTAGTGTTTTCCTCTGTTGTGTGTGCAACATATGAGCAGTATAGAACTTGTGTTTACACTTCAGAATCACCTTGTGTTCTCAGTATTCCAGTGAAGTATTTCAGTAAATTTTTCACCTCATATTCTGCATCACAACTCAGTGTTGTCTGTTATTTTTTTTTTCTTCCCAGCTTTTGTGTATTTTTATTTTGTTCCCTGTGTGTTGAACATTCTTGTGTTCATATTCTTTCATTTAGCCAGTGTCTAATTTGTCTTATTTCCACAGACAATAGTGCCATTATTTTGTACAAGCAAGAAATCATTTTTACAAAATTTTTCACACATCAAGTTTCATTGCAAGAAAATTCTAGTATTGTGTTTCTTGATGTGTTGTGTTCTGCATCACTGTAAGTGTTCAAACTTTTTTGTTCTGTGTTTTGTATCTACTATTAATTTTTTTTCATGTTTCATTGAACAAATTCACTCTTAGTGCAATTTTTAAGTTCTTCTTTTAGAGTAAATTGTTCTTTTGCTTGTTAAGTGTTGTTTAAGTGCAGTTAAGAGTTAAAGTGTTCATTCCTTGATATATTTCTTTTCTAGTGTGTGTAATAATTTTTATTATTGCACATTGACTCATTTTGCAATAATTCTTGTGCAAATATTGTGTTGCCACTAAAGTTTTTCTTGCAGAGATTCTAAGCAGTGTTTTTTTTTTTTTGATTTGCAATTATTTGCAATATTGCTACAGTTTATTTCAGTGCAGTTTCATATGCTCTGTTCTGTGTATTTTTTATTTTATTTCAGTGAATTGTGCCTTGTTTTTTATTTTGCACAAGTTTTTATTGAGTCAATTTCATCATTTTGTTTGTGTATTTCCCTGTTGCATTGAACGTAA
The DNA here is from genome assembly GCF_026875155.1 of Cherax quadricarinatus. Taxonomy (NCBI): domain Eukaryota; kingdom Metazoa; phylum Arthropoda; class Malacostraca; order Decapoda; family Parastacidae; genus Cherax; species Cherax quadricarinatus. The sequence continues at coordinate 45,044,120 of NC_069415.1, forward strand.
GACCACGCACTGTGCCCATTCATTCAATTTTTAAAGAAGTTGAGCAACTCAAGATTTGGAGGTAAAGTACAAGTTCTCTTGATTTTCACGTGTTGTTCATTCAGTTGCATTTATTTTTCTTGTGTGAGTTAATTTGCTTACTGTGTAAACCTCTGTCAACTTTAATTACTATGCAGACTTGTTCAGCATTGTCTTCCATTTAAGATACTGTGTCATTCTTTCTATTTTTTTTTTTTGCCTTATGCACTTGAGTGTGGTTCCCTGAGGAGATGTCCCAGTCACTTTTGATTTATTCACTTAGCTGTATCATGCCAGTCAAGGTCAATGTGTATTCAGTCCACAGTACAATATTCCCTTACGACTGAACGACAATACCTAGCCCTCGATCATTACTCATCCTGTCAGGACTCTGCAAAGCTTCTTGGATCTTAATACTTGGGAATTTCTTCGCTTGCTTAAACCCTTGGGCACGTAACTACTTCCACAATGAACAAATGTGACACAACTACGTCTGCGACTCTCTGCCTACGGCTTATTATAAGCTACTTCTCCAAAACATATGTTTGGTATTCCTATTCAAGATTGGATGGACTGACCACATCAACTCAAGGTTTGAGGGACTGATCTTGATTACATCATTCTCCTACTGTTCTTCACGTTTCTCCTTTGTATGGACTGATTTAGAACCATGTGTGATGAATTGTTGCCTCAATAGAGATACCCACAGAGTTGCACATGTGTCTAATTTATCATGGAGTGAGAGGGGTTCGGATTGTAAGTGGGCTTGCACATGGAGTAAATAGAATTATCGAAGTTTTATTGCTGGGCAGCATTTATTCTGTTAGTGGGTTGGATGTGTGAAGGACCTGGCCAAGTATAGGCCAACAGGTCTTACTGCAGTGTTCTCCTTTCTTATGTTTCATATGTTCTTAGAACCATACTAGACAGACTGTTCCACTCATCAGTCTAAGAACCAAAAGAAAAGGAGACGACACTGCAGCAGGCCTGTTGGCTATACTAGCAGGTCTTCTGAAATCCAACCAACAAACAGAATTAAACGCTACCAAATCAAATCCGCTACACTCAATCCTACCCTCTCACTCATGTATTTATCCAACCTAAATTTGAAACTCACAAGGTATAGCATCGATAGGACCTTGGGTAAAGGGATGGGGGGACTGTTGTGGGCAGGATTTTCTTTGTGAAAAACATTGTGATTGGTAACTGAGCCATTTCTTCTATCTACTGAGTTTTGTAAGGGAATTATGCCATCTATCATGTGGTTAACAGCTTCAATGTTCTCTACATAATATGATTTGGCGGTGGGGAATTTCGTGAATGCTGAAGACAGTCGAAGTGGAAAATGTGAATGTTGAGGAGGAGACCTCTATTAGGAAAATAATAAAAAATAGAGGGCAATTTCCCGTGTGTAATGAGACAAAAAAAGATGTTCAGTCAGTACTTACTGAGCTATAAAGAATGAAGTTGCATGGATGCTCACCTATTCAGCATATGGAGTCTTTGCCACTTGAGAAATGTTGCCAATATACCTTTTTTCCCTTTTTTTATGTATTTTTTATGTTATCATCTTACAATTTGTAGCAAGTTGTTGTGATTTTTTAGCCACTGTTTGTTTTGTCATTATATTTGGTACTGAAATAGTACTCAACTAGTTGCAAACACATGACAGGTGAACATTTTCACCCTACCTTGGTTACATATCTTGTCTGAAATACAGCATCATCTCACTTAACGACAGAAATTACATTCCTAAGACACGTCGTTTAAAGAATTGTCGCCTAAGTGAGAGGAACACTAAATGGTAGTGAGTTTTTGCACCTATGACTTTGAACCATGTATACCATTTCTAGTATATTTTTTAAATATTTATACAGTAGTGTACTGTATTTTGAAATAAAGCAGAATAGATGAATCAGCTCTAATATACATTATTTAGGTTGAATATGGTCAGAGAGCCATCATAAAGTTGAGATGTTGGAAAACGAGTTGTCACTATGTGAGGAGAGGCTTGTTGGTATAGTGTAAAACTACTGTATAAACATTTAAAAATATGTATACTAGAAATGTTATGAATGGTGCCAAAGGTGTCATTAAAAGCAGTATCAAGATTTCTGTATAAACCACCTACCCTGACAGTATGCTCCTTGTTTAGTGGTGAATCGTTTATCGACATGGTATTAGGAACGGAACTCCGTCAATTAGTGAGAAGCTGTATATACTAAGTGTTTATAGGTCACAGCAATGTTTTAAACATGGTGAATATCATAATGGTTTATGGATACCGACAGATTTGGTAAATAAGAACAGATAGGTAACATCATCTTCACATTCTTCAGCTCCTGCCGACTTTCTGTACTTCGAATGGGGGGGGAAAAAAATAAAAAGAAGCCCTACTATGTGTCGGCAAATACATTTTCCTAATAAAGATGTCAACTGTTGCCTATGTGTCTTACGATACCCAACCTGTCTGTATTATTTTCCATTTTGATATTCACTCTGTCTGACACTACATAACACATATGGGCATCGTGATACAGAAGCCAAAAACACTTTGGAACAACTTTTTGAAGTGAGAATGGTTGGATTGAGAAGGACGTGACCTCTCAGTGATTTACAATCTTGCTTCTACCACTCTACTCTGACCTTCCAACAACAGTAAAAGTGGGACCCGGGGAACGATGCAGTGTATAGCAATAAAAATTATTGGGCTCGGCCAATGATGAATAACGATGTTAAGAACATCATCCCAAATGTGTCCACATGCCTGGGCAGCCCTGCAGCTAGCTGCCCGCCATATGTATAGCCAGTGTGCCATTGTTTTACAAGCCAATGCCAGAGGTATTCCACACCATACATGCAATACATTTTGTATTAATCCATTGTTTTTAGTGCTTTGTAACTGTAAATAAGCCAGGCATGGCCCAAAGAAAGCTTTCAAGTGCTAACCCTGTGGTAAAATGGGTGAGAAAATACTAAGCAAATGAAGAAAGAGATAATCGCAAAGTACAAAAGTGGAGTGAGTGCCTCCAAGCTGGCCTGGTTGTTTAAAAGGCAAACCCATCAAACCATCGCTACTCTCTTGGCCACCAGAAAAGGCAAGTCAAGGAAGCTGTTGTTGCAAAGGTGCAGTATGCTTACAAAACAGGAGAGAGCTTATTGCTTGGAAGATGTGGAGAGATTGTTATTGGTGTTGATTCAATGACAAACCACTTATCAGGAGGTACTGTTTCCCAGTCATCATATGTGACAAGGCAGGCAGTTGCATTTATGATTTAATTAAGAAAAATGCCCTGATGATGAACTAGTGTTTGATGTAGTGAACTTAAGACCAGCAAATGGATTGATTTGAAAACCCCCAATCCTGAAGTGTCTCTGGTATTGCAAAATTTAAAAAAAAAAAAATTATTTGTTTCTTATGAAAATGAAAAGAAACTCTTTTCCCGATTGTAATGACACACAAACCGGAATTGATGGAAAAATGATGGAATACGCTCTCACAAAGTTAGCGACCCTCGCGTGATATTACCAAATCAGCGATTTCGCCCACTTTGACCCCTATTTCGGCTAATTTCATTGTTCCAGACGACCAAATTCTTAGCCATTTCTTTAGAACTATTTTGTCTATCGATTGAGTACAAGAAACTGCCCATTTACTGATTTCAACTACCAAATAACATGGTTCCAGATGCAATTTGGCCAATTTCACGGAAATTAAAAAATTGACAATTTAAAATATGGTCCAAATGAACAATGCAGACATTCCTGGCTCTAAATAACATATTTCTTTGTTCATTAGTCATGTCTCAAGCCCCTCTTGCTTACTATTTTTTATTTTTATTCAAACAAAAAATAAGATTTACTAAAATAAAAAAAAGGCACACTACCGTGCATGGAACGATACCACAAATACCCGCAATAAGAAAGAGAGAAGCTTCGGAGGACATTCGGTTCCGACTTGGACCATTGTGAAAACGTCACACTAACAGAAGTGGAGCAGGACGGCTATATATCGGCAGGAAGAGGTGGTGGTAGTAGTAGTAGCAGTTAGTACAAGTATGGTTATATAATACCGGCAAGATGAAATTAAGACACATGCACAACACCCGGGCCATCCCATCGTAGACGTTGCGCCATCCAGCCAGCCATGAATGGCCAAATGTCCACAACAAAGACAAAAGATGCGCCACTTGTGTCTTATTTCATCAGTAGTTGTAGTAGTAGAAGTAGTAGAAGTAGGTAGGTAGTAGTTAGTGGTGGTGGTAGAAGTGAGTAATAAGGAGGACGAGCCAGTCAAAATACCAAAAGGAAGGGGAGCACTGCAAGGAGCTAGGTGCCCATGAGGCGGAGCAAGCGCACAAGAGGTGCGTTTGAAAAGGGGAAGTGGTGAAATAAATGAAGAAGGAACAAGAAACACGAGACAGAAGAGTTAAAAGACAACCCAGAGGAGAAAAAGGAAAGGGGAAAGGAGAAGATGGAGCCAGAAGAAAAAAGAAAAAGAAAAAATGGTGAGATGAGGTTAAGTCTCGGGTGTGTCTGAAGTTTGGGAGCATTTTACAATGTAGGTGGCGAGTGGAAGGCATTTACAGAGACGAAGCCTAGGGCTAAGATTCATACAAGGTAAGTTTGTATTAAGAGGATTCAACTAGGACGGCGGACTGTTCGAAGTTGGAAGTAGGGAAGACAGTTTTAGCAAGAAGACCAGTCAATAGGATGGCTAGATCTCTGACGAGACAGAAAAGAGTTTGTTAGTGTCGGCAACCTAACACTATTTTTGTGCTCCCCTAAGGTCAGTCAGGAAAGAGATGACCAGTTTTCTCCGATAGTATTGAAGAGGACAGGAGGAGCAAAAAAATAGAGTAGACACCAGGGAACATCTGTAGAGGGAGAGAGAGGTTGAACGAGATTAGTGGGGAAGAGTGATCGTCTGGCGCCGAAGGTAAGCTTGATGTCTAAGGGACAGAGAGAATTGTTGAGATTAGGAATGACCGGAAATGTTGGGAAGGCAGAGGATAGAAGAGTTTCCCAGGAGGTAGAGAGTTTGGAGAGAGAAGAAATTGCATTTAGCGTGGAGGCAGTGTCTATGAACTGGGAAGGGTAGCCAAGATGGGATAAATGAAGTTTGAAGGAGTGGAAGTTTCTGCTGGAAGGAACTGAGGATCAGAGATGCGGAGGG
>NC_069415.1:45049813-45077755 GCF_026875155.1 Cherax quadricarinatus
CCAGTGGAAAAAAAACCTTCAATCAGTATAAAAAGAGAACCCGCCCCCACTAAACCAAATAAGGGGAAACCCCCAAAAAGCATTTAAAACGGAATAAACAGACGAAAAACAGCTGTATACTAAACTACCCAAAAGTGACTTTGTGATGGAACACTTTGGGGAACCGTATTGTATAAATAACATCAATGGGGGCCGTAAAAACTGTTTTCGCTAAAAAGATGCATCAAGTGTTTAGGTAAAACAAAAGGGGAGGAAAATGCTCCTGAAGATGGTTTAAATGCAAGGGTAGCTAACGCTTTATCCCAAATACTTTTCTGAACAGCAGCGCTTCCACAAATCGGGGAATCAACAAGAAACGCATTAAATTGGAGAGTAATTTTAAAGCAATGCTTCCGATATCGAGTTGAGTTATCAAAAAATTACACAAAACCAAATTGCTAACATATTTTATGGCTCAAAAAGGGGTCCTTCAAAAGAAGAACGGGGTTTGCGAAACTGAATAAAAAACCCCTAGCCAAAATACGTTAGTATAGGGTTTTTTTTTCCACAATTTTTAGTAAACGACATATGACTAGCCAGAAACTGTTGGTCTGGGAAACAGGAAAAAGACAGAGAAGCTGTGGTAGTAGATATTTGCTAAGTCGTGAGATCCAGGGATTAAAAAAACATTGCAACACAAAAAGAGCTAAGGTCAAGTAGCCGTCCGAATAAGACGGACACATTAGTCCAATTGATTTAATCACGGGAAAGGGATTATTATACTTTTTTTGTGAAAAATTATAGTAAGTAAACATGATGTTCACTTTGCTGAAAACGCAGGAGCCACATGTATGTGGTCCCATTCCCTCTCAAATGGGAAAGAAGCTGATATTGATTCAGTGGAAAATGTACTAGTTACGAGAATAACCGCTGATCATGTACCACAGCAAAAATTATCATTACTGGAAGAAATTAATGAACCAGTTGATAAATTGTGGGATTTAGATGCGATAGGTATTGATGTAAATAAACCAAGCCCACAAGAGTCTCAGACTTATAACCAATATTTGGACACGGGTCAAATATAAGGATGGACAGTATTGGGTTAGGTTACCATGGAAATTAAATCCACCACATCTCCCTAGCAATTTATCGCATGGCTTTCGAAAATGAAAGCACAAATACATGAGCTCAGGAAGAATCCAGAGCAAACTGATGTTTATGACATATCATACAAGAACAGTTGGACAATAAATTCATTGAGGAAATAGTCGAAGATAAGTTGAAGACAGACGCTCATTATCTCCCGCACCATGGAGTCAGAAAAGATTCTGAAACCACTCCACTACGTGTTTGTATATAATTGCAGCGCACGTGCAAGTAAAGATGTAGCAAGTCTTAATGACTGTCTGATGACCGGACCCTCACTAACTGAGAAGCATGGAGACGTGCTTTTGAAATTTCGCACAAACCCATACGCCTACACGGCTGATATTTCCAAAGCTTTCTTAAGAGTAGGACTACAAGAAATAGATAGAGATTTTTACTCGATTCTTGTGGCCTGAAAATCCACATGATCCTCAAGTCTGTGAAAAAATTATCGTTTCAAATTCAGTATTATTTGGTGCAACATCCTCTCCATTCTTACTAGAAGCTACTCTAAATACACATTTGAAGAAATCTGAAAGTCCCTAAAGAAATCTTAAAGAAAAGTTTCTATGTGGACAATCTTCAAGGTACTGTGAATAAAGAGGAGGATTTGAAATCCTTATACAGAGAAGCTAACAAGGAGATGAAAGAACAAATAAAGGGCCCCTAAGGATGTGGAATACAAATTCAAAGCAATTAAGGGAACTTATCAAAGAAGATTTCCCTGAAGCTGAAATTCCTAATTGCAACAATATGCTGGGATTGGAACACACAGGAAGATACTTTGAGTCTCAAAGAGATAAACAATAAATCATGCAGTACACTCACTAAACGTAGTTTACTGTCAGAGGTATCACAATGTTTTGATCCTCTAGGACTCGTCTCACCAATTACCATAAAGGGTAAAATGCTTATGCAAGATGCATGGAAGCTCAAAATTGGATGGGATGAGAACTTGCCTCTAGAAATGAGTCAAGCATGGGATGAAATATCCAAGGAGTTTAAGCAACTTCATCAAATTACATTTCCCAGACAAATAGGTCAAGAGGGAAACAAGTACACATTACATGTGTTCTGTGAGCGTCAACCAGAGGGTTTTGGCGCTGTAGCTTACATGAGTAATGCTGAAGGAAGTACACTAATTACTTCAAAGGCCAGGGTAGCACCCTTGAAGGTCAGAACAGTACCACAATTGGAACTGACAGCACTCTATGTAGGTACAAAATTAGCTGTCTATCTCAACAAAGTACTTGATCATCTCACTATTGAAAAAACCGTGATCTGGAGTGATAAATGAGGCAGTTCTCCGGTGGTTAAAAATAATAAGAGTAAGTTGGTCTATGTACAGAACAGAGTAGCAGAAATAAAAGAGATGCAGAGAGATTATCTCTTTCTCCACGTCTCTCCCCTCACGGAAGGTTCCTTGAAGTTGGTGAGGGGCTCTTGATGTAGGGAATTGGATCTGTGCTCCAGTTCCCGAATTAAAGCCTGAATGCCTTCCACATCCCCCCCCCCGGCGCTGTATTATCCTACGGGTTTAGCGCTTCCCCTTGATTATAATAATAATAATCTTCCAGTCTTACCCAAGAGGAATCCAGTGACATGTTGTCACGTGGTGTCCCATAGAAATTTGTGGGATAATAAATTATGGCTCCACGGACCGAATGGCTCTTAATGAAAATAACTGGCTCAGCAAAAAGCTCACATTATGCCAGAAGAAACAGTCTCGCTTGACACACAGCAGAAATAAGTTTGTGTAAATAACTGCGACACAACAGGAATTAGTCATTGATGGATCCTTAATACATCTCTTTGGGTTACATCTTAAGAGTCTACAGCTCTTGTCTTTAAATTCATTAGAAACTGATTATGAATGTCATGACCCATTAATTTACTGGGTGAAAACTAATTTACAGAAAGATGTTTCTCTACGAATATAAAATTTCTTGCAAACACAAGATAAATCCCAAGTAAACCTGTTATGATTAATTCTTTAGGACTTTATATTCGATCAGAAAAGTTTATACGTGTAGAGGAAGAAGCCATAATTCTTCACTACCTAAAAGAAGCCATACATCCAAATATTGATCCCCAAGACTATTGGCTACTCAAAACTGATTGTGCAAAACGCACCACAGTACGTGTTCATGGTGGGGTAGCTGCCACAACTTTGTCATTACGACAATTCTACTGGAGACCTCAGGTCGACAAAGTGTGAAAAAAAACAATAAGGGATGTATTACTTTGTCGTCACTACGATTGCGAGTTTGTCAGTATCCAGGTCCACCTCCATATCCCTTTGAAAGTGTTTGTCATGTCACTCATTGAGGTGACATGGTGGAGAATTTCACTGGACAATAATTTTACCAAAAACAGTTGACAATGTTCCATCAAGGGTGTTCATCTGTTTGTTCACTTGTGCTCAACTGAGCAGATACATCTAGGAGTAGCCACTGACATGTCTGCTGAAACATTATTCAAAATTATTCGAAAGGTCGGCAGCCAGAAGGGGCATTTGTCCTGAACTGATGATTTCAGATAATGCAACGAACTTTGTTGCTGGTGTGCTTATATTAAGCAAGATCTTTGATCAACCAGAAGTACAACAGATGCTGAATATCAACGCAGTTGTCGTTGGAGATAACATTCCTCCTATCTCCATGGCACCGCGGATTTTATTGAAAGAATGATCGGCATTGGTAAAAGTTGTTTAAGGAAGGCTCCTTCAATGTCAGAGAATAGACTAGAAGAATTCCGTTACAGTTGTGATGAAACAGAAATTAGAGTCAACAACAGACCTCTAAACTTATGTTACCGATGATCGGTCAATTTAGAAGTGTTAAGTCCATCTCATTTACTCATGGCAGAAGGCTCGAACTTGTTCCTCCATGAATGATAAAGAAACATAGAGGATCTTCTTATTTCGAACTGAGACTCAGACGTAAATTCAAACACCTTTAATAAAAGTGATTGAACGTTGGCGGAGTAAATTTGGCGAGAAGACTATCTCACTCATTGAGAGATCACTTCTATGGAGCTGGTGTTCATGAAAATATAAGCTCTTAAGACCTGGGACATAGTGATTATCGGCAATGATGGTCGAGTCCAAATTGGCTACTTTGGAAAATTTGTGACCATATATCCATGATGCACATGGGAATCTGCAGGACAGTTGATGGTTTGGAGCAAAGGTGTAGTGAATAAGCGGACAATTAATAAACTAGTACCGTTGAATTACACAGTGTTGAAACTAAAAAATTAGTGATTCTCCCGAATCCACATAGAACTAAGCTGTTCAGAAAAGACAAGGCAGCAGTGGTGGCGAGTGAGTAAAGTTAACATTTAATGTTAAGTGTGAATAGGGCACCTGCAGCGAACCTCCGCGCCCCCCGTGTGGGAGAAATTTCTCCAGGAGGGGGGTATCAGCCCCTTCAGCCCCTTTCAGCCCTTTCAGCCTTGAGGGGCAGCCCTCTCAGAAGGGGCAAGTGTCTTGTTTTACTGCTACAGTGAGTAATTGATCACAGAGATGCGTACGGTATGCGATGTGGTTAAGCGACCGTTGCATCCATGCAGTCAGTGTTGCAGAGTGTATTTATAATATGAGAAAGTACATCTCTTACTTTAGCAGGAGCAATTAAGGAAAATCCTGCTCCACTTTATTTTCATAGTAAAGTTGTGGACTTGTTGTCTATGCTCTTAAGACAGCAAAGAATCTAACCATTCGGCTATTCTTCATAGAGGAAGTGGCAAGGAAGCAAAAGTATAGGTCAGCTTTTCTTTGTGTAGGGGAGTGATGGCATGGGGCGCTGTTGGGGTCGTCAGATTACTTTTTGACTCTCTATGAGGAGTGTCACTGATGCCAGGATTAAACTCAACAAAGAACCGATCTGTGCATTTAGTGTGAACAAGTGTCTCATAAAACACAATAAACACTTAAGAGAAGCCAGTGATCAGCTTCTGTAGTGATAAGATTGTGAACAATAACAGACAAAATCTTGTGGAACATGTGTACCTGTGTGCGCTTCCTAAGGGACATGGAGACGTGCATCCAAGGACACTTCAGCTTCTATCCATGGTCACCGATATCTGATCGAAGGTGGAATGAAACATAGCTCACGCTAAAAGAGCAAGGTAGGTTACGAATTCTTGTAGTATGGGTGATGCGCAGTTGGTTGAGTCGCAAGGAGTTTGTAATCAACCTATATTCGCCGTAAGGTGCGGACTTTTGAGTCCCAAACAGTATGTAATTTGTCAGCCATCAGTGAATGGATGAAATATGCTGACATAACACCCCTAGGGGTAATATATAATTTCAAATTGAGAAACTCTTCACAGCCCGTTGAGAGTTGACTTCGACAGTTCTCTAAGACCTCGTCTGCAGGGGCGGCTGTGCAGGTGATGAGGTGTCTTTCTAGAAGTTAAGTACAAATCTCTTTAAATTAACTGTAATGCCATTCTCAACCAACTAATAGGTACCTCTGTAATGATTGTGTACAGTCCCTGGACCCATATGTACCCTGTAATGTTGAGGTACAGCCCTGGCCCTATTATTTGCCTCTGTAATGTTGATGGATACAGTTCCTGGGAACCATTATGTGCCTCTGTTACTGTTGAGGTAAGTACCTTGTCCCATTAAGTACTCTGTACTGTTTGAGGTACAGTCCCTGACCATTATATACTCCATAATGTTGAGGTACAGTCCTGGACCCATATGTACCTCTGTAATGTTGAGGTCAGTCCCTGGAACCCCATTAATACCTCTGTAATGTTGATGTCCAGTCCTGGACGCATTGTGTACCTCTTGTAATGTGAGGAATAATTCAGGAACCCATTATGTACCTCTGTAATGTTGAGGTACAGTTCTGGACCCATTATGTACCTCTGTAATGTTGAGGTACAAGTTCCTTGGACCATGATGTACTTCTGTAATGTCGAGGTACTGCCTGGAACCTTTATGTACCACTGTAATGTTGAGGTTTACAGTCCTGGATCCATTATGTACCTCTGTATTGTTGAGTACAGCCCCTGGACCCATTATGTACTTCTGTAATGTTGAGGTCTAGTTCCTGGACCTATTATTAACTTCTGTAATGTTGAGCTACAGTCCCTGGACCCATTATGTACCTTTGTAATGTTGACCTACAGTTCCAGGACCCATTATGTTACTCTGTAATGTTGAAGTGCAGTTCCTGGACCCATTATGTACCTCTGTAATGTTGAAGTACAGTTCCTGGACTCACTATGTACCTCTGTAATGTTGAGGTACAGTTCCTGGACAAATTATGTACCTCTGTAATGTTGAGATACAGCACCTGCACCCATCATGCACCTCTGTAATGTTGAGGAACAGTTCCTGGACCCATTATGTACCTCTGTAATATTGAGGTACAGTCCCTTGACCCATTATGTACCTCTGTAAAGTTGAGGTACAGCCCCTGGACCCATTATGTACCTCTGTTATTTTGAGGTACAGTCCCTGGACCCATTATGTACCTCTGTAAAGTTGAGGTACAGTCCCTGGACCCATTATGTACCTCTGTAATGTTGAGGTACAGTCCTTGGACTCATTATGTTCCTCTGTAATGTTGAGGTACAGTTCCTGGACCCATTATGTTCCTGTGTACGGTTGAGATACAGTTCCTGGACGCGTTATGTACCTATGTAATGTTGAGGTACAGTCCCTGGACCCATTATGTACCTCTGTAAATGTTGAGGTACAGTCCTGGACCCATTATGTACCTCTGTAATGTTGAGGTTACAGTCTTGGACTCACTTATGTTCCGCTGTATGTTGAGGTACAGTTCCTGGACCCATTTGTTACTCTGTAAGTTGATGGTTACAGTCCCTGACCCATTATGTACCTCAAGTATGTGATGTACAGTCACTGGACAATTATGTACCTCTGTAATGTTGAGTAGAGCGCTGCGACCACATTACTTATCTGTGGATGTTGCAGGTACAGATCCTGGACTCATTATGTACCTCTGGAATGTTGAGGTACAGTTTCCTGGGACCATTATGTACCTCTGTAATGTTGAGGGTACAGTCATGGACCATGTACATACCTCTGTATGTTGAGGTACAGTTCCGGACATATTATTTACTTCTGTATTGTTGACATACAGTTTCCTTGGACCCATTATGTACTTTTGTTAATGTGAGCTACAGTTCCTGGGGACCTTTTGTTACTCTGTAATGTAGAGGAAGAAGTCCTGGACCCATGATGTACTCTGTAAATGTTTAGTACAGTCCTGGACCACTTATGTTCCCTCTGTAATGTTAAGGCTTCAGTTAATGCACCCATTATGTACCTATGTGATATTGAGGTACAGTCAATTGACCCATTATGTACCTCTGTAATGATGAGGTACAGTCGCTGGACCCATTATGTACCTCTGTAATGTGGAGGTACAGTTCCTGGACCTATTATTTTACTTCTGTAATGTTGTGAGGTTCAGTTCCTGGACCCATTACGTACCTCTGTAATGTTTAGGTACAGTTCCTGGACCCATTATGTACCTCTGTAATGTTAAGGTACCGTTCCTGCACCCATTATGTACCTATGTGATATTGAGGTACAGTCAATTGACCCATTATGTACCTCTGTAATGATGAGGTACAGTCGCTGGACCCATTATGTACCTCTGTAATGTTGAGGTACAGTTCCTGGACCTATTATTTACTTCTGTAATGTTGAGGTACAGTTCCTGGACCCGTTATGTACCTCTGTAATGTTGAGGTACAGTTCCTGGACCCATTATGTACCACTGTAATGTTGAGGTAGAGTTCCTGTTCCCATTATGTACCACTGTAATGTTGAGGTACAGTTCCTGGACCCATTATGTACCTCTGTAATGTTGAGACACAGTTCATGGACCCATTATGTACCTCTGCAATGTTGAGGTATAGTCCCTGGACCCATTATGTACCTCTGTAATGTTTAGGTACAGTCACTGGACCCATTATGTACCTCAGTAATGTTGAGGTCCAGCTCCTGGACCGCATTATTGTTAATCTGTAATGTTGAGGTACAAGTCTGGACCCATATGTACCTCAGTAATGTTGATGTACAGTCACTGTACCAATTATGTACCTCTGTAATGCTGAGGTAGAGCCGCTGGACCCATTACTACCTCATGTGATGTTGGGAGGTACAGTCCCTGGCACTCATTATGTACATCTGTATTGTTGAGGTCAGTTCTGGAACCATTATGTACCTCTGTAATGTTGAGGTACAGTCCCTGGACCCATTATGTACCTCTGTAATGTTGAGGTACAGTTCCTGGACCTATTATTTACTTCTGTAATGTTGACCTACAGTCCCTGGACCCATTATGTACCTTTGTAATGTTGAGCTACAGTTCCTGGACCCATTATGTTACTCGGTAATGTTGAGGAAGAGTCCCTGGACCCATTATGTACCTCTGTAATGTTTAGGTACAGTTCCTGGACCCATTACGTACCTCTGTAATGTTTAGGTACAGTTCCTGGACCCATTATGTACCTCTGTAATGTTAAGGTACCGTTCCTGCACCCATTATGTACCTATGTGATATTGAGGTACAGTCAATTGACCCATTATGTACCTCTGTAATGATGAGGTACAGTCGCTGGACCCATTATGTACCTCTGTAATGTTGAGGTACAGTTCCTGGACCTATTATTTACTTCTGTAATGTTGAGGTACAGTTCCTGGACCCGTTATGTACCTCTGTAATGTTGAGGTACAGTTCCTGGACCCATTATGTACCACTGTAATGTTGAGGTAGAGTTCCTGTTCCCATTATGTACCACTGTAATGTTGTGGTACAGTTCTGGGACCCATTATGTACCTCTGTAATGTTGAGGACACAAGTTCATGGACCCAGTATGTTCCTCTGCATTGATGAGGCTATAGTCCCTGGACCCTTGTGTACCTCTGTAATGTTCAGGTACAGTCACTGGACCCATTATGTACCTCTGTATGTTGAGGTACAGCTTCTGGCCCATTTTGTACCTCTGTAAGTTGAGGTATAGTCCTGGACCTTTGTGTACCTCTGTAATGTTGACGGTGTAGTCCCTGGACCCATTATGTACTTCTGTTAATGTTCATGTACAGTCCCTGGACCCATTGTGTACCTTGTGAGGATTGAGGTACAGACCCCTGGACCCATTATGGACCTTGTAATGTTGAGTGTTCAGTCACTGGACCAATTATGTACCTCTGTAAGTGTGGGCTACAGTTCTTGAACCAATTATGAACTTTGTAATGTTGAGGTACAGTTCATTAGACCCATTATGTACCTCTGTAATGTTGAGTTACAGGTCCTGGACCCATTATGTACCTCTTTGTAGTGTTAAATGTGAGAGTTCTGGACCCATTGTGTACCTCTGTAATGTTGTGGTACTGTTCCCTGGACCCATTATGTACATCTGTTAATGTAGTGGTACTGTTTGGACGCATTTTGTACCTTGTATGTTGAGGTACAGTCCCTGGACCCATTATGTACCTCTGTAATGTTGTGGTATATTCATGAACCCATTATGTACTCTGAAAATGTGGAGGTACAGTACCTGAGACCCATTATGTACCTCTGTAATGTTGAGGAACAGTTCCTGGACCAATTATGTACCTCTGTAATGTTGATGTACAGTTCTGGATCCAGTAAGTACCTCTTTAATGTTGGGTACGTTCGGACCCGTATGTGTACCTCTATAATGTTTTGTGTACGTTCCTGCACCCATATGTACTGCAGTGTAGATGTTGAGGTCAGTTTCCTGGACCCAAATTATGTACCACAGTTATGTTGGAGGTACGTTCCTGGACCCATTATGTTACCTCTGATAATGTTGAGTTACAGTCCCTTGGACCCCCATTATGTACTATGTAATGTTGACGGTTACAGTTCCTGGCAAAATTATTTACCTCTGTTAGCGTGAGGTACCGTTCCTGGACCCATTATGTAATCTGTAATGCTGAGGTTACCGTTCCTGGACCCATTATGTACTCTGTAAATGTTGAGGTACAGTTCCTGGACCCATTATGTACCTCTCTGTATGCTGAGGTACCGTTCCTGGACCATTTATGTACTCTGTTAATGCGAGGGTACCGGTTCTGGAACCATTTTGTACCTCTGTATTGTTGCGCGTACAGTTCTGGACCCATTATGTACCACTGTAATGTTGAGGTTACAGTTCCTGGACCCATTTATGTACCCGTAATGTTGAGGTACAGTCCTGACCATTATGGTACTCCGTAATGTTGAGGTACAGTTCTGGACCCATTATGTACCTCCGTATGTTGAGGTACAGTTCCTGGACCCATTAGGTACCTCCGTAATGTTGAGGTACAGTTCCTGGACTCATTATGTACAAACTGTAATGTTGTGGTACGTTCCTGGTCCCATTTTGTGCAACTGTAATGTTGAGGTACAGTTCCTGGACACATTATGTCCTCTGTAATGTGGAGGTTCAGTTCCTGGGACCCATTATGTACCTCCGTAGTGTTGAGGTTACAGTTCCTGGACCATTATGTACCTCTGTTAATGGTGAGGTACCGTTTCCGGGCACCCATTATGTACCTCTGTAATGTTTTGAGGTACAGTTCCTGGACCCATTATGTACTCTGTTATTGTTGAGGTACAGTTCCTGGACCCTTATGTACCTCGTAATTTTGAGGTACTAGTTTGGACCATTATGCTACCACTGTAATATTATTAACTACTGCCACAGGATGGGTATTGGTACATAATAAAGTTAATAAACTAAAAATCAGTCAAACATACTTTACTAGTGACTTTATTATGTGTTTATCAATATTTTATTTCATGTATAGTTACATCTTGTCTTACTACAGTTGTATTGTATTGTATTATATACTGCGGACTGATATGAAGTTGTATTGTAATTGTATTATATAATGCAGAAAGAATTATAATAGTTATATTGTATTGTATTGTATACTGCAGGAAAAGATATGAAAGTTGTATTGTATTGTATTATTAATACTGCAGGAAAGATTATAAAGTTATATTGTATAGTTATTGTATATGCAGGAAAGATATGAAAGTTATTTTGTATTGTATTGTATACTGCAGAAAGATATATAGTTATATTGTATTGTATGTTATACTGCAGGAAAGATTATGTAAAGTTGTATTGTAGTGTATTGTATTACTGCAGGAAATATTGAAGTTGTATTGTATTGTATTTTTACTGCAGGAAAATCTATGTAGTTGTATTGAATTGTATTCGTATACTGCAGGAAAGATTGAAATTGTATTGTATTGTATTGTATACTGACAAGGAAGATATGAAGTTGTATTGTATTGTATTGTATACTGCAGGAAGATACGATGTTGTATTGTATGTTTGTATACTGCAGGAAAGATATGAAGTTGTATTGTATTGTATTGTATACTGCAGGAAAGTATACTGAAGTTGTATTGTATTGTATTGTATACTGCAGAAAGATATGAAGTTGTTTGTATTGATTGTATACTGCAGGAAAGATATGAAGTTGTATTGTATTGTATTGTAACTGCTAGGAAAGATACATGTGTTGTATTTATTGTTACTGCAGGAAAGATATGAAGTTGTATTGTATTTGTATTGTATACTGCAGAAAGATATGAAGTTGTGATTGTATTGTATTGTATACTGCAGGAAAGATATGAAGTTGTATTGTATTGTATTGTATACTGCAGGAAAAGATACGATGTTGTATTGTATTGTAATTGCAGAAAGATATAAAGTATTATTGTATGTAAAACTGCAGGAAAGATAAGAAGTGTATTTTGAAACGCAGGAAAGATATGAAGTGATTGTATTGTATTGCAGAATGAATAAAGTTATATTGTATTGATTGTATACGCGAAGATATGAAGTTGTATGTAATGAATATTGCGGAAGATATAAAGTTATATTGTATTGTATTGTAACTGCAGAAAGAAAAGAAGTTGTATTGTATGTATACTGCAAAAGTAGAGTTTATGTATTGTATATCAGGAAAGATATAAGTTTATTGTATTGTATTGTATACGGGCGGAAAATAAATTGTATTATTTGTATTGTATACTGCGGGAAAGATACGATGTTATTTAATGATTGTTATTGCAGGAAAGAATGAATTGTATTGTATTTTTTGATACTGCAGGAAAGAATAAAGTTGTAGTATTGTATTGTATACGCGGGAAAGAATTAAAAGTTATATTGTATTGTTGTTACTCAGGAAAGATAGAAGTTGTATTGTTTGTATTGTATACTGCAGGAAAGAATGAAGTTGTATTGTATTGTATTTAACTGCAAAAGATAATGAAGTTGTATTGTAATTGAAATTGTATACTGCAGGAAAGATATGAATTGATGTATTGTAATTGTATACTGCAGGAAGAATGAAGTTGTATTGTATTGTATTGTATACGCAGAAAGATAGAATTTGTTTGTGTATTGTATTGTACGTATAAATTTTATTGTATTGTATTGTAAGTAAAATAAATAATAAATCTCCCATAAATGTTATATAAATAACTCCCCGTAATTAATTATATTTAAATTTTCCCATGATTCAAGTTAAGGTTCTTGGAGCAGGGAGAGAGTGGACCCAGTAGTGATCAATGTGAGGTGGGGCCAGGAGCTGTGACTCAACACTTGGAGCAGGGAGAGAGTGGACCTAGTAATGATAAATGTGAGCTGGGCCAGGAGCTGTGACTCAACACTTGGAGCAGGGAGAGAGTTGACCTAGTAGTGATCAATGTGAGCTGGGGCCTGGAGCTGTGACTCAACACTTGGAGCAGGAAGAGAGTGGACCTAGTAGTGATCTATGTGAGCTGAGTCCAGTAGCTGTGACTCAACACTTGGAGCAGGAAGAGAGTGGACCTAGTAGTGATCAATGTGAGCTGGGGCCAGGAGCTGTGACTCAACACTTGGAGCAGGGAGAGAGTGGACCTAATAGCGATCAATGTGAGCTGGGACCAGGAGCTGTGACTCAACACTTGGAGCAGGGAGAGAGTGGACCTAGTAGTGATCAATGTGAGCTGGGGCCAGGAGCTGTGACTCAACACTTGGAGCAAGGAGAGAGTGGACCTAATAGCGATCAATGTGAGCTGGGACCAGGAACTGTGACTCAACACTTGGAGCAGGGAGAGAGTGGACCTAATAGCGATCAATGTGAGCTGAGACCAGGAACTGTGACTCAACACTTGGAGCAGGGAGAGAGTGGACCTAATGGCGATCAATGTAAGCTGGGGCCAGGAGCTGTGACTCAACACTTGGAGCAGGGAGAGAGTGGACCTAATGGCGATCAATGTGAGCTGGGGCCAGGAGCTGTGACTCAACACTTGGAGCAGGGAGAGAGTGGACCTAGTAGTGATCAATGTGAGCTGGGACCAGGAGCTGTGACTCAACACTTGGAGCAGGGAGAGAGTTGACCTAGTAGTGTTCAATGTGAGCTGGGACCAGGAGCTGTGACTCAACACTTGGAGCAGGGAGAGAGTTGACCTAATAGTGATCAATGTGATCTGGGGCTAGGAGCTGTGACTCAACAATTGGAGCAGAGATAGAGTGGACCTAGTAGTGATAAATGTGAACTGGGGCCAGGAGCTGTGACTCAACACTTGGAGCAGAGAGTGGACCTAGTAGTGATAAATGTGAGCGGGGCCCCAAGCTGTGACTCAACACTTGGAGAAAGGGAGAGAGTGTCCCAAAGAAAGGGAAAAATTTTGGATTTTTTTGGCCGGGGAGCTGTGACTCAACACTTGGGGGCAGGGGGGACATGGACCTTTTAGTGATAAATGTGACGGGGGCCAGGAGCTGTGACCCCAAAAACTTGGACAGGGAAAGAGGGAACCTAGTAGTGATAAATGTGAGCGGGGGGCCAGGAGCTTTTTTGGCCCTCAACATTTGGAGCAGGGGAGAGTTGACCTAATAGTGATCAATGGGAGCTGGGGCCAGGACGTGACTCAACAATTGGGGCATTGAAAAAGGGGCCAGTATAAACTACGTGGGGCGGGCCAGGAGCGGTGACTCAACCCCTTGGGAAGGGAAAAAATTTGGACCCAGAGTAAATTAACAAAAGGATGCAGGGCCAAGCTGTGGCCAAAATTGGGGAAATTGAAAGGGGACCTAGTATAATCTTATGTAGGGGGCCAGAGCTTGTGACTAAACATTTGGGGAAATTGGAGAGAGTGGCCCCTAGTAGTGATAAACAAAAAAAGGGGGCCAGGAGCTTGCCACACCTGCCCCCCAGGGATTATTTTGAGTTTGCCATAAATTATTTTTTTCTTTTCAAAGCCCAAAATTTAAATATTTTTAGGTCTAGATTTTAGTAACATTTGGGCCCTAATAATTAGTGTGGAAATTTTTTTGGGCCAAAGTTCCCAGGACAAATACGGCCCTACAAAGATCCCAAATAACGTGTAAAGGAATGGCAGGATAGGGTGGGCCCCTTAAAAAACCCCAAACCAAAAAACCCGTAGTAAATAGGCCGATAATGTAGGGAAAAACAAAGGGTTTTGTTACCAGTGGGGAACTGGCAGCCCAGGTTTGAAAAAATGGGGACAGGTTTTTAAACCAAGTCCCTTTCTTTTAAGACTAACAACCCCCAAAACAAAACAAGTGCCGTGATCAGCAGGGTCGCCCCCCATTTTTGTTCCCTCACAACTAGACCTGGGGGAAAACTGGGGGGGCACCCCGACTTAAAGGTGATGACCTCCCCCTCAGGTCCATACAGTAAACCCAAATTTTCCCTTTTTTCTTAGGATCCTGGCCAATTTCTGGGGAAAATTGCGAGTGAGTCGTGCTGTAGCCTTTGTGCAGCCAGCAGTTCATGACCAGTACGTACCGGCGTCTCTTGTCAGCCTAGAAGCTAGTGTCACTCTCTGCATAGTTAGTCTAGGGGATATACACCCCCCTTTGGAAATAGGAATTTCTGAGGTGCAGGTAGGTCAGTAATAATGATTGAATATTGCAGAAATTAAGGCTCCCTGTTGCACTGGTTCTGAGGGGAAGTCCATGAGGCTAAAGCTTAGGGAGGTTGAAGACCAGAATAGATTCTCCCAACACCAAGTAAGTTAGTCCTGATACGTGCATGCAGGCGAGGTTTCTTGCAACATCAGTCATTTATGAAAATGTCCTATAAGCCACTTGTGAGGCTGAGGTACCGACCTCAGGCTCAGTGTCAACAGAGCTTACCAGGGTAGACAACTCACATGGAGGCAGTCCAGACAAATTTTCAAAAGTGGTCCTTTGAACCGTGATGTGGAACAGCTAGGTTAAAATTAACATAGCTAGGCCACAGTTACTAATCAGTTTAACAGAGTTAGGTTAAGTTAGCACCCAGGCCCAGAGTTACACAGATGCTAGGCCAAACTGACTATACACAGAAGTTATTATTTGCAGTAATTTACAGGCAGGTCAGGTAGGCTAGAGAAGCTTGTGAATTTAATTATTTACAGTGATTACAAGTAATCCAGAGTAGGAGACTTGTGTGTTAATTACTTACAGTGGATTTGCAAGGTAGCCACAGTTAGGCTAGGCTTGTGCAATATTTACAACAGTTATAGTAGCTAGGACAGATTTAACATAGTTATTATTTACAGTGAGTTCTGAAGCCAGGTTTAGGCTATTGCACACTAGTTAGGTTAGGATTTACCACACTAGACTGAGTAAGCTGGGCACAGTTAGGCCACGCTGTTTACATACATTATTTATTTACTGTTTCACAAGTTGAATTGTTGAATTTATTTGTGCTAACCAAGTGATTTTTGATTTGTATACTGCATTTTTATTGTGTGATTTTCATTGTCTTTGACTCATTTTAATGTAATTATTTGTTGACGTTGTACAGGAAATTGCTAGGTTAAGCTTTCACATTGATACACATTTCGATTGAGATTTGAGAGTTAACACTGTACATTTTGAGTCAGAGTAGAGTCAATATAATAAAGGGAATTGTTAAGCTTGTCGAGGAGCCTTGAAACTCGTTCATTCTTGCCTAACACCGTGTCGTGCTGTGGGGTGGACTGAGTAAAGTACAATTAGTGTCACACTCCTAATTAAATCTCGACAATGGCAGATGAGAATTCAGCAGAGTCTGGTTCAGTGTCAGCAAAATTAAAACGATCAGTGGCTGCATACAAAGGACATCTGAACAGAACGCGCAACAGGTGCAAGGCTACTAGTCAATGCAGTAAAGTAGACTGCGATGATTTGCAAGACTGCTTGAAGCATTTGGAGGAAAAAAGGGAAGCCTACGAGCATATGAGCTACAGGCTGTTGAAGATGGTGAATCCCAGGATAGTCTTCGGCAAGCTCAGGACGAATTCACTAAGGATGATGTAGATTGTCACCAGGAGATGAATACTTACGAAGATCAGTTTATAAGCACATTAAAGGCTAGTAAGCCAAGTGGAGTGACGAATACCGGGGGGTACCCCGAGCAGCCACACGCCTGTTAATATGTTGCTCAGATTGCCCCAATTGAATTTACAAATGTTTTACGGAACCCTAACAGAGTACATTGCTTTCTGGAATCAGTTTAATGCCCTGATAGATAACAGAAACGACTTGGCAGATGCCATCAAATTGCAGTATTTGTGATCACAGCTCGAAGGTAAAGCCCTAGACTTGGTTCGCACTACCAGATTATTGACACTAATTACCAACACGCTAAAGACCAGTTAAAAGACAAGTTTGGAAACACTGAAGAGATAAAGGTGGCCATACTTTAACGGTTGTTGGATCTAGAGGCTTGCCGACATGACCGTCAAAGCCTAGAGAAGTTCCGCATTGAAATTATGAGCTCGACAAATAGTTTCAGAGATTTACACAATGAGGATGATTCGGAATGGGTCATTAGTCAGGTGCTTTGGGGATTAGCGGGGACGGTTACAAAGCATGGCTTCTGCAGTGTTTTAAAAATTGAGGTTGGAGAGTTGAAGGAGGAGGTTTTGCTTCTCCAGGAGGAAATTAGGAGGCTGAAGGTCCACCTCAATGGGTCTGGGAGAGTGTGAGATGGTTGGTTTGTGTGGAATGAGGTTTCTAGCAGTGAGGTGCAGTCTGTCTCTCGCTGTGAGGAGGCTGTAGGTGGGGAGGTAGCAACGGCTACCAGCAGTGAGGTGCAGTCCAGCACCTGCTACAAGTTGCGAGTGGTTCCCAGTAATGGGAGGAGCATCAGAATAAGGAAAGTTAAGAGTGAAGATCTGAAGGTAGTAAATCGCTTCTCTGTTCTTCAGGATGAATGTACTTCAGTGGCCAGTGAAGGTAAGGGTACTTACTGCCCCTGCTAATAGAGGTAAGCGCATTCTTGTGGTTGGTGACTCTCAGGTAAGATATATTGAATGTGCTTTTTGTAATAGGAATAAGAAGATGAGAGATAGAGTGTGCTTCCCTGGAGCTGGTGTTGGGGATAGTCAACAGGCTGGATAATATCATGTCAGGTAATGGGAACAAGCCCATTATCTGTCTCAGTGCTGTTGAAAATGATACTGGGAAGGGTAGGAGAGAAGAGCTGCTAGATAAGTACAGGTCAGCTATAGATTTCATTAAGTCTAAGGGAGGGGTCCCAATCATATGTAGCATCTTGCCTAGAAGGGGAGTAGGAAATGAATGGTTGTCTAGGGCAATTGGTGTAAATTGCTGGCTAGACAGATACTGCAAGGAACTTGCAATCCCATTCATTGACAACTGGAACAACTTTTATGGCAAACATGAAATGTATGCAAGGGATGGGATACATCTCTCTGGGCTAGGGTGGTAGCACTTGCAACTCGATTGAGAAGGCAATTGGTGAAATGCCTACGATTTTAAACTGATAGAAGATAGACGTATGGGTATGTGTGGGAAACAAGCAGGTTGCAACACTAGGGTTGGAAACAGTAAATGTATAAAAGGCATTCAGCATGAAGTTATAAATAAAGACAATAGATCAGGTCAGCAAACAAAGGGGGACAGCACAGGTCAGCAAGGGACTAGCTCACTTAAGGTTTACTATACTAATAGCAGGAGTGTAAGAAATAAGATAGATGAGCTAAGATTAATTGCAAGTGCAGGAAACATAGATATTATTGATATAACAGAGACCTGGCTCAATCTGAAAAATAGAGAGATGCCCTCTGAATGTCACATATAAGGCTATAAATTATTCACACTGACAGGGTCAACAGGAAGAGTGGTGGAGTAGCGATGTATGTCAGAGACAATTTAAATTGTTGTGTTAGACAATATATAAAATTAGAAGCGTCAGCCACTGAATCTGTTTGGTTACAGCTTCTCGAGGGCCGAGAAAAACTAATTTTAGGTGTGATTTACAGGTCCCAAAATCTTGACAGGGAGTGCAGTAAACTTCTATGGGACGAAATTCGTAAGGCATCTACATACGAAAATGTTGTGCTAATGGGAGATTTCAACTATAGACAGATTGACTGGAGCAATTTGACAGGAAATTTAGAGTCAGGTGACTTTCTTGATACGATCCAGGATTGTTTTTTAAAACAGTTTTTGACAGAGCCAACTAGGGGGAAATAACCTCTTGGCTTGGTTCTTGCCAGTAGGGAAGCACTAATTAATAATCTTGAGGTTAATGATGAGCTTTGGGAAAGTGATCACAAATCACTCAGTTTTAATATATCATGGAATTCCCCTAATAATGGCAATCAAGTCCCTGTCCCTGACTTCCTCTTGGCTTATTTCATAGGACTGAAAAATTACTTAGGTGGGCTGAACTGGAATGACCTGACTAAGGGTCAGGTAGGTGGTGATGGTTGCCGATATGACGCTTTCCAGGGCATAGTTCTAGCTGCTCAGTCAAATTATGTTCCAAATAGGGAAATCAGATCAAACAAAAATGATCCTAAATGGATGAAAAATAGATTAAAATATCTAATTGGTCAAAAGAGAGGCATATATAGGCAAATCAAAAGAGGAGAGGGGCAATTAAGAAATCGATATATTCAGTTAAAGAGAGAAATAAAAAAGGGAATTAGAAAAGCAGATAGAGATTATGAGGTTAAAGTTGCAAGAGAATTGAAGACTAACCCAAAAGGATTCTTTCAGGTTCTAAAGGAATGTAAAGAGGAGCTTAGCAAACCTTTGGCTAATCTTTTCAACATACCCCTAAAAAACTGATGGTGCCAGAAATGGAAAAGGGAAATGTGTCCCAATTTTCAAAAATGGAAAGTCCTTAGTTTCGAACTAAGAAAATAAGCCAATTTCCATGTGGGAAAATTTAGGAATCAAAATTGCCGAGGCAGTTCGAGCCACCTTGAAAAGCTAAAAAATCAATAAATCTCGCATTTTTTACAAAGGGGCTTTCCCTCCTTACAATTTTGAACTTTTTCACAAGGGTATTTAAGGAGGTAGTTTGGGAATAAATATGATATTGTGTATATGGATTCAGAAAGGGGTTTTACAGGGTCCCACATCAGACTATTGGGGAAAAAATTAAGGCACATGAAAAAGGGGGAGAAATTTTTTCCGGGATAGAGGCAGGGTTTTACAAATAGGCAGCAAGAGTTTGATAAAGGGGGAAAATCAGAGGGGAAAAGCGTCAAAAGCGGTTTCCACGGGGGTCAGTGTTGGGCCCCCTGCTTTTCCAAAACACATAAACGACATAGATGAGGCATAAAGGCGACTCAGCAATTTTGCCGATGACCCCCAAAATGGCCGCGAATTCATTCTGACGGGGACTTTAAAAGCACTCCGGGAAGATTTGATTGACTGATGCGGGGTGGGAGAGTGGCAAAGCATTTTTAAATTAGACAAATGCAAAGTTCAAAATGTTGACAACAATAACCATGCCAATATAAACTAAAAAAAGTAGATCTTTAACTACGGATTTTTCGAAAAAATTTTGGAGTTCGGTTAGCAGAAACTGAAACCCCAAAACAACATGCATAAGTGTTTGCAATAAAACTAATAGAATCTTTTGGGTTTATATCAAAACTAAAAATAAGTCCTAGGGTTTTTCCAATCTATAAATTTTGGCCTCATTTAATTTGGGCACAGTTTTTTAAACCTATTTCAAAGGGGAAAAACTCTTTAAAAATGTCAAAAGGTGGGTTTTCCCCGTATAAAAATGGATAAAAGGGGCCCCGGAAAAAAAGACAAAGGGGGGGGTAAAATTGTGTATAAAGAAACAGGGAAAAAATAAAAGGGATGTAAAATAGTTTGGGGTGAAAAAAATTTTTTTAGCCTAGACAGGGCTTGCACAATGGTTTTAAGTTGGAAAAAAAACAGATTCAGGGAAGGTTTTATAAAAGTTTTGGATGAGGAACAAAATCCCCAAATAATTTAAAAAGGCCAAAAGTTTGTAGCTTTAAAAATAGGTTGGTAAAAACATGAGAGGGTGGGGGTGGGTGTGAGTTGGACCTGATTAGCTGTCTACCAGGCGGGTTTCCGTTTTCCTCCCTTTAAATCAAAGGACCTGACCTGACGGTTTGGGGGGCAGGGTTAAGCTGATAAAGACTTGGGCTGCCCCGCAGGGCAGTAGGCCTGCTGCAGTGTTCCTTCTTCTTAGTTTTTTGATTCAGGAAATGGCTAGTACACAGTACATGAGTTGCATTTGAAATATTGGAAAAACCTGTACACATAAAACAAATTGTTGAAGGGTTGGGGGATCTGTATCTCACCTGAGTGTAATCAGGGGGAGAATGCCACCAAGGTAACGATCGTTTCCCCCAGACATTAGAGAGATAAAACCACCCCCACAGGTCAGCACTTATTAGCCCGGACGAGTCCCCACCCAGGGCCAAAGGGGAGAAATCACTAAGCGGCCAGTAGAGACAGTGCGTTTTTGGAAGGAGAACACGCATTTTTGGGGTACTGTTTCACCACCTGTAACCGAAGGTTTTAGCAACAAAGGAATTGAGACCTTTTTTCAATGTTGGGGGAACTTTTTGCCGGGAAAATGTAGGGCAAAATCAATAGTTCGGGCGCGGAAAGGTAACACGACAGTGCACTGTGTCCAAATGACACCAGACCACAAAAGCAAAGGGAGAGCAACGACAACCCTGAAGTAGTGGTAAATGTGGTGAGTGGGCACCCGGGGTTTGTTTTTTGTGAGCATTTCAAGGTTCGGGGGCCTTGCCCATAATGGCGGTGGTTACGAAAAGGAAGAAGTCTGAAAAGCCATTTTTTCTTCGACTCGGGGGGACAAAATCCTTTATAACAGAGGTCTAGCACTAAATGAAATTAAAACAAGGGTAAAGGTTTCATGAAGGGAAGGGTTGGGGGGGCAGGTCCCCAGGTTTATTTCGGTTTCAATGTGCGGGGGAGAAGCCGGGCATTGACGAAATTTGCCAAGTGAGAGGCGGCCCCCAAAATTTTACCCTTAAAAAAATGGTTGAGGTCAAAAGGGGGAGGGGGTTTGGGGGGGCGGGGGGGCCAGCAAATGAAAACCCTTGAGGAATCTTTTGGCAATTAAATTGGGGAATTTTGTGCGGGGAATTATAAGGGGGGCGTTGGCCGAAGGTCCCCGAGGGCTTGTGAAACAGGAACCCCCTCAAATTTTCCGTATCCCGGGGGCGGGGGGCCAACTAGGGGTTTGGGGTGCGGGGTGGGTTTCCAAAAACTATCAGAGTCGCAAGTCGACCTAGCCGATGGTGAGCCAGTCCATAAACTATGGGACCTGGATGTAGTAGGGATTAAGGGTGACCAGCCGCCCCCCAAACACGAAGAGATGTATCAATATTACTTGGACAATGTGCAGTTCAAGGACGGACAGTACTGGGTGCGACTCCCATGGAAACCAGTACACCCAATGCTGCCTACTAATTTCAAGAAGGCACTGGGTCAGTTGAATTCATTGGCGAACAGCCTGACCAAGAAGGGTCTGATGGGAAATGCGATGACATTATTAAGGAACAGCTGGCCCTTGGGTTCA
Organism: Cherax quadricarinatus; assembly: GCF_026875155.1. Classification (NCBI taxonomy): domain Eukaryota; kingdom Metazoa; phylum Arthropoda; class Malacostraca; order Decapoda; family Parastacidae; genus Cherax; species Cherax quadricarinatus. The sequence continues at coordinate 45,071,799 of NC_069415.1, forward strand.
TTGAGAAAGTACCCAATGCCAGCCCTGGGGAAAACACCCATTATCTTCCACACATGGCAGTCACCAAGGAGTCTGTAACCACTCCCATCAGAGTGGTCTTCAACTGCAGCTCACGGCGAGTCCCCGAGAGTCATCGTTGAATGGCTGTCTGCTCACAGGGCCCTCCCTGACACAGAAATTAGCAGATGTGTTGTTGAGATTCAGGACAGAGCAGTATGCCTATGCGGCAGATATCAGCAAAGCCTTCCTACGGATTGGGTTGCAGCCACAAGATAGGGACTACATGAGGTTCTTTGGTTGGCTAACAGGGAGGTGCCCGAGCAAGGGTATGATACCTACAGATTCAGGGCAGTGTAGTTTGGCACCACTAGTTCACCATTCCTATTGCAGGCCACCATAGACTACCACCTTGTGAACTGTAACAGCCCGCTAAAAGAATTACTGAAGACCCTATTTTATGTAGACAACATGCAGGGTACCACCTCAGATGAGAGGCTATTGATGGACATTTAGCGAGAGTCTAATCAGGAGATGCTCTCGGCTAACATGCCATTGAGAGAATGGGTGACAAACAATCCAACGTTGCGAGGCACGTGGAACGTGACTATGTTGGGACTGGGTGGAAAATCAAGGAAGACAGACTTAGGCTAAAGAGGAAACCTGATGGGGAAGGAAGCTGACCAGGAGGTCATTGCTGAGTCAAGTGCAGACTGCCTTCGACCCTTTGGGTTTGTTGACACCCATCACCATTGGAGGGAGGATGCTAGTACAACAGACCTGGGAGCTGAACCTAGGTTGGGACGATCCACTGCCAGAAACAGTCTGCCAGGAGTGGGATCTGGTTAGCAAAGATCTAGTCGAATTGCATGAGTTCTTCCCCAGGTCCCTCGGGTGCACCGGGCAAGATTATGACTTGCATGTCTTCTGTGATGCCTCCTCCAGGGCCTATGGGGCAGTAGCATACTTGGTGGGCGGGACCAGGTCAATCTGGCCACCAGCTGTGCGTGGGTGACACCCCTGAAGGATTGCTTGATCCCAAAGCTAGAGCTCACGGCGATGTTGCTGGGAAGTATGTAAAGGAGGTGTTGAGTAACCTGAGGGTGACACACACCTATGTATGGACAGACTCCCCTATGTCGGGAATGGGGTAAAGGAGATATGGGAGCTACAGTCAACGTCAACAATTCTGTATGTACCTACAGATCAAAACCCAGCCGACCTGATAAGCCGAGGGGTGATGCACAAAAAGCTGAGTAAAAGCAAGATTTGGTTCAAAGGCCCAGACTGGTTGCCAGAAAAGGAATGCTGGCCGGAGCAGAAATTTTGGGTTCCCCCACTTTGGGGAACCCACACGGAATTATTTGACCCCAGATGCTACTCCTCTTGGAGGAAACTTATAGGAGTAACAGAAATGGTATTTCGATTTGTGAGGAAGCTGCATGACAAGGTAAGCGGAGGTCGACAGTTATCTCTTGTGGGTCCCAGAGAATATTGAATATGGCAGTACCAAAGGGAGAGGTTCCCAGGAGTTCTGGAGCTACTGGCGGCAGGGCAGCAGGATATGACATCGGGCCTTGGGCCCGACAGCGACTCAGGGAACAGTAAATTGGTCCACTCATTGGGATTGTTCCTAGATCATGCTGGGCTGATAAGATGCAGAGGAGACTACAAAACTCTGAGCTCAGTTATGGAGCCAAACATCCTGTGTTACTGGGAAAAGAGGGGTGGGTGTCAGAGTTATTGTTACATGATGCTCATCAGAGGACCATGCATGGTGGGTTTGGAGATACCCTTACCAGTCTTCGTCAGAACTACTGGGTACTGAAGGGCCGAGCTGCCGTCAAAAAGGTGATAAAGAGTTACACTGTCTGCCAGCGGTACGATGGGAGGACCCTACCATACCCAGGTCCCCCACTGCTGCCTCAGGAGTGGGTACATAGTGACAGGCCCTTTGAGACTGGGAATAGACTAAACTGGGGCTATGACGTTGAAGAACCCACGAGATGATAGGGTAGGCCCTCAGAAAATATATGTCTGCCTGTTTACTTGTGCACTACTCAAGCCGTGCATTTGGAGTTGGCGGAAGATATGTCGACAGAGACTTTCGTAAAGTTGTTCAGGAGGTTTACAGCCAGATTCTCGTGCCCATGATTGATTAACTCGGACAACGGATGAGCTTCTGAGTGGTCGATAAAGTTTTGCAGGAATCTTAGGGACAACAGAGATGTACGAGAATATCTGAAGAGAATAGAGTGTGAGTGGAGGTTCAAAGTTCCCAGAGCACCTTGGCAAGAGGGATTCTATGAAAGCATGGTGGGCACAGTCAAAAGGTGCATTCGGAAGGTCTTGCACTTCAAGAGAGTGACATTGATGAGTTGAGGACAGTGTTAGCTGAGATAGAGGCAAGAGTCAATAACAGGCCTCTGACCTACATGCAAAATGGGATTGACAAGCAGGAAGCTTTCACCCCCAATCACATGCTGTTTGGAAGGAAGATTGAGCCCTTCCCCGCAATTTTGAGCCAGTCTTCCAAGGAGCAGGATTATTATGGGCCAGATGGTCTCCACATCAATGAAGAACTGCACAGGAGTCACAACAGACTGGTGAACATCCTGGACATATGGAACCAGGTGTGGTGCAGTGATTACTTGACAGCCCTGCAAGAACATTTTTATGGTGCAGACCCCGAGGCAATAAGATGACGCTGAGTGAAGGGGACCGGGTGCTAGTAGAATCCGAGGCACCCAGGGCATACTGGCCTCTAGCCTGGTGGCATCTACCCACCCAGATAAGGCTGGGCGGTTGAGGATGGTGAAGGTGAGAATGAATGGTGCCGAGACCATAAGGCCCATCAACAAGCTTTTGCCTCTCGAGGTCCACACGGTGGGACTGGGAGAGGAGAAGTTAGACCCGAGGTTGACAGACCAGAGTGGCCAGACGACCCGTCGAACAGCACCCAAGTCCAGATCCCACTGGGAGGGCCTGCGGGAGGCAGACTTGATTTAGACTTAGTGCCTACCTTCGCCGGCGGGAGGATGTTTAAAATTTATTCGGTCCAAAGTTCCACAGGACAGATACGGCATACAAAGATCCCAACGTGAACGTGTATGGAACAGCTGGATAGGGTGGCCCTTAAACCCAACCAAAACACACACACACACCCGGGTTGGCGAAGGTGATTGGAAGGTACTTCTTAATTGATAGATTTACCCTTCAGGGAAGAAGTAGGTAGTTTATACTGTAAGTACACTAATATTAGGATTATTGTGGAAACTGTAGATAATAATAATGTAGACCTAAACCTTAATGTAGGTAGTAAATAGGCCGATAATGTAGGCAAACACTAGGTTATGTTAGCCAGTGAGAACTGGCAGCCAAAGTTTGAATACTGGGGCACAGTGCCCTTTCTTCTAAGACTAGACATCGCCATAGCAGCAAGTGCCGCGATCAGCAGGTGGTGCCCCCACATGTCTTGACATACTAGACCTGGGGAAACCTGGTGGAGGCACCTCGACGTACCATAGATGACCTCCTCCCTCAGGTCCATACAGTAAGACAAGACCTCCCTTTTTTCTTAGGATCCTGGCCAGTGTCTGGGGAAAATTGCGAGTGAGTCGTGCTGTGGCCTTTGTGCAGCCGGCAGTTCATGACCAGTACGTACCGGTGTCTCTTGTCAGCCTAGAAGGCAGTGTTACTCTCTGCATAGTTAGTCTAGGGGATATACACCCCCCTTTCGAAATAGGAATTTCTGAAGTGCAGGCAGGTCACTAATAATGATTGAATATTGCAGGAATTAAGGCTCCCGGTTGCACGTGGTTCTGAGGGGAAGTCCAGAGGGGCTAAAGCTTAGGGAGGTTGAAGACCAGAATAGATTCTCCAACACCAAGTAAGCTAGTTCTTTATACGTGCATGCAGGCGAGATTTCTTGCAACATCATTTATGAAAATCTGTCCTAAAAGCCACTTGTGAGGCTGAGGTACCAGCCTCAGGGCTCAGTGTCAACAGAACTTGCCAGGGTAGACAACTCACATGTAGGCAGTCCAGACAGAACTTGCCAGGGTAGACAACTCACACGGAGGCAGTCCAGACAGAACTTGCCAGGGTAGACAACTCACATGGAGGCAGTCCAGACAGAACTTGCCAGTGTAGACAACTGACATGGAGGCAGTCCAGACAGAACTTGCCAGGGTAGACAACTCACACGGAGGCAGTCCAGACAGAACTTGCCAGGGTAGACAACTCGCACGGAGGCAGTCCAGACAGAACTTGCCAGGGTAGACAACTCACACTGAGGCAGTCCAGACAAATTTTCACAATTAGTTGGGTAAATATTATTACGTATTTAATGGTTTTGTTCTGTGTTCATTTGTATCAAATTATTTATGTCAGTTATAACACGTTAGGCCCGAGTGGTTGAGGGGAGAGGACGTGTGTGTTGAGTGAGGTCCTAGGCCTTCTTTATCAGAACTGCTTATCTCACCCGACTGATAACTCATCATGCAACAAATATCGTTGGAGCGCAGCTGAATTGCTGCTGGAACTCTTATGTGTGGGAAATGTGACCAGTGATATACCTAGTGAAACACAAACGTTGATTTGAAGTGGCTGTAGGAGGCCTTCCTTCACTCCACCTCGCCTGTCTCCCCTCCTTCCTCGATTTGGAACTCAGCAATTCGCCTCTATTTACTTATGGTCTAGAGGCGGTTTTTGCCAGACCACGTAAATGCTTGAGTGCCCGTGTCAGTCCTCTGTGCCGCACTCCATTCATCTTACGAATATGTCTCCTGTGTGCCTACCCGCCTGCTACAATCAAATACCCAAGTGGTTGACAGGGGTTAGCAGCACTTTCAAGAAAGTTAAAAGCAGCACCCCAAGGGCTAGCCAGGACAAGCAAGCAGCCTGCATTTAAAGGGCTCCTGCCCCCCCAGCATGTCTTATTATAGGGTTTACAGTCTGCTGGCGAAACCAGTTTTTCCCTCCCATTGGCTTATTTAAAAAAAATTTAACGAGCATTGCATTTACTAACTTTTTAAGTGGACATCCGGGGTTTTCACCTATAAACATGTAAGTTTGTGCTAATTCCCTTTTCCCCCAACAGAGTGAACATTCTTCTGTTTCAAAAAAAAACCCTGTGTTTAGAAGTTTTTAAGTGCTGCAGGTTTGTTGTAAATATTTTGGGGACGGTTGGGTTTATGACTTTGGACATTGTGCTTTCCATCAGTACCTACCCTAGGCTTTTAAAAGAGTGAGGAAAGTCTGGCCCTTTTGGGTTCCCTTTAAAATGGCCCTTTTAAAACCCGCATGCCCACTTAACCCATACTGCGTGTTCTAGTGAGGGGAATGTCCCTTCCTTACTTTTCCCATTCACCGGTATTTCCCCTTTGCTCGTCGCCCTATCTACTAAGGGATAAAGGGGGATTTTTGCCGATCCAGGTAAACAGCACCCAACCAGAAATGAAGGCCAAGTTACATGCAGTACATCTGTTCTGAATCCCCGAATGCCTTTGGGGAACTTTTACAGTGTTTCCCGGGCCCTACCTTCGGTGTTTGAGAAATCTTGTTGTGAGTTGTGACTGGGGATATACCTAGTTTAAACACGGAATTGTTTCTGTTTTTTAAAGGCTAGTACCTGGGGAACTCCTTTGGAGACGGCTTTTTACTGTAAAAGCCAGAGGTTCATCCTAAAACATATTTAAATTTGTGCTGATTTGTTTTTCCACAGTGAAAATTTTTTCTGTCATTCCCAGACACGTGTGCTAGCTGTGTTTTAATGCTGTGGGTTTGGGTAATTAGCGAGGGAGTGCAATATTTGGGAACCCCCGAGGCGACTTGGCCCCGTGAATGACCTTGAAAATCGAAATGCACCCGAGGGCCCCTACACCCATATTGGGCCCGTGGGCTAGCGAGGGGAAAATCCCCTTTCCCTTTTCCCCCTTTATTCACCGGGATTCCCTTTA
>NC_069415.1:45078255-45124048 GCF_026875155.1 Cherax quadricarinatus
AACATAAAAATACTGCATGGAATAGACAAGGTGGACAAAGACAGGATGTTCCAGGGAGGGGACACAGAAACAAGAGGCCACAATTGGAAGTTAAAGACACAAATGAGTCAGAGAGATATTAGGAAGTATTTCTTCAGTCATAGAGTTGTAAGGCAGTGGAATAGCCTAGAAAATGACGTAGTGGAGGCAGGAACCATACACAGTTTTTAAGACGAGGTTTGATAAAGCTCATGGAGCGGGGAGAGAGAGGCCCTCGTAGCAACCGGTGAAGAGGCGGGCCAGGAGCTAAGACTCGACCCCTGCAACCACAAATAGGTGAGTACACCCACACACACACCCACACCACACACACCACACAGACCACACACACCACACAGACCACACACACCACACAGCACACCCACCCCCAGAACACAGACCACACAGAACACAGCCCACAGACCACCCACAGAACACAGACCACACAGACCACAGACCACACAGACCACAAACCACACAGACCACAGACCACGACCACACAGACCACGACCACAGACCACACACACCACACACACACACACACACACCCCACAAAACACACACCACACCCCACCACACACCCCACACACACACAGACCCCCACGGTACCCCACACACAACCACACACACATGCACACCATACACACCACACACACCATTACACACACCTACACACACACACAACCAACACACACCATACACACACACACAACACCAACAAAACACACACCATACACACACACCTACACACCATACACACACCCACCACACACAGACCAGGGCCCCACACCACACCACACACACATGCACACCATACACACACACCATTCCCCACATACCAAAACACACACACACCATACACACACACACACACCATACACACACAAAACCATACCCCACACACACCTACACACACACACCATACACCACACCACACTGTACACACACCATACACACACACCATACACCCCAAATACACACACCACACACACCACTCACCACACATAACACACCACACACACACTCACCACACAAAACCACACACACACTCACCACACCCCACCACACACACACACTCACCACACACACACCCCACACACACACCACACACACACACCCCCACACACACACCACACCACACCACACACACATACACCACACACCACACACCCCACACACCACACACACACACACCACACACACACTCAGCACACACACACACCACACACACACACCACACACACACACCACACACACACACCACACACACCCCCACCACACAAACACAACCACACACCACACCCCACACACACCACCTGTTACAAAAAAACGCGATTTAAAGCTTAGAGATCTCCAGTGAACAGTAGAAAGGACTGCCCTTCTAGCATCCAGCCTGTTACTGGGTTTTCGTAACAAGTAGTCAGTATCCTTGTCCAATTATCCATTAGAATTCAGTATAATTCAACAGTGCTTCAGGATTACAACTGGTAGGCTACTAACTAGAGAAATTAAAAATTTAATAAATTTATTAATCATTAAGTTGTCTAGAGGTATATTATCAAATTAAATTAAATTAAATTAATCACAGTAATCAAAATAATATCACTTCTCTTAAGTACAATATTATTGTGCAGAAAGCACATACCACATTTATAATTCTTAAGTACCATCTGGTACATCAACATTTAATAAGATATTACAAATATGTACAAGTTTGTGTGTATGTGTGTAAGTGCTCTAAGTAGTTGGTTATGTCTCAAGACTCGACTAGACTTAAACAAGTGACTGACAGTCCTCAAATAAACTAACTTCTTGACTGACTGGCAACCAGAACAGTCTGCTTGAACAATAAAAAGAATGCTAAGCCCAATAGCAATATAACAAGCAACTGCGACACAGAATCAAGAACAAGGAGATAATATAACGACACTAAGTAGGGACCATCTGCAGATCCTCCACAAAAGTCACAAAACTCCCATACTACTGAATCTAAGTTCAGCATAAGAAAATCCCCGACTGTGATAATACACAGATACCAGTACAAGTTAAGTGAGAAGTTACAGCTCAGGACCTGAGATGTTTCGAGTGTCTATGTGACACACAACCTCAGTACAACATCGAAAATCACTAAGTCTATACAATGTTCTGTGAACAGAGTTCTACAGAACTAACAAGAATAATGAGACAGACAATCTGTCGAACCACCAAGAGAGTCTAGAGCAGACTAATACTTTAGGCGAGGTGAGGACACCCCCCCCACCTCGATCACGTGATAGCTCCGTGGACAACTGCAGCTCAGAAGCCGGCAGTCTAACGAGCAAAGAGCGATAATTACAGTAGTTAGACAATCAAGACTTGAACTGAGCACATAATATGTTACATCCTACCAACATAAGTCAAATAACAATATAAAGCAATACATTTATGATTTAGCTATTATCGCAAATATAAGCAATATAAAATTATATGAAAAGGTAATAATTATATTTATACATAATAATCATTGCAACCCATTCAGGGTTGCAACACCACACACACACACAAAACCACACACACACACACACACACCACACACACACACACACACAAAACCACACAACACACCCACACACACACACCACACACACACACCACACACACCCCACCACACACACACACCACCCCACACACACCACACACACACACCACACACACACACCACACACACACAACCACACACCACACCACCCCACACACAACAACACACACACACACACCACACACACACACCCCACCACACAACACACCACACACACACACACACACACCACACACACCACACACACACCACACACACACACACACACACACACACACACACAACAACACCACACACCACACCACACACACACAACAACACAATTTTCCCTCACACACACATGACGGAAGGAATAGACTCTGAGGTGTCCCTGTTGCAGATGACGTGAGTGATGAGAAGAATACACTCGATCGAAGACCAGGCAGAACTACAAAGGGTTTCTGGACAGGCTGCAGACCTGGTCCAGCAATTGGCTCCTGGAGTTCAATCCCACCAAGTGCAAAGTCATGAAGATTGGGGAAGGGCAAAGAAGGCCGCAGGGCGGAAATACAGTCTAGGGGGGCAGAGACTACAAACCTCACTCAAGGAAAAAGATCTTGGGGTGGGGTATAACACCAGGCACATCTCCTGAAGCGCACATCCCAAACCAATACTGCTGCAGCATATGGGCGCCTAGCAAACCTCAGAACAGCATTCCGACATCTTAATAAAAGGAATCGTTGAGGACCCTGTACACCGTATACGTTAGGCCCAATTGGAGTATGCGGCACCAGTTTGGAACCCACACCTAGCCAAGCACGTAAAGAAACTAGAGAAAGTGCAAAAGGTTTTCAACAAGACTAGTCCCAGAGCTAAGAGGTATGTCCTACGAGGAAAGGTTAAGGGAAATCAACCTGACGACACTGGAGGACAGGAGAGATGGGGGACATGATAACGACATACAAAATACTGAGAGGAATTGACAAGGTGGACAAAGACAGGATGTTCCAGAGATTGGACACAGTAACAAGGGGACACAGTTGGAAGCTGAAGACACAGATGAATCACAGGGGTGTTAGGAAGTATTTCTTCAGCCACAGAGTAGTCAGTAAGTGGAATAGTTTGGGGGCGATGTAGTGGAGGCCCGGATCCATACATAGCTTTAAGCAAAGGGATGAAAAAGCTCACGGCTCAGGGAGAGTGACCATAGCGATAAAGGAAGGGGCGGGCCAGGAGCTCGGACTCAAACCCCCCAACCTCAACTAGGTGAGACAACAGGTGAGTACCCCACCCCAAAACACACACACACACACACACACACCCCACACAAACACACACAAAATCCCACACACCACACAAAACCACACACACCAAAACACACCACACACACCACACACACACAAAACCACCAACACCACACACACACACCACACAACACCACACCACACACCACACACACACACCACACACACACCACACACACACACCACACACACCACACCACACACACAACCACACCACACACACACCACACACACACACAACCACAACACAAAACACACCACACACAACACCCCACACACCCCACCCCCACACACACAAAACACACACACACACACACACACACCACACACACACACCCAAAACACACACACCAACACACACAACCACACACAAAACACCACACACCACCACAACCACACACACACACACACCACACACACATCACACACACACATCACACACACACACACCACACACACCCCACACACACCACACACACACCACACACACACAACACCACACACACACACACACACACCCCACCCACACACACACACACACACACCACACCACCCCACCACACCACACACCCACACCCACACAGAAACACAGACCACACAACACCACACAGAACACAGACCACACACCACACAGTATCATGTGGGAGTTCGAACACGTGGATAGGGTAAAGTAATACTCATGTAGGCTGGAAGTACGTATAATTACAGATAATGTGGGGAGCTCCCAACAGCCTGCCTATCTCCTTGCTCACTCTCGTATAACTGACTGGCCTCCCACAGTACCCATATGTGAGGGGGTCTTTGAATACTGCTGTGGTCAGCACAATATGAATACGGACAGTGACTCAGGCAGAGACGGTTGGTAGTGAGTCATCTACTGGTACACTGGTTACTGGTAACTGGTTACTACTATTGAGACTACTACTGAGACTACTACTGAGACTACAACTGAGACTACTACTGAGACTACTACTGAGACTACTACTGAGACTACTACTACTACTACTACTACTACTACTACTACTACTACCACCACTACTACCACTACTACCACTACTACCACCACCTCCTCCTCCTCCTCCTCCTCCCCTCTTCCTGCCTATATATAGCCGTCCTGCTCCTCCTCTGGTTAGTGTGACTTTGTCAATGGTCCAAGTCGGACCGAAACGTCGTCGTAAGCTTCTCTCTTTTATGTGCGGGTTATTTGTGTATCATTCCAGTCACGGTATTGTGCCTTTTTTGTTATTTATGGACCCCGCAGTTAAGCGTCATATTCTCTCCAACTTTTTTAATGTTCTTGCCTCTTTTAAACCCTTCTTTCGATCTTATGAGGCTGCTCTTATTGCTACCCGGCATCGTAAGAATCAGCTTCGCTTCCTACGCGACTGTCTTGCTGAACAAGTTCTGCCACCTTCCTTCTCCCACTTCCTGAAAACCAACCCACTGGGCACTCCTTACTGATCATGCCCGTCTCCTACTTCAACAGCTCATTCTTTCTACTAAATCACAGGTTGAAGATGCCTTCTTTACTTTCCGTCAACGTCAACGTGCTCTCTTTGCAGCTCTACCACAGGATCTCTGTAACCTTCTCTCTACCATTGCCTTTGACACTGCTTGCCTGAATGCACAAATTCATTCTTCCAAACTTCAGAATAAACTTCAACGTCTCATCTCAGCTAGCCCTTGGTCTAAATTCTCCCTCACTGACTGTGTTACTAATCTGTCTTCTGTCTCACTCTCTCAGTATGAGCTTGAACTTCTTGGTTTTGGCCTTTCCTTTGCCACTTCGCCTACTCCTCGCGCTGGTATTTCCCTGATTAGCTCTTTTGATTCCTTTTGTCAATCTCGCTTCCGTAATCTTCCTGACTTGTCCACTTTTCGTGGTGCTCTCCTTCCTGCTCTTGTTAGTTTGTTTTCTAAGAATCACCACCTTCCACGCCATTACCAACTTGCCCTTTCTTCTCTTAAATCCAACACTAACATTGTCATACTGTCTTCTGACAAAGGTAATTCGGTAGTTATCCTTGATTGCGAGGATTACCTCCGTAAAGCTGATGTCTTGCTCTCTGACTCATGCACCTACACTCCTCTCGTTTCCAACCCTCTTGATCGCATAAAGAGAACTTTCAACAAAAAACTAAGGACTCTCTCCGACCTCTGTCCTCCTGACTTTGACCTTGTTCAACGGTTTCGTGTCATCTGTCCCCCTCTTCCCTATTTCTATGGCCTTCCCAAAACGGGTTCGCTCTCTCCCAACCTGTAAGATGCTTAGTCTTGACGTTGAGTCCCTCTTCACCAATGTCTCTCTTGATGATGTCCTTGATTTCCTTAGAGAGAAGGCCCATGAAGGGTTTCTTCATCTCCCTATCCCCACTGATGTCTTTCTTGATCTGATCCGCCTCTGTGTGGACTCTAACTCCTTTTCCTTCCAAGGGAAATATTATTCTCAAACCTTCGGTGTCGCTATGGGCTCTCCTCTCTCTCCTGTCCTTGCTAATCTTTACATGGAATACTTCGAGACTGTTCTTCTTCCTACCCTCGATGTGCAACCTTCACTCTGGCTCCGCTATGTGGATGACATCTTTGCTCTGTGGCCTCATGACTCCAGTCTCTTCCAACCTTTTCTTGAAGCTCTTAATAATCTTGCCCCTTCCATTAAGTTTAAAGCTGAATGGGAATCTAATTCCTTGCTTCCTTTCCTTGATGTCCATGTCCACCGCTCAGATACAGGTTTTTCTTTTTCCGTTTACCGTAAACCTATGCACAGTGGCATGTACATTCACTACTTTTCCTATCATGCTTCCCCTGTCAAGAAAAGTGTTCTTATCTCCCTCTTTCTCCGTGCCCTCCACATCTGTGATCCTCAGTTCCTTCCAGCAGAAATTTCCACTCTTCATAATTCGTTCTCCCGTCTTGGCTACCCTTCCCATTTCATAGACTCTGTCCTCTCACGTGCTAAACACAATTTCTTCTCTCCCAAACTCTCTACTCATGAGAACTCTTCTATCCTCTGCCTTCCCTATATTTCCGGTCTTTCTAATCTCAACAATTCTCTCCGTCCCTTAGACATCAAGCTTACCTTCCGCCAGACTAACACTCTTTGCACTAACCTCGTTCATACCTCTCCTCCCTCTACAGATGTTCCTGGTGTCTACTCTATTTCTTGCTCCTCCTGTCCTCTTCAATACTTCGGAGAAACTGGTCGATCTCTTTCTGACAGACTTAGGGAGCACAAAAATAGTGTTAGGCTTGCCGACACTAACAATGCTCTTTTCTGTCACGTCAGAGATCATAGCCATCCTATTGACTGGTCTTCTGCTAAAACTGTCTTCCCTACTTCCAACTCGAACAGTCGCCATCTAGTTGAATCCTCTCTAATGCACAACTTTCCTTGTATGAACCTTAGCCCTGGCTTCGTCTCTGTAGATGCCTTCCTCTCCCACTACATTGTAAAATGCTCCAATCTTCAGAACACCCGTGACAACCTGAATCCTCATTTTTTCTTTTTCTTTTTCTTTTTCTTCTTCTTCCTCTTCCCCTTTCCTCTTTCCTTTTCTCCTCTGGGTTGTCTTTCTCTCTCCTGTCTCGTGTTTCTGTTCCTTCTTCATTTATTTCACCACATCCCTTTCACGCACCTCTGTGTGCTTGCTCTCCCTCTGTGGGCATCTAGCTCTCTTGCAGTGCTCCCCTTCCTTTGTTTTTGACTGGCTTGTCCTTTTTATTTCCCGCTTCTACCACTACCACTACTACTACCTCTTCTTCTTCTACTACTACAACTACTGAGGAAATTAAGACACATGTGCGGCGTCTGGTTGTCTTTGTTGTGGACGTTTCGCCATCCAGTGGCTGGCTGGATGGCGAAACGTCCATGATGGGGATGCCCGGGTGTTGTGCATGTGTCTTAATTTCATCTTGTCTGTATTATATACAACTCTTGTACTACTACTACTACTACCACCACCACCATCACCTCTTCCTGCCTATACATAGCCGTCCTGCTCCTCCTCTGGTTAGTGTGACTTTGTCAATGGTCCAAGTCGGACCGAAACGTCGTCGTAAGCTTCTCTCTTTTCTGTGCGGGTTATTTGTGTAAGGAGACTGGAGGGAGCAAGGAAGCTATACTGTATGCAAAGGTCCTGTCAGACCCACACAGGGTCAAGACAAAGGCAAGGAGCACACTAGGAACAAACGAGAGGTCTGAAGACATTGAAGGAGCTAGGATATATGCAGGAACTCTACCAGATTCCTGCAGGGGCCAGGAACAGATGAGTAGGAAAGACAGACCAATGAGCATTGGGGCCTCAGCTAGGGAAGGGACTGAAGGAAGGAACACTTCAAGGGAAGGAACTAAAACACCTCAGAGGATGCAGTGGGAGACACATTGGGAGGAAGAAAGGGAGAGATCAGTTTTTGTCTATGGGCTCCAGGAAGCTGAAGGGGAAACCTACGATGAAAGAAAATAGGAGATAAAAGCGATTGAAGGTATCATGAAGGCAATAGGCGAGAGCGACATGACCTAGGTGATAAATTTTTGGAGAATTGGGTGGTTTGCAAGGAGAAGGAAATGGCCCCTCAAAGTAATTTTCAAGGCAGAATCAACTCGAACCGTGATCCTGCAGGAGAAAGCGTGGCTGAGAGACAAACTGGAGTTCCAAAATATGTACCTCGATCAAGACAGAACGCAAGAGGAAAGGATGATACTGAAAGAGGGAGTGCAAAAACGAAAAGAGGAATGGGAGGAAATGACAAAGAAAAGCAGAATAACCCAGACAAAGGTGGAAGGGCAAACACACCCCCCAGAAATACCCACAGTAGGACTCCAACAACAACAGTCCCAAGGCAACTGAACAATCTAAACCAACAATCCCACACCACTCCCTCTGCCCCCACCCCCTACACCACAAACCCCCACCCCTATAGCAACCCCCTATGGGAACTCTGCCTCCACCCCCACTGCAACCCCCATAGGCCCCCACCAGGGCTCCTGCTCTCCCAACCCCAATATTCTCCCAGGACCACAGCTTTAGAACAGAAGTAGGATTGGTATGCAGATGCAGATGGAATAATGAATAAATATGGGGAGTGGCATGAAAGAATCACTGAAAAGTCCCCAGACATCATAGCAGTCACAGAAACTAAACTCACTGAAACAATAACAGATGCAATCTTCCCACCAGGATATCAGATCCTGAGGAAAGACATAAGGAGCAGAGGGGGAGGAGGGGTTGCACTGCTTGTGAAAAGCCGATGGAAATTTGAGGAAATGGGAGACATGGACGAGATTGGAGAGAGAGAATACATAGTAAGTACACTTCAGTCTGGGGAGCACAAGGTAGTCATTGCAGTGGTGTATAATCCACCACAGAACTGCAGGAAGCCAAGAGAGGAATATGAAGAGAGCAACAGAGCAGTGGTGGACACATTGGCTGAGGTGGCAAGAAGAGCTCACTCGAGCAGAGCAAAGTTACTGGTTATAGGCGATTTCAACCACAGGGAGATAGGTTGGGAAAACCTGGAGCCACATGGGGGTCTCAAAACATGAAGAGCCAAGATGATGGATGTAGTACTAGAAAACCTCATGCACCATGTTAAGGACACTACCAGAGAGAGAGGGGAGCATGAACCAGCAAGACTGGACCTCTTGTCCACCCTGAGCAGTTCAGACATTGTGGACATCACATATGAGAGGCCCCTAGGAGCTAGTGACCACGTAGTTCTTTGCTTTGAATACATAGTAGAGTTACAAGTGGAGAGGGTAACAGGAGTTGAATGGGAAAAACCAGACTATAAAAGGGGGGACTACATAGGTTTGAGGAACTTCCTGCAGGAGGTTCAGTGGGACAGAGAATTGGCAGGAGAGTCGGCAAACGAAATGGTGGAATACATAACAACAAATGCAAGGAGGCAGAGGAAAGGTTTGTTCCCAAGGGCAAGAGAAATAATGGGAAGACCAGAACGAGCCCCTGGTTTATCCGATTGTAAGGAGGCAAAAACTAAGCGCGCTAGAGAATGGAAAAAGTACAGAAGGCAAAAAACACAGGAAAATAAGAGAGATTAGTCGAAGAGCCAGGAACGAGTATGCACAGATAAGGAGGGAGGCTCAGCAACAGTATGAAAATAACATAGCATCAAGAGTCAAGTCTGACCCAAAACTGTTGTATAGCCACATCAGGAGGAAGACAACAGTCATAGACCAGGTGATCAGGCTGAGGAAAGAAGGTGGGGAACTCAGAAGAAACGATCACGAGGTATGTAAGGAGGTCAACATGAGATTTAAGGAAGTATTTACAGTAGAGACAGGAAGGAATCTGGGAAGACAGCACAGAGGGGAACACCAACAGGGAGTATACCATCAAGTGTTGAATGACGTACAAACAATGGAGGAGGAGGTGCAGAAGCTGCTAAGTGACCTTAATACCTCAAAGGCGATGGGTCTGGACAACATCTCCCCGTAGGTCCTTAGAGAAGGAGCAGAGAAGCTGTGTGTGCCACTAACCAGAATCATCAATACATCCCTTGAAACTGGGCAACTACCTGAGGTATGGAAGACAGCAATGTAGTCCCCATTTTTAAGAAAAGAGGCAGAAACAAGGCACTAAACTACAGACCAGTGTCTCTGATGTGTATAGTATGCAAAGTCATGGAGAAGATTATCAGGAGGAGAGTAGTGGAGCACCTAGAGCGGAACAAAATTATAAACGACAACCAGCACGGATTCATGGAAGGAAAATCCTGTGTCACAAACCTTCTGGAGTTCTATGACAAGGTAACAGAAGTAAGACACAAGAGAGAAGGGTTGGTTGATTGCATTTTCCTAGACTGCAGGAAGGCCTTTGACACAGTTCCTCACAGGAACTGTGTCGAAGGATGTTCCAGAGATGGAAGTTGAAGACTCAGATGAATCACAGAGATGTTAGGAAGTATTTCTTCAGTCATAGTGTTATCAGGAAGTGGAATAGTCATTTAGATTTTGCTGCTCAGTTCTGGTCACCATATTACAGAATAGATATAAATGCTCTGGAAAACATACAGAGGAGGATGACAGAGATGATCCCATATATCAGAAATCTTCCTGATGAGGATAGACCGAGGGCCCTGAATCTGCACTCTCTCGAAAGGCATAGAACTGGGGGGATATGATAGAGGTGTATCAATGGAAAACAGGAATAAATAAAGGGGATGTAAATAGCGTGGTGAAAATTTCCAGCCAAGACAGGACTCGTTGCAATGGTTTCAAGTTGGAAAAATTCAGATTCAGGAAGGATATAGGAAAGCACTGGTTTGGTAATAGTTGTGGATGAGTGGAACATACTCCCAAGTACAGTTATTGAGGCTAAAACGTTGTGTAGTTTTAAAAATAAGTTAGATAAATACATGAGTGGGTGTGGGTGGGTGGGAGTTGGACCTGACTAGCTTGTGCTGCTGGGTCTGGTGCTGTGCTCCTTCCTTAAGTGAATATGACCTGACCAGACTGGGCGGGTCATTAGGCTAATCCGGGGCGGAGGGCATGGACCTGCTCCGCATGGGTCAGTAGGCCTTTTGCAGTGTTCCTTCGTTCTTATGTTCTTATGTTCTTTAGTGATGTAGTGGAGTCAGGATCCATACATAGCTTTAAGTGGGAAGAATGACCCAGTTGCGGCCATTGAAGAGGCGAGGCCAGGAGTTGTTGCTCGACCCCTGCGACCACAACTAGGTGAGTACAGTGTTATCACCAATGTGAACAGTAGGTTGTTCACCTGACCTTCGTAACACAGTGTTACTACCAGTGTGAACAGTAACTTGTTCACCTGACCTTCATAACACAGTGTTACTACCAGTGTGAACAGTAACTTGTTCACCTGACCTTCATAACAGTGTTACTACCAGTGTGAACAGTAACTTGTTCACCTGGCCTTCATAACACAGTGTTACCACTAGTGTGAACAGTAACTTGTTCACCTGACCTTGATAACACAGTGTTACCATCAGTGTGAATAGTAACTTGTTCACCTGACCCTCGTAACACAGTGTTACCACCAGTGTGAACAGTAACTTGTTCACTGACCTTGTTAACACAGTGTTACCTCCAGTGTGAACAGTAACTTGTTCACTGACCTTGTTAACACAGTGTTACCTCCAGTGTGAACAGTAACTTGTTCACTGACCTTGTTAACACAGTGTTACCTCCAGTGTGAACAGTAACTTGTTCACTGACCTTGTTAACACAGTGTTACCACCAGTGTGAACAGTAACTTGTTCACTGACCTTGTTAACACAGTGTTACCTCCAGTGTGAACAGTAACTTGTTCACTGACCTTGTTAACACAGTGTTCACTGACCTTGTTAACACAGTGTTCACTGACCTTGTTAACACAGTGTTCACTGACCTTAACACAGTGTTCACTGACCTTGTTAACACAGTGTTCACTGACCTTGTTAACACAGTGTTCACTGACCTTGTTAACACAGTGTTCACTGACCTTGTTAACACAGTGTTCACTGACCTTGTTAACACAGTGTTCACTGACCTTGTTAACACAGTGTTCACTGACCTTGTTAACACAGTGTTACCACCAGTGTGAACAGTAACTTGTTCACTGACCTTGTTAACACAGTGTTACCTCCAGTGTGAACAGTAACTTGTTCACTGACCTTGTTAACACAGTGTTACCTCCAGTGTGAACAGTAACTTGTTCACTGACCTTGTTAACACAGTGTTACCTCCAGTGTGAACAGTAACTTGTTCACTGACCTCGTTAACACAGTGTTACCTCCAGTGTGAACAGTAACTTGTTCACTGACCTTGTTAACACAGTGTTACCTCCAGTGTGAACAGTAACTTGTTCACTGACCTTGTTAACACAGTGTTCACTGACCTTGTTAACACAGTGTTCACTGACCTTGTTAACACAGTGTTCACTGACCTTGTTAACACAGTGTTCACTGACCTTGTTAACACAGTGTTCACTGACCTTGTTAACACAGTGTTCACTGACCTTGTTAACACAGTGTTCACTGACCTTGTTAACACAGTGTTGTACTTGTTAATATAAAAAGAAACATTACAAAAGTACTTCAACTAATTTAATTCTCAAAATCCTTACATATGAATTTGTAAGAGACCTGGAGAGAGTTCCGGGGGTCAACGCCCCCGTGGCTCGGGCTGTGACCAGGCCTCATGGTGGATCAGAGCCTGATCAACCAGGCTGTTACTGCTGGCTTCACACAATCCAACGTACGAGCCACAGCCTGGTTGGTCAGGTACTGACTTTAGGTGCTTGTCCAGTGCCAGCTTGAAGACAGTCAGGGGTCTATTGGTAATCCCCCTTATGTATGCTGGGAGGCAGTTGAACAATCTCGGGCCCCTGACACTTATTGTGTTGTCTCTTAACGTGCTAGTGACACCCCTGCTTCTCATTGGGGGGATGTTGCATCGTCTGCCGAGTCTTCTGCTTTCGTTGAGAGTGATTTTCGTGTGCAAGTTAGGTACTAGTCCCTCTAGGATTTTCCAGGTGTATATAATCATGTATCTCTCCCGTCTGCATTCCAGGGAGTACAGGTTCAGGAACTTCAAGCGCTCCCAGTAATTGAGGTGATTCATCTCCGTTATGCGCGCCGTGAAGGTTCTCTGTACATTTTCTAGGTCAGCAATTTCACCTGCCTTGAAAGGTGGTGTTAGTGTGCTGCAATATTCCAACCTAGATAGAACAAGTGACCTGAGGAGTGTCATCATGGGCTTGGCATCCCTAGTTTTGAAGGTTCTCATTATCCATCCTGTCATTTTTCTAGCAGATGCGATTGATACAATGTTATAGTCCTTGAAGGTGAGATCCTCCGACATGATCACTCCCAGGTCTTTGACGTTGGTTTTTCACTCTATTTTGTGGCAGGAATTTGTTTTGTACTCTGGTGAAGTTTTAATTTCCTCATGTTTACCATATCGGAGTAATTGAAATTTCTCATCGTTGAACTTCATATTGTTTTCTGCAGCCCACTGAAAGATTTGGTTGATGTCCGCCTGGAGCCTTGCAGTGTCTGCAATGGAAGACACTGTCATGCAGATTCGGGTGTCATCTACAAAGGAAGACACGGTGCTGTGGCTCACATCCTTGTCTATGTCAGATATGAGGATGAGAAACAAGATGGGAGCGAGTACTGTGCCTTGTGGAACAGAGCTTTTCACCGTAGCCACCTCAGACTTTACTCTGTTGACTACTACTCTTTGTGTTCTGTTTGTGAGGAAATTATAGATCCATCTACCAACTTTTCCTGTTATTCCTTTAGCACCCATTTTGTGCGCTATTATGCCATGGTCACACTTGTTGAAGGCTTTTGCAAAGTCTGTATATATTACATCTGCATTCTTTTTGTCTTCTAGTGCATCTAGGACCTTGTCTTAGTGATCTAGTAGTTGGGACAGACAGGAGCGACCTGCTCTAAACCCATTTTGCCCTGGGTTGTGTAATTGATGGGTATCTAGATGGGTGGCAATCTTGCTTCTTAGGACCCTTTCAAAGATTTTTATGATGTGGGATGTTTATGCTATCGGTCTGTAGTTCTTTGCTATTGCTTTACTGTCCCCTTTGTGGAGTGGGGCTATGTCTGTTGTTTTTAGTAATTGTGGGATGACCCCCTTGTAATACTAAATATTGTAAGTTATTAGAGGATGTGTTGAGATGTCAGTGTTGAGAGTCCTCTGATCTCTGATGATGTCAGTGTTGAGGGTCCTCTGATCTGTGATGTCAGTGTTGAGTCCTCTGAACTGTGATATCAGTGTTGAGAGTCCTCTGATCTGTGATGTCAGTGTTGAGAGTCCTCTGATATGTGATGTCAGTGTTGAGATTCCTCTGAACTGTGATGATGTCACTGTTGAGAGTCCTCTGATCTGTGATGATGTCAGTGTTGAGAGTCCTCTAAACTGTGATGATGTCAGTGTTGAGAGTCCTCTGAACTGTGATGATGTCAGTGTTGAGAGTCTTTTGATCTGTGATGATGTCAGTGTTGAGAATCCTCTGATCTGTGATGTTGAGAGTCCTCTAAACTATAATGATGTCAGTGTTGAGAGTCCTCTAAACTATAATGATGTCAGTGTTGAGAGTCCTCTGAACTGTAATGATGTCAGTTTTGAGAGTTCTCTGAACTGTGATGATGTCAGTGTTGAGAGTCCTCTGATCTTTGATGATGTCAGTGTTGAGAGGCCTCTGATCTGTGATGTCAATGTTGAGAGTCCTCTGATCTGTGATGTCAGTGTTGAGAGTCCTTTGAACTGTGATGATGTCAGTGTTGAGAGTCCTCTGATCTGTGATGTCAGTGTTGAGAGGCCTCTGATCTGTGATGTCAATGTTTAGAGTCCTGTGATCTGTGATGATGTCAGTGTTGAGAATCCTGTGAACTGTTGTGATGTCAGTGTTGAGATTCCTCTGAACTGTAATGATGTCAGTGTTGAGAGTCCTCTGAATTGTGATGTCAGTGTTGAGAGTCCTTTGAACTGTGATGATGTCAGTGTTGAGAGTCCTCTGATCTGTGATGTCAGTGTTGAGAGGCCTCTGATCTGTGATGTCAGTGTTGAGAGTCCTCTGAACTGTAATGATGTCAGTGTTGAGAGTCTTTTGATCTGTGATGATGTCAGTGTTGAGAATCCTCTGATCTGTGATGATGTCAGTGTTGAGAGTCCTCTGATCTTTTATGATGTCAATGTTGAGAGTCCTCTGAACTATGATGATGTCATTGTTGAGTGTCCTCTGATCTGTGATGATATCAGTGTTGAGAGTCCTCTGATCTGTGATGATATCAGTGTTGAGAGTCCTCTGATCTGTGATGATGTCAGTTTTGAGAGTCCTCTGAACTGTGATGATGTCAGTGTTGAGAGTCCTCTGAACTGTGATGATGTTAGTGTTGAGTGTCCTCTGATCTGTGATGTCGGTGTTGAGAGTGCTCTGCACTGTGATGATGTCAGTGTTGAGAGTCCTTTGATCTGTGATGTCAGTGTTGAGAGTCCTCTGATCTGTGATGATATCAGTGTTGAGAGTTCTCTGATCTGTGATGATGTTGGTGTTGAGTCCTCTGATCTGTAATGATGTCAGTGTTGAGAGTCCTATGAACTGTGATGATGTCAGTGTTGAGTCTTCTGATCTGTAATGATGTCAGTGTTGAGAGTCCTCTGATCTGTGATGATGTCAGTGTTGAGAGACCTCTGCACTGTGATGTCAGTGTTGAGAGTCCTCTGAACTGTGATGATGTCAGTGTTGAGAGTTCTCTGAACTGTGATGATGTCAGTGTTGAGAGTCCTCTGAACTGTAGTGATGTCATTGTTGAGAGTCCTCTGAACAGTGATGTCAGTGTTGAAAGTCCTCTGAACTGTGATGATGTTAGTGTTGAGAGTCCTCTGATCTGTGATGTCAGTGTTGAGATTCCTCTGATCTGTGATGATGTCAGTGGTGAGAGTCCTCTGATCTGTGATGATTTCAGTGTTGAGAGGCCTCTGATCTGTGATGTCAGTGTTGAGAGTCCTCTGATCTGTGATGTCAGTGTTGAGAGTCCTCTGAACTGTGATGTCAGTGTTGAGAGTCCTCTGATCTGTGATGTCAGTGTTGAGAGTCCTCTGAACTGTGATGATGTCAGTGTTGAGAGTCCTCTGATCTGTGATGATATCAGTGTTGAGAGTGCTCTGATCTGTGATGATGTCAGTGCTGAGAGTCCTCTGAGCTGTGATGATATCAGTGTTGAGAGTCCTCTGAACAGTGATGTCAGTGTTGAAAGTCCTCTGAACTGTGATGATGTCAGTGTTGAGTCCTCTGATCTGTGATGATGTCAGTGTGGAGAGTTCTCTGATCTGTAATGATGTCAGTGTTGAGAGTCATCTGACCTGTGATGTCAATGTTGAGAGTCCTCTGAACTGTGATGTCAGTGTTGAGGTCCTCTGAACTGTGATGTCAGTGCTCAGAGTCCTCTGAACTGTGATGTCAGTGTTGAGAGTCCTCTGAATTTTTATGATGTCATTGTTGACAGTCCTCTGAACTGTGATGATGTCAGTGTTGAGAGTCCTCTAAGCTATAATGATGTCAGTGTTGAGAGTCCTCTGAACTGTAATGATGTCAGTGTTGAGAGTCCTCTTAATTGTGATGTCAGTGTTGAGAGTCCTTTGAACTGTGATGATGTCAGTGTTGAGAGTCCTCTGAACTGTGATGATGTCAGTGTTCAGAGTCCTCTGAACTGTTGTGATGTCAATGTTGAAAGTCCTCTGAACTGTTATGTCAGTGTTGGGAGTCTTCTGATATGTGATGATGTCAGTGTTAAGATTCCTCTGAACTGTGATGTCAGTGTTGAGAGTCCTCTGAACAGTAATGATGTCAGTGTTGAGAGTTCTCTGAACTGTGATGTCAGTGTTGAGAGTCCTCTGAACTGTGATGATGTCAGTGTTGAGAGTCCTCTGATCTGTGATGATATCAGTGTTGAGAGTGCTCTGATCTGTGATGATGTCAGTGCTGAGAGTCCTCTGAGCTGTGATGATATCAGTGTTGAGAGTCCTCTGAACAGTGATGTCAGTGTTGAAAGTCCTCTGAACTGTGATGATGTCAGTGTTGAGTCCTCTGATCTGTGATGATGTCAGTGTGGAGAGTTCTCTGATCTGTAATGATGTCAGTGTTGAGAGTCCTCTGATCTGTGATGTCAATGTTGAGAGTCCTCTGATCTGTGATGTCAGTGTTGAGGTCCTCTGAACTGTGATGTCATTGTTGAGAGTCCTCTGAACTGTGATGATGTCAGTGTTGAGTCCTCTGATCTGTGATGATGTCAGTGTGGAGAGTTCTCTGATCTGTAATGATGTCAGTGTTGAGAGTCATCTGACCTGTGATGTCAATGTTGAGAGTCCTCTGAACTGTGATGTCAGTGTTGAGGTCCTCTGAACTGTGATGTCAGTGCTCAGAGTCCTCTGAACTGTGATGTCAGTGTTGAGAGTCCTCTGAATTTTTATGATGTCATTGTTGACAGTCTTCTGAACTGTGATGATGTCAGTGTTGAGAGTCCTCTAAGCTATAATGATGTCAGTGTTGAGAGTCCTCTGAACTGTAATGATGTCAGTGTTGAGAGTCCTCTGAATTGTGATGTCAGTGTTGAGAGTCCTTTGAACTGTGATGATGTCAGTGTTGAGAGTCCTCTGAACTGTTGTGATGTCAATGTTGAAAGTCCTCTGAACTGTTATGTCAGTGTTGGGAGTCTTCTGATATGTGATGATGTCAGTGTTAAGATTCCTCTGAACTGTGATGTCAGTGTTGAGAGTCCTCTGAACAGTAATGATGTCAGTGTTGAGAGTTCTCTGAACTGTGATGTCAGTGTTGAGAGCTTTGAATTGTGATGTCACTGTTGAGAGTCCTCTGATCTTTGATGATGTCAGGGTTGAGAGGCCTCTGATCTGTGATGTCAATGTTGAGAGTCCTCTGATCTGTGATGTCAGTGTTGAGAGGCCTCTGATCTGTGATGTCAGTGTTTAGAATCCTGTGATCTGTTATGATGTCAGTGTTGAGAGTTCTCTGAACTGTGATGATGTCAGTGTTGAGAGTCCTTTGATCTGTGATGATGCCAGTGTTGAGAGTCCTCTGATCTGTGATGTCAGTGTTGAGAGTCCTCTGAACTGTGATGATGTCAGTGTTGAGTGTCCTCTGATCTGTGATGATGTCAGTGTTGAGAGTCCTCTGATCTGTGATGTTGGTGTTGAGAGTCCTCTGATCTGTGATGAAGTCAGTGTTGAGAGTCCTCTGAACTGTGATGATGTCAGTGTTGAGAGTCCTCTGAACTGTGATGATGTCAGTGTTGAGAGTCCTCTGATCTGTGATGTCAGTGTTGAGAGTCCTCTGATCTGTGATGATGTCAGTGTTGACAGTCCTCTGAACTCTGATGTCAGTGTTGAGAGTCTGCTGAACTGTGATGTCAGTGTTGAGAGTTCTCTGAACTCTGATGATGTCAGTGTTGAGAGTTCTCTGAACTCTGATGATGTCAGTGTTGAGAGTCCTCTGATCTGTGATGATGTCAGTGTTGAGAGTCCTCTGAACTGTGATGTCAGTGGTGAGGGTCCTCTGATCTGTGATGATATCAGTGTTGAGAGTCTTCTGAACTGTGATGATGTCAGTGTTGAGAGTCCTCTGATCTGTGATGTCAGTGTTGAGAGTCCTCTGAATTGTGATGATGTCAGTGTTGAGAGTCCTCTGATCTCTGATGTCAGTGTGAGAGTCCTCTGAACTGTGATGATGTCAGTGTTGAGAGCCCTCTAATCTGTGATGATGTCAGCATTGAGGTTCCTCTGATCTGTGATGATGTCAGTGTTGAATCCTCTGATCTGTGATGTCAATTTTGAGAGTCCTCTGAACTCTGATGATGCCAGTGTTGAAAGTCCTCTGATCTGTGATGATGTAAGTATTGAGAGTCCTCTGCACTGTGATGATGTCAGTGTTGAGAGTCCTCTGATCTGTGATGTCAAGTGTTGAGAGTCCTCTGAACTGTGATGATGTCAGTGTTGAGAGTCCTCTGATCTGTGATGTCAGTGTTGAGAGTCCTCTGCACTGTGATGATATCAGTGTTGAGAGTTCTCTGAACTGTGATGATGTCAGTGTTGAGAGTCCTCTGAACAGTGATGTCAGTGTTGAAAGTCCTCTGAACTGTGATGATGTCAGTGTTGAGAGTCCTCTGAACTGTGATGATGTCAGTGTTGAGAGTCCTCTGATCTGTGATGTCAGTGTTGAGAGTCCTCTGAACTGTGATGTCAGTGTTGAGAGTCCTCTGAATTGTGATGATGTCAGTGTTGAGAGGCCTCTGAACTGTGATGTCAGTGTTGAGAGTCCTCTGAATTGTGATGATGTCAGTGTTGAGAGTCCTTTGAACTGTGATGATGTCAGTGTTGAGAGTCCTCTGATCTCTGATGTCAGTGTGAGAGTCCTCTGAACTGTGATGATGTCAGTGTTGAGAGCCCTCTAATCTGTGATGATGTCAGCATTGAGATTCCTCTGAACTGTGATGATGTCAGTGTTGTGAGTCCTCTGATCTCTGATGTCAGTGTGAGAGTCCTCTGAACTGTGATGATGTCAGTGTTGAGAGCCCTCTAATCTGTGATGATGTCAGCATTGAGATTCCTCTGAACTGTGATGATGTCAGTGTTGTGAGTCCTCTGATCTCTGATGTCAGTGTGAGAGTCCTCTGAACTGTGATGATGTCAGTGTTGAGAGCCTCTAATCTGTGATGATGTCAGCATTGAGATTCCTCTGAACTGTGATGATGTCAGTGTTGAGAGTCCTCTGATCTCTGATGTCAGTGTGAGAGTCCTCTGAACTGTGATGATGTCAGTGTTGAGAGCCCTCTAATCTGTGATGATGTCAGCATTGAGATTCCTCTGAACTGTGATGTCAGTGTTGTGAGTCCTTTGAACTGTGATGATGTTAGTGTTGAGAGTCCTCTGAACTGTTATGATGTTAGTGTTGAGAGTCCTCTGATGTGTGATGATGCCAGTGTTGAGAGGCCTCTGAACTGTGATGTCAGTGTTGAGAGTCCTCTGAATTGTGATGATGTCAGTGTTGAGAGTCCTTTGAACTGTGATGATGTTAGTGTTGAGAGTCCTCTGATCTGTGATGGTGTCACTGCTGGCATGTATTTCCTCATTTTAGGTTTGCTCTCCCTTGCTGCTTGACAACCAGTTCATCAACAAAAGCAGTAGATCATTTTATCTTGGGTGTAAGAGTAGCTGTGCTGCAGTAAATGTCTGCTCTATGTTTATTACTAAGATAAGCTTGTTAATATCCATGAATTTTATCAGCAGCATATCCATGAATTTTATCAGCAGCAGCGTCTGTAAGATGACTGATAACCTCTTCTTTATCTTTTATCTTATAGGTGTTGTGTATTACTTTAGTCAGTGATGAACTCGACACTTGTGCAACACTTGGGTGTCTTTATTGTGGAAGCATTTTGCTAGCCAGTGGCTCCCTCAGTCCAGTACTCTGAGGAATGGCTGAAGATCAGAAGGAGTTTGAGGTGATCAGTCCCTCAGCCTTGGGTCGATGTGATCACTCCATTAATCTTGATAAGAGTATAGCATATATGCAGAGATGGAACTTATATACTGTAGACAGGCGTGGTGAAGCAATCACAGTGTCACCTTGGACTCATCCACAGGTGGAAATAGGTCATGCCTAGAGGTTAATGAAGCCTAGAATTCCCTGTATCATGATGCCAAGACGTTGCTGTGTGTGACAGCAACACCTTGTCTGGTGGTGGTGCATCAGTAGTAGTAGTAGTAGTAGTAGCAGTAGTATTAGTAGTAGCAGTAGTAGTAGTAGTAGTAGTAGTAATCAGTGTAGTTGTTAGAGGAACTTGTGTAGCTTGGTAACAAGTTATGTTAACATGACTTTAACACTGACAGGATTGTATACACTGAGAGGTGAGTGATGCTGTATGTACTCTGAAAGGTGATGTTATACTGTATTATGCCTTGTCTCTCCACAGCTGAGTATACTGACTGGTGATCTGGCAGCCTCAGTAGAGCGTGAGAAGCAGTTACAGCAGACCATTGATACCCTGAATGCTGCCAAGCACCAGTCAGCAGACCACCTCAAGCAGACACAAGGTAAGCCATCTCTCATTAATTGAAAATGAATTGGAATGCAGGAGCAATGCATCATTGTATGACACCACTCACAGACTGTCAGAGGGTCATCTGAACTACAATGTCAACACACTGCAGACAACAGCTGTCAGCTAAATGATGGTCAGTGTGTTTCTTCGTATTTTAGGTCCCTATACCTCAGTGGGAGACCACAATTGGCTTTCAGACTGTTTTTGACTAACATTATATTTCACATATTTGTACAGCCATCCACTCTTTTAGAAAAAAGTATACAATCAGTTTTCCTATAAAAGTTCTCTTTTTTTAATAACACACTGGCCATCGCCCACCAAGGCAGAGTGACAGTAGGACCAGACGGTAGGACCAGACGGTAGGACCAGACGGTAGGACCAGGCAGGTAGGACCAGGCAGGTAGGACCAGGCAGGTAGGACCAGGCAGTAGGACCAGACGGTAGGACCAGACGGTAGGACCAGGGAGGTGCTACCGTCCTGCCAAATGTGTGTGAAACAGAAACCTGTAATTGTTTTACACAGTGGTAGGGTTGCTGGTATCCTTTCTGTCTCATAAACACACAGGAAAACAGGTACTTCTTGCTACTCCTACTTGCACTTAGGCACACTATATATACATGTATTTGTATATACACCCATCTGAATTTTCTTCTATTTTCTAAATAGTTCTCGTTCTTATCAATTTCCTTTCATCTCTATGGGGAAGTGGAACAGAATTCTTCCTCTGTAAGCCATACGTGTTGTAAGAGGGGACTTACATGCTGGGAACAAGGGGCTAGTAACCCATCCTTTATATTCAGTCAAGTCTCATATAAAGCTTCTCTGTATACAGTCATGTCTCATACAAAGCTCCTCCATATTCAGTCAGGTCTCTTATAAAGCTTCTTTATATCAGTCAACTCTTTTATAAAGATCCTCTGTATTTTTTTATTAAGACATTGGCTGTTTCCCAGTAGGGTAGGGTGGCCGGAAAAAGAAAAACTTTCACCATTATTCACTCCATCACTGTCTTGCCAGAGGCACACTTACACTACAGTTATAAAACTGCAACATTAACCCTTTCAGGGTCTGTCCTGTAGATCTATGGCTTTGAAGCCAGGGTCCAAGTAGTAGAACTAGGCCAAAATTCTTGCGGCTTCAAATTTAACACGAGAAAACTGGTAGGCCTACATCTAAGAAAATGAGTCTGCATGGTCAGTGTGTGCAGTAAACAAAAAATCGGGGCACCCACATGGCATTGTGGGAACACCATCTCAGTACGCTTTGTTCATCATGCCTCATGGCAAGGAAGCTCTCACTCCCCGGTGAACTGGGACTCTCCTGTTCCCAAGTGATAGTTTCAACACTGATGGAAGTGGATCTGAAGAGGAATTCTATGGTTTTGATCAGTTTGTGACTGAAAGCAATGCTCTTTTCGAAAATAGTGCCAAAAATCCTGACGACCCTCAACCTTCCACCTCAGGTGCTGGTTCATCTGTCACGTTCAGTTGTACCTCGTTGCAAGAGAAAACTAACATTTTCACATGGCCAGACCTCAGATTTGAGTAATGGTGATGATAGTGATGTGGACTTTGATTTTATTCCTCTTGATGACCATTCAAGTAGTGATAGTGAGGAATCATATTCACCAGTGAAGCATCAGTATACGTATATGCTGCCACATGCACTCGGGTAGTGTACCATATGCAATTCCAAGGGGACAGAGTACATCCCGGAGGGCATATTCCATGGCGCTGCACCTGAAATAGTGAAAGTGACGATGATGTAGCTATAATTGAGATGAATAGACCACATGTGTCAGTGGGTGGCCTGTCTACACTACCACCACAACCAGTTTATGATGTCAAGTACCCACCAGCAAACTGCATCTGGGATTGGCAGCAGAGTCCCAGTTTTGTTCCCAGTCCTCATCAGTTTGATGACACTGAAGTGGACTCCTGCCATCTTGTTCCCTAGGAAACATTGCAAGTGATCTGGAATTCTTTGAACTATTCTTTGACCAGCCCTTGATGGAAAATGTTGTCAGGGAAAGTAACAAGTACAGTGTATTTTGATTACACCATGGCAAATACGATCATACCACCACGGTCATGACTTCACCGGCAGAAGGAGACAATTGTGGCTGAAATGTAATTGTTTTTTGCAACAATACTGCTTATGCCTTATGCCTTTAAGCATAATATAAAATCATACTGGTCCATAGATGGGCTAATTTCTACCCTGGCCTTCAGTGAAATCATACCAGTGAACAGATTTATATTACTGTTATGTATGTTGCACTTCTCTGACAAAACCAGGCCTGACAGAAATGACAAATTCTACAAGATAAGAGATGTTTTTATGCATTTGAAACAAAAAGTCAACATGTACTTTTAGCCATTCAAGAATCTTGTAATTGACGAGTCTTTGATTTTGCTCAAAAGTAAACTGTCGTTCAAGCAGCATATACCTAGCAACAGGAAACGCTTTGGTATAAAACTGTTTGTACTCTGTGACAGTGGCCTGGTATTGGACATAATTGTATACATGGGAAGTAAAACATTGAAAGATACCAGGATGTTATTGGGTATCTCAAGTGACGTAGTGAGAACAATGATGACACCACATCTTGGTAAAGGGCATACATTATATACTGATAACTGGTACACAACCTAGGTAGTAGGTTGGTAGACAGCAACTGCCCAGGGAGGTACTACCGTCCTGCCAGGTGAGTGTAAAACCGAAGCCTGTACGATATTAATCCGTTGCTGGAAGCTCATCGTATGCTAAAATTATTGTTAGCTGAATTAATTTTCCCCATAAGAAATAATGGAAATCAAATTAATCCGTGCAAGACATCCCAAAGTATGAAAAAAAAAAATTTTACCACATGAAATATTAATTTTAATACACACAAACTGACACTTACCTTTATTGAAGATCTGGTGATGATTGATGGGATGGGAGGAGGGGAGAGTGTGGAAGTTGTTAATGTTTAGAAGGGGAATCCCTTTCCATTAGGACTTGAGGTATCAAGTCCTTTTCTGGGATTACTTTCCTTCTTCTTTTAATACCACTAGGACCAGCTTACACAAATAACCCGCACATAAAAGAGAGAAGCTTACGACGACGTTTCGGTCCGACTTGGACCATTGACAAAGTCACACTAACAGAGGTTGAGAGTCACTGGACCTCTGTTGCACAACATATCTGTCCATAGAGGCCTGTACCTCCTGTTCCTTTATGACTTTCCTAAAGTGGTTCACAACATTGTCATTGTAATAGTCACCAGCACGGCTTGCAATAGCTGTGTGAGGGTGATTTTCATCCATAAAGGTTTGCACTTCAAGCCACTCTGCACACATTTCCTTAATCTCTTTCTTCATATCCATAGTAATTCTCACCCTTTTTCCTGCAGGGTTGGCACTAGAAGCTTTCTTGGGGCTCATGGTGACTTATTTTGCAGGTACAATCACTAAAAATGCTTGTGATATGAAATGTTCCGTTTGTTATGCGTGGATGCGCCACACTGGCTTGGCTTGTAATCACTGGCACCCCATGACAACTGAAGGCGCGCTCAGGCCATACGTGGATGTGTCTCGAAACGGATATCAAGTAGGTCAGGGTGAGTTTTTAGCGTTGCCGGAGGCAATATTTATGGCTATAAATGTAGTATCGTATGCTGGATTTTAAGGAAGTGATGCCATCGTTAGTGAGGGTCCACTGTAATTTGTTTTAAAAAGGTAGGATTAAGTAACATAAGGACCATAAAGAAGAAGGAACACTGCAGAAGGCCCTACTGGCCCTTGCGATGGCAAGAGGTCCATGTCTCCTACGGCTTATGCCAATGCACCCACCTAGTCATGTCAGGTACATTGACTTAAGGAGGAACACGGGCAACCGACCTGGTAGCACAAGCTATCAGGTCCATCTCCACCCACACACTCCACTCATGTAGTTATCAACCTATTTTTAAAGCTACACAACGTTTCTGGCCTCTATTACGGTTTCGGGATTGTTCCACTCATCCACAACTCTATTACAAACCAGTATTTCATATATCCTTCCTGAACTTGAATTTTTTTCCAACTTAAAACCTTTGCTGCGGAGTCCTGTCTAGGCTAGATATTTTCAGCACACTATTTACATCCCCTTTAATAAATTATTCCTGTCTTCCATTTATACACTTCAATCATATCCCCCCTAATTCTACGTCTTTCTAGAGAGTGCAGATTCAGGGCCCTTAGTCTATCCTCATAGGAAGGTTTCTGATACATGGGATCAACTTTGTCATCCTCCTTTGTACATTTTCCAGAGAATTTATATCCATCCTGTAATACGGTGACCAAAACTGTGCAGCATAATCTAAATGAGGCCTAACCAAGGATGTATAGAGTTGAAGAACAACCTGAGGACTCCTATTATTTATGCTTCTTGATATGAAGCCAAGGATTCTATTAGCTTTATTGCAAACACTTATGCACTGTTGTCTTGGTTTCAGATTACTGCTAACCAGAACTCCTAAATCTTTTTCGCAATCCGTAATATTAAGATCTACATTATTTAGTTTATATGTGGCATGGTTATTGTCCTGTCCAACATTTAGAACTTTGCATTTGTCTATATTAAACTGCATCTGCCACTTCTCCGACCACTGAGAACCTTCAAAACTAGGGAGGCCAAGCCCATGATTACACTCTTCAGGTCACTTGTTCTATCTAGGCTGGAATATTGCTGCACTCTAACAGCACCTTTCAAGGCAGGTGAAATTGCCGACCTAGAAAATGTACAGAGAACTTTCATGGCGCGCATAACGGAGATAAAACACCTCAATTACTGGGAGCGCTTGAGGTTTCTAAACCTGTATTCCCTGGAACGCAGGAGGGAGAGATACATGATATATACACCGGGAAAAAATCCTAGAGGGACTAGTACCGAACTTGCACACGAAAATCACTCACTACGAAAGCAAAAGACTTGGCAGACGATGCACCACCCCCCCAATGAAAAGCAGGGGTGTCACTAGCACGTTAAGAGACCATACAATAAGTGTCAGGGGCCCGAGACTGTTCAACTGCCTCCCAGCACACATAAGGGGGATTACCAACAGACCCCTGGCAGTCTTCAAGCTGGCACTGGACAAGCACCTAAAGTCAGTTCCTGATCAGCCGGGCTGTGGCTCGTACGTTGGTTTGCGTGCAGCCAGCAGCAACAGCCTGGTTGATCAGGCGCTGATCCACCAGGAGGCCTGGTCACAGACCGGGCCGCGGGGGCGTTGACCCCCGAAACTCTCTCCAGGTAAACTGCATCAGTCTATTCAAATCTTCCTGGAGTGCTCGAATGTCCTCGTCAGAATGAATTCGACGGCCTATTTTGGTGTCATCGGCAAACTTGCCGATGTCGCTCTTTATGCCCTCATCTATGTCGTTTATGTAGATTGTGAACAGCAGGGGGCCCAACACTGACCCCTGTGGAACACCGCTCGTAACGCTTCCCCACACTGATTTCTCCCCATTTATGCAAACTCTCTGCTGCCTATTTGTCAACCATGCCTCTATGCAGGAAAAAATTTCTCCTTCTATTCCATGTGCTTTAATTTTCCTCAATAGTCTCTGATGTGGGACCCTGTCAAAAGCCTTACTGAAGTCCATATACACAATATCATATTCATTACCATGATCTACCTCCTCAACTACCTTAGTGAAAAAAATTAATAAATTCGTAAGGCAGGAACGCCCCTTTGTAAAACCATGCTGAGATTCGTTGATTAATTTATGATTTTCAAGGTGGCTACGAACTGCCTCGGCAATTATTGATTCCATAAATTTTCCCACTATGGAGGTTAGGCTTATTGGTCTATAGTTCGAAGCTAAGGACCTGTCACCTGTTTTGAAAATAGGTATCACATTTGCCATTTTCCACTTATCTGGCACCATGCCCATTTGTAGTGATATGGTGCCAGATAAGTGGAAAATGGCAAATGTGCAAATGGCAAATGTGCAAATGGCAAATGCTGGTGTCTTTATTCTGTCTCATACACATGCAAGATTTCAGGTGCGTCTTGCTACTTCTGCTTACACTTAGGTCACACTACACATACATGTACAAGCATATATATACACACCTCTCTGGGTTTTCTTCTACTTTTTTTTCTAGTTCTTGTTCTTGTTTATTTCCTCTTACATCCATGGGGAAGTGGAACAGAATTCTTCTTCCGTAAGCCATGTGTGTTGTAAAAGGCGAGTAAAATGCTGGGAGCAAGGGGCTAGTAACCTCTTCTCCTGTATATACACCTACCATCCGACTTACAACCGAGTTCGGTTCCGAAAAACCGGTCGTAAGTCAAAATGGTCGTAAGTCAAACTTTACTACTGAATATCAACAAAACATTTTTGTAATGACTTTATTTTATTGTTTTATTTTGGTATTTCATGTTTTACTTTACTTTTTATGCTGTTAGTACTGTATTTTATACTGTAAGGTTTAGGATAAACACTGTGTACAACACAAATAGCTGTTTATTTCCCAGAAATTTGGCATAAAAAATACGGTCGTAAGTCGAGTGGTCATAAGTCGAGCAGGTCGTAAGTCAGATGGTAGGTGTATCACTAAATGCAAAAGGAGAAACTTTCGTTTTTCCTCTTAGGCCACCCCGCCTCGGTGGGATACGGCTGGTGTGTTGAAAGAAAGAAAAAAGTACTGGTACACAAGCCCCTTACTCAGTGATTTCATACGAGTGAACATGACAGACGTGTGGCACAGTGCATTCTAATCGTAAACATATGCCCAGGTTCAGCACAGGCACTTGTAATGGTGAGGTGCAGGTGTTTGCTGCCAATGTCATCATGGCATTATGGTGGCATGACGAACGAGATGTCACATTGTTGACATCCATTCTCCCTAACGAAATGAAAGATAGTGGCAAGCTGGATAGTGACAAATGAACGTATTTTAAAACCAGCAACAGTGATTGACTACACAAAACATGCGTTTGGTTGACAAATGTGACATGCAAATTGGCTCTGCCGATTGTGTTCGTAAGAGTTACAAGTGGTACATGAAACTTTTCTTCCATCTCATGGACATTTCAATGCTCACTGCATATAATATGTACCAAATGAAGACCAGCAACAGACCACCACCGTATGGTGAATATTGTTCATCATCAGACAATAATCAAGTACAGGTCACAGCACCTGCTATACAAAACTGTCTACAAACTGATCACCGATTACCCAATCATTTGAGGTGGGAAAGTGATCACTTCCTATTACACATGTTCCAGAATCATTTCTCTTTACTTAGGGCATAGGTTATAGGTCATCTTGGCAGGATGACACTACCAGTGGTATCAAAAATGAAATGATGTTGCACAAATGTTGCGCATGGGTTATTATCAAAGTTTTTGATATTTCCCCGATCACTTGTGGCCAAATCCATATCAAAACCACTAAACTTTGCATCAACATCACTTTCATCTTAAAAGGGGAGTGTTAATATGACATGGCATCAGTGAATCCCTGGTCTTCGCCACGCTGTTTGCTCCAGCTGGTGCTCAATTGAACTGGTGCTCCCACAAGGTACTAAGTGGTCCCAGATTTTTTTAATACTGCACACACTGAGTGTTAAGACCCATTCTATACTGACCAGGCATCTCAGGCCAATCATGCCAAATTTGGAGGCAGGAAAAATAAAACGTGGAGCGCTATTGGTACATACGTAGATCTATGTTTGGACAGTTTAAGGGTTAATATAGTTGTTCGTGAAGTTATAGTAACAGCACTTGTTACTACCTGGAGTGTTCTGGGGGTCAGCGCCCCCGTGGCCCAGTGCGTGACCAGGCCTTGTGGTGGATCAGGGTCTGATCAACCAAGCTGTTACTGCTGGCTGCACATAAACCAGTGTAGGAACCACAGCCCAGCTGGTCAGGTACTGACTTTAGGTGCCTGTCCAGCACCTTCTTGAAGACAGCCAGGGGTCTTGTTTGTAATCCCCCTTATGTATGTTGGGAGGCTGTTGAACAGTCTTGGGCCCCTGACACTTATTGTGTTGTCTCTTAGTGTACTCATGGTGCCCCTGCTTTTCATAGGGAGTGATTTCTGTGTGAAAATTTGAGACTAGTCCCTCTAGAATTTTCCAGGTGTAAATTATGATGTATCTTTCTCGCCTGCATTCCAAGGAGTACTGGTCAAGGGACTTAAAACAGTCCCAGTAATTTAGGTGCTTGACTGTACTTATATAGGCAGTGAAAGTTCTCTGTATATTCTCTAGATCTGCAATTTCACCTGCCTTGAAAAGAGTCATTAGTGATTGTGGATGGTGATTGTTGACTTGGTACCATATTTCCTTAAATTGAGAATTTATGGTATCTTTATGAAGGATATATATTATCTTTATAGTGATAGATATGGTATCTTTATGACAGTAGATGTTAGTATCCTTATGGTGGCAAATATATAGTTTTCTTAACCATACCCCCGGCCGGGATTGAACCCGCGGTCATAGTCTCAAAACTCCAGCCGCGGGTTCAATCCCGGCCGGGGGTATGGTTTGTTTGCAATCGTGTCATTACGATTTCTTAAGTCATATAGTTTTCTTATTGTGGTAGATATATAGTATCCTTATGGTGGTAGATATATAGTACATATCCTTTTGGTGGTAGATATATAGTATTCTTATGGTGGTAGATATATAGTATCCTTATGGTGGTAGATATATAGTATCCTTTCTTTCTTTTAACACACCAGCTGTATCCCACCGAGGCGGGGTGGTCCAAAAGAAAAAACTAAAGTTTCTCCTTTTAAATTTAGTAATATATACAGGAGAAGGGGTTACTAGCCCCTTGCTCCCGGCATTTTAGTCGCCTCTTATGACACGCATGGCTTACAGAGGAAGAATTCTGTTCCACTTCCCCATGGAGATAAGAGGAAATAAACAAGAACAGAAATTAGAAAGAAAATAGAAGAAAAAACCCAGCGGGGTGTGTATATATATGCTTGTACGTGTATGTGTAGTGTGACCAAAGTGTAAGTAGAAGTAGCAAGACGTACCTGTAATCTTGCAT
This sequence comes from Cherax quadricarinatus, assembly GCF_026875155.1. Lineage (NCBI taxonomy): Eukaryota > Metazoa > Arthropoda > Malacostraca > Decapoda > Parastacidae > Cherax > Cherax quadricarinatus. The sequence continues at coordinate 45,108,777 of NC_069415.1, forward strand.
ATTTATGAGACAGACAAAAGACACCAGCAATCCTACCATCATGTAAAACAATTACAGGCTTTCGTTTTACACTCACTTGGCAGGATGGTAGTACCTCCCTGGGTGGTTGCTGTCTACCAATCTACTACCTACAATATAGTATCTTTATGGTGGTAGATATATATAGTATCCTTATGGTGGTAGATATATAGTATCCTTATGGTGGTAGATATATATTGCATCTTAATGGTGATAGATATATAGTATCTACAGGAATAAATATATAAGATTTTTTAAATCACTTTATAATTTATTGAATAGCACTTGTGTATCTTTATTGATGAATAAGACACATAAACAACACACTTGGGTATCTTTATTGATGAATAAGACACACAAACAACACACTTGGGTATCTTTATTGATGAATAAGATGCATTAACTACACCTGGGTATCTTTATTGATGAATAAGACACATGTACAACACTTGGGTGTCTTTATTGATGAATAAGACAGGTGTACAACACTTGGGTATCTTTATTTTTAAGCCTGCCCTCAATGCTCTGCATACAAGGGGCTTTGGCATGCTGCACTTTAAAAATTGTATTCCTTGTACTTCTCTGTATCATGTTCAAATTAATAAATAAATAAATTGATGAATAAGACACATGTACAACACTTGGGTATCTTTATTGATGAATACGACACATGAGGGGACTGACCACCTCTTTCCAAGGCTGAGGGACTGACAACCTCTGATCCACAGTCACTGACCTGTATGTTGGTGGTGATAATATTGTCAGGATAACATTCTCACTCTAAATTTAACTATGACACTTAACCCTTTCACTGTCCGTGCCATGTAGGCATGGCTTATGAGCCAGTGTTGGTGATGTATTAATATGCCAAAATTCTAGCGGCTTCAGATCTAGCGGGAGAAAGCTGGTAGGCCTACATGTGGGAGAATGGGTCTGCATCGTCAGTGTGCACAGCATGAAAAAAAATCGGGGAGGCTGCAGTGCATTGTGGGAGTGCTAATTTGGTGTGCCTTGGTCACCAAGCCTAGCGGTAAGGCATACCTCGTTCTCTGGTGAATTGGGACTTTTCCCAAGTGATTGCTCTAACACAGATTGAAGTATCAGTGAAGATGAATCTCATGGTTTTGAGGAGTTTGTGACAGAAAGCAGTACCCAGGATACCCCAGATGATTATCAACCTTCCACCTCCCTTTCACCAAAAAAAGTCAGAGAGTGATCAATTTCCATGTGGGTGGTGGGGCAGACAGCATAGTTAGTGGGGAAGACAGCGTGGGTGATAGGGAAGGCAGCGTGGGTGATAGGGAAGGCAGCGTGAGTTTATGTAAATACAGCAACATGTGTAGATTACCTAGGATAACCCCAAAAAGTCAGACAAAGTGACTTACAGCCTCTCCTCACTTACCAATGTACTCATTTACCGACAACTAGGAGTTACGACGGGCTCTCCAACGAGTCAATATTGTATGCCATACGAGAACTTGGGTCTCAGAAACGGGCAGCACAGTGTCTCAGCGTCAAGCATCTAAATCTCCTTACAGCCACTCAGTACACTAGCTTTTAAAATCTCCAAGACTACATATTTGTACAAATTTGTTCTTGATAGTGCATGCCCCATAGTACAAGATGAAGTGCAGCAGCACTTGGAAGAGTTAAATGGAAGAAGTGCAATAGAAGTTCATTGTAAATGGGTTAGTGATGGGTCTCGGTATCAAGCAATCTCCAAGACTGCATATTTCGTCTATAAATTTGTACTTGATTGTGCACCCCAGAGTACAAGATAAAAGTGCAGCAGCACTTGGAAGAGGAAAGATAGGAGGATGGTAGCTGGTGTGTTCGTCTGTGTTTACATTCTCGGTCTCTCGTGGCAGATTAATTATGAAATGATTGAACTCAGTGAAAAACATATGTCTATGGTGATATACTACTACTACTAATAAAATATAATTCTTTCTTTCTTTCAACACACCAGCCGTATCCCACCGAGGCGGGGTGGCCCAAAAGGAAAAACGAAAGCTTCTCCTTTTACATTTAGTAATATATACAGGAGAAGGGGTTACTAGCCCCTTGCTCCCGGCATTTTAGTCGCCTCTTACAACACGCATGGCTTAGGGAGGAAGAATTCTGTTCCACTTCCCCATGGAGGTAAGAGGAAATAAACAAGAAAAAAAAACTAGCAAGAAAATAGAAGAAAACCCAGAGGGGTGTGTACATATATAGTATATGCTTGTACATGTATGTGTAGTGTGACCTAAGTGTAAGAAGAAGTAGCAAGACGTACCTGAAATCTTGCATGTTTATGAGACAGAAAAATGGACACCAGCAATCCTACCATCATGTAAAACAATTACAGGCTTTCGTTTTACACTCACTTGGCAGGACGGTAGTACCTCCCTGGGCGGTTGCTGTCTACCAACCTACTACCTAGATAAAATATAATTAATAATAAAATATAATTAATCACTCTGGGGTGCTTTCAATGTCATATGTATTTCATATAGTTTTGGTAGCTGACATTATTTATTTTATTTTATTTATTTTATGTCTTTGCAAACAGTACATTAAGATTTTATATTTACAGTAGTGGGTTGCAATGCAAAGAGTGCCTCTATTATGCCTAGGTATTATGGGCCAACTTAACATTATTGGCTTACAGTCTACTTAACACTAAGGATTTTATCATAGTTGTACAGTAGGACAGTAATTATTTCATAGTTGAACAGTAGATTATTAATTATAAGTAAATTAAATTTGTATAAGACAAAGGATGTATTCATATAGTCTAAAATGCTTTTTGTGGAAAACAATGGTTCAGTTATATTCCTGTCAACAATGGATAAAAGGTTCAAAGTGATTGTTGAAGTTATGATGTGGGAGTACATAGGTGAGTATGTGTGTACTGAGTATTTAACATTTAGTGTAGGGTGATTAGGTGGCTTTTGAGAAGAGTCTTAAACTGATTTTCAGACTGGGTTACTTTAATATCTTCTGGTAATTAATTCCATGTTTTAGGGTCCTTTATGTGCATAGAGTTTTTACACAGTGTGATATGGACACGAGGTATATCAAAAAGAGATCTGTGTCTTGTGTTGTGGTCATGTGTCCTGTTTAGGTTGGTGAGGAGAAGTTTGAGTGGGGGGTTTATATTTGCGTGTATTGTTCTGTGAATGTAGTAGGCACATGAATCAGTATGGATGTTCTTAATGGTGAGCAGATTCAGATTTTTGAAAATTGGTGGAGTATGCTTGCGGGAGTGGGAATTTGTTATTCTTACTGCTGCCTTTTGCTGGGTTATGAGGGGTTTTAGGTGATTGGATGTAGTTGATCCCCATGCACAAATTCCATATGTAAGATAAGGGTATATGAGTGTATGGTATAGTGCCAGGAGAGCTGATTGTGGAACTTAGTACCTTATCTTTGATAGTATGCCTACAGTCTTGGAGATTTTCTTGGTGATTTGTTGTATATGTGTCCGGAACTTACGGCTACTGTCAACGTGGATACCTAGGAATTTTTCCTCTGTGAGTCTTGTGACTGATGATCCATTTAGCGTTATGTTAATCGGATCATTTGCAGCTTTGTTTCCAAACTGAAAGAAATAGGTTTTATCAGTATTCATGGTAAGTTTATTAGTCATCATCCAGGCAGATATTTTCTGCAATTCGGCATTGACTGTGTTTGCTAGTATGACCGTGTTTGGGTGGGAAAAGACATATGTAGTGTCATCTGCAAATAATGTGGGTTTGAGTAGCTGTGATGCATTCGGTAGATCACTGATGTAGATGAGAAAGAGGAGTGGTCCAAGGATGCTTCCTTGTGGGACTCCTACTGTGATTGGTTGGGTGGAAGAGTTTGCATCATTTGCATACACATATTGTGTTCTGTTACTAAGGTATGATTTTAGGTAGTTGAGGGAGTGGCCTCTGATACCAAAGCACGTTAATTTGTAGTACAGCAGTTCATGGTCGACTGTATCGAAAGCTTTACGTAAATCAATGAAAATGCCCAGCGGGACTTATTTCTTTTCGAGTGCAGTATATATTAGTTCTAGCATGTGTATGATAGCATCATTCATGCTTTTATTATTCCTGAATCCAAACTGACAAGGGTTTAGTATGTTGTGTGAGACGAGGTAGGAATAGCTCCGTCTGTGCATTAGTTTTTCAAAGATTTTAGAGAGCAGTGGTAAGTTAGATATTGGTCTATAGTTATTCAAGTCAGCTTGGTCACCTCCTTTGTGGATTGGAGTGGCCCTCGCTATTTTGAGGATTGTTGGGAAGGTAGATGATTCAATGGATTTGTTAAAGAGCGTTTCAATAATTGGTGACAATACAGGAAGGCCCCGCTTTATGGCATTTCACTTTACGGCATTCCGCTAATACGGTCATTTCAAATTATGACCAAAACTCGCTATACGGCTCCCTCCACCTGACTTTCTAATACGGTCACCGCGCCCCACCTTGTTTGTTCATTCTTCTGACTCGTAACACAAGTCTCCATTTGTCTGGAAATCCAAAATTTCAAATGTTTTTAAAATTTTCATTTGCATATACTCCGATATTATACTTATGTAACCTGACTTAAATAACTTACATACTGTGCCTGGCATGCATGTGTACACATTTAATCAGTAAGAGTCTTAGTCTCCAGATGTCATATCCATAATGTTAATCATAATCATCGTCTCAAATTTCATAATGTGTTTTAAAATACACATTTTTTAATCCATACTACTGATATTTTTTCAAATTATATAATAACATGATACTAAATAAAATGTAAATACACCGCACAAAGAATAAATTAACATAAATAGGTATGGGTAGCAGTATCGATTGCCAGTGCGCCATATTAGAAATGTAATAATAATAATCACCGAGTCTCATTAAATGTTGTATATTACGTTAAATACACATTTTCATTAATCCATCCATGATATTTTTTTCCAAATTATATAATAAACACGATACATAACATAAAAAAGATGATAAATACACCCACAATAGAATAAATAAACATAAATATGAGATGAGGTAGCAGAGAACTTGTACAAGTGACGCCAAGAAGATAACAATATCACCATTCTCATTAAAATGTTGTATATAACGTTTAAAAAATTTTCCATTTCGTATGTATGTAAGTTTTATTCCAAAGTATACACAAATACATTTCTACGATACATACATAAAAAAGATGTAATCAACCCTACATAGAATAAAAAACATTATATCATGAGATGAGTAGCCCAAGAAATGTACAAGTGACGCAAGAATTAACATTTTCTATATCTAACATATGTAAGAGGACAATGTATATGGGTAACTGTAGAAAAATATTCCTTTCGTATGTATGTAAGTTTATTCAGGTATACACAAATACAGTTACATAGATTATCATACATAACAACATATGTGTAGAGAACCTAGGATAACCCAAAAAAGTCAGAGTGACTTATTTCCATTGCCTTCACTCAGAGCACATTTCTTCTCAAAATGATGTTACATGAGAATGGGAGTGTTCTTCTTTATTTATTCTACCGTATCAATGTAGAGACAACCTGTACACAATGTAACTTGTACACAAACCAGACGTGTACACTTTGTTTACAAAACTTACCTTCGCCTGGTTTGTTTACATAACTCTGCGCCTGTCCTCTCTCTCATGCACTCATTCTTTCTCTCTCTCATTTATTTGTTTTATCTCATTTACTTACTCCTGACCCTACATTAAGACTACAAATATTTTAAGGTAAGTAATGAGTGAACTGTATATACATTTTATCGCTCTGGGATGCTTAAATATCATAGAATTGTATGTGTGGGTGGGGTGGCCTGGTATGGTAGCCTGGCTGACTACCATACATACCACACTTGATTTCTTACAATAAATACTACTTGTCTCACCCTAGATTAAGACTATAAATATTTTAAGGTAAGTAATGAGTGCACTATGTGTGTATTGTACTTTTTTATTGTTTTTTTGATGCCTGGTTCTATTGCTAACTTAATATATGTTAGTGTAAACTTGTTATCTAGTGTTTGTATGCATTTGTAAGTGGAAAAAAAGGGTGTTCCACTTTACGGTGGTAGCCTGGAACCTAACCAGCCGTATAAGTGGGGCCTTCCTGTACTTGAGAAGCTTTTTTGTACATAAAAGCAGGCAAACTGTTTATGTCTCCTGCCTTGTTTTTAAGGGTGTTTATGATGAGTGTAACTTCTATGGGGTTGGTTGGAGCTAGGAATAGCGTATTTGGGTAGGTACCTATGAGGTAGTCTGATGGACGGGTGTTTACACTTGGTATTTTGTTCGCTAGATTTTTACCTATGGTAGAGAAGAAAACATTGAGTCTGTTTGCTGTTTCAGTAGGTGTGAGTAGGGGTTCATCTGATTTTGTTAGTTTGATTGTTTTGTTTTTGGATAACTTTTTATTTCCAAGAATTTCAGAGAGTTTTCCAGGTTTTTTTTTCATATCACTTTTGATGTTATGTAATCTGTTTTCATACTACAATTTTTTAGATCTTCTTATCAGGCTGGTAAGTGCTGATGAGTAATGTTTAGACTGTTCTCTAGTTATTTGACCCATTCTATACTGTTTTTCATATTTCTGCTTTGTGTTAATGGATTTGAGGATGCTTGGTGTTAGCCAGGGATTATTCAGTCTCTTTGCTGTGATCTGTTTAGTTTTTTGGGGCAGTGTTTGTTATAGAGGCTTTGGGCTTTTTTTAGAAAATTATTTGTAATTTCATTCATATCTGTATATGTTTCAAGCTCATTTTGCCAATCGATGTTATTCATAGCTGGTATAAAGTTGTTAACTGCTGTCTCGTTATGTAGTCTGAAGGTTACTTTAGTGATGTCTAAATACTCAGTACACACATACTCACCTATGTACTCCCACATTATAACTTCAACAATCACTTTGAACTTTTTATCCATTGTTGACAGGAATATAACTGAACCATTGTTTTCCACAAAAAGCATTTTAGACTATAAGAATATATCCTTTTTCTTATACAAATTTAATTCACTTGTAATTAATAATCTACTTTTCAACTATGAAATAATTACTGTCCTACTGTACAACTATGATAAAATCCTTAGTGTTAAGTAGTCTGTAAGCCAAGTTGGCTTACAGACTGTAAGTTGGCCCAGAATTCCTAGGCATAATAGAGGCTTTCTTTGCATTGCAACCCACTATTGTAAATATAAAATCTCAATGTACTGTTTGCAAAGACATAAAATAAATAAAATAAATAAATAAAATGTCTTGTGGCAGTTTGCCCAAATTAGTTATGAGAAAAGTTGGGTAGTGGTCTGTAGTGTTGTCTGTGATTATGCCTGATTTTAAAGGGGATATGGTGTTTGTCCAGATGTGGTCTATTAAGGAGATGCTTGTCTCGGAGATTCTTGTAGGTTTAGATATTGCTGGTAGCAACAGGCAGTTACTCATTGTGTTTGTGAATTCGGTTACTTGTGGGTCCTGGTCGTGTAGTATGTTTATGTTGAAATCTCCTGTTAGTAGTAGGTGGTCTTTATTCATGTGTGCATCAGTAATCATGTTTCCTAGTTTTTCACTAAAGTGATAAATGTTTGACTGTGGTACTCTGTAATGTTTATAATTGTGAGGGGTTTTTGCAGGTCTTTTGATTTAAATTTGGCTATGATATATTCTCCATGTTCATCCCTTGTGCAGGATTTATCGATGCATTCGAGTTGATTTGAGTAGTATATAGCTGTTCCTCCCCCTTGCTGGTCTGTTCTACAGTTGTGTATGGCCATGTAGCCAGGAATTATATAGACATCTGTAATATCAGGCTTAAGCCAGGTTTCTGTGAGTGTGATGATTGATATATTGGAATGAAGGAACTGAGTAATGCTGTGAGGTCAACATAATGTTTGCTCAAGGATATGATATTGTAGTTAAAGATTATTATATTATTGTTTGCACTGAGTAATGTCTTTGTTTGGTCTGCTGTGTAGTAATTACAGTTACTGTTTGATTCATGTATTTCATTTAGTAAAAAGTTTACATCAGGATCTATGTCTGTAATCATAGGATGAGAGTAATTTTACAAACTAGATTTTTTGAGTAAAATAATATAAGTTATAATGAATCTACAACTAGACTTATGAATAAGACTCTGTAATTATTCTAAATCATATACAAATCTAAAAGAAAAAGGGATTATTACAGAACAGATAATTCTGTTATACACTTTAGCATCTAATAGCACCTTAATTATTTTAACAAATGTGAGTTTATGAACTACGGTAGATATTTACAACTAGAATGAAGGAGCTAGTGAATATAATAAAAGAATGTATTAAAACAAAATCAGTAGCACCTGAGGTAGTCAATAGCACCTGAGGTAGTCAGTAGCACCTGAGGTAGTCAGTAGCACCTGAGGTAGTCAGTAGCACCTGAGGTAGTCAGTAGCACCTGAGGTAGTCAGTAGCACCTGAGGTAGTCAGTAGCACCTGAGGTAGTCAGTAGCACCTGAGGTAGTCAGTAGCACCTGAGGTAGTCAGTAGCACCTGAGGTAGTCAGTAGCACCTGAGGTAGTCAGTAGCACCTGAGGTAGTCAGTAGCACCTGAGGTAGTCAGTAGCACCTGAGGTAGTCAGTAGCACTTGAGGTAGTCAGCAGCACCTGAGGTAGTCAGTAGCACCTGAGGTAGTCAATAGCACCTGAGGTAGTCAGCAGCACCTGAGGTAGTCAGCAGCACCTGAGGTAGTCAGCAGCACCTGAGGTAGTCAGTAGCATCTGAGGTAGTCAGCAGCACCTGAGGTAGTAGCACCTGAGGTAGTCAGTAGTACCTGAGGTAGTCAATAGCACCTGAGGTAGTCAATAGCACCTGAGGTAGTCAATAGCACCTGAGGTAGTCAATAGCACCTGAGGTAGTCAATAGCACCTGGAGTATTTTAATAAATGTGACTATATGGACAAGAGGAAAAAGTAAAAATATTATATCTCCTGAAAGTTGTTCTTTAATTATTGTTAGAACAAGGAGTATAGCAATTACTGAATAAAGGGCAGTGCAATGTATTGGTATTTAGAGAATTATTTCAGGAGAAATGTAAAAAGGGACTAAATTAATTAGTGGTAAAAACAACCTTTAACCCATAAACGGTCCAAGCAGATCTACGTTCACATGTGTAGTGCTACAAAAGTAGATCAACTTTTTTTTTTTACGTATTTTCAAATACAGTGGAGCCCCGCATAACGATATTAACCCTTTGAGGGTTTTGGTCGTACTAGTACGTCTTACGCGTAGGGGTTTTTGACGTACTAGTACGCATAAATTCTAGCGGCCTCAAATCTCGCATGAAAAGGCTGATAAGCCTAGATGTGAGAGAATGGGTCTGTGTGGTGGGTGTGCGCAGTAGGAAAAAAATCTGGGACCCAGTGGTGCATTGTGGGAATGCCATCATAGTACACAATTTCCACCGTGCCCTGCGGTAAGAAGTTCCTCACTCCTCGGCGAATTGGGACACTTTTGTTCCCCAGTGACAGTTCTAATACAGATGGAAGTGACAGTGAAGATGAGTTTCAAGGTTCTGGTGAGGTTTTGACCGAAACTAATGACCATAATATGGGTAATAGTGTGGAAAACCCAGACAACCCACAGCCTTCTACCTCTGGTGCTGGGCCGTCATTCAGTTGTACCAGAATCAAAGAGGAAACTCCTATTTTCCAAAATCCCAGACTCAGATGTGAGCATTGGTGATGATAGTGATAGTGATTATGAACTACAAGCTCTTCAAACTTGTTCCAAGAATGGAGGAGGAGGAGGAGGCAGAGGAGGAGGAGGCAGAGGAGGAGGAGGCAAGAGGAGGAGGAGGCAAGAAGAGAGGAGGAGGCAAGAGGAGGAGGAGGCAGAGGAGGAGGAGGAGGAGGAGGAAGAAGAGGAGGAGGAGGAGGAAGACGAAGAGGAGGAGGGAGGAAGAAGAGGAGGAGGAGGAGGAGGAGGAGGAGGAGGAGGAAAGAGAGGAGAGAGGAGGAGGAAGAAGAAGAAGAATACGTAATGATAACATAATACATAATAATAATACATAACATAAATAATACATAATAATAATAATACATAATAATAATAATACATAATAATAATAATACATAATAATAATAATAGGTAATAATAATAATAATATGTAATAATAAATGTTCACCACCATGACAGTAACAAGATAAGGGGAGATAACATCTGATAAGTGCTGACGTCTGATGAGGGTAAATGAGGGTAGAGCTGATGCCAAAAGATGAGATGAACATCGCCCTCCCTTTGTTTTTGCTGGTATACTAACATTTCTGTCTGTCTTTTTGCCTGTCTGTCAAGCTCCCTGTCTATCCATCTAGCTCTCTGTCTCAGAGAGCCACAAGACTGCGTCATCACTTTTACTCACATCTTCAAGCAGAGTATAGCACTTTGTCTGGGTTTCTTGGGTTATCCTAGGTAATTTATACTATGTATACTTGTATTTATGTGTACCTGTGAGACAGAGATAGACAGACAGATAGAATGAGGGAGAAAGATAATTAGATAGAATGGAGGAGGGGAAGCAGCATCCGACCCCATTGTTTTGACAGGCCGGAGGGGGAAAGAGTAATGAGCCAATATGTCACTTTGACAGCTGCCGACTCCTTGTAATTTATACTATGGATGAGGAGGAGAAGGAGTAGGGGGAAGAGGAAGAAGAGGAGGAGGAGGAAGAGGAGGAGAAGGAAGAGGAAGAGTAGGAGGAAGAGGAATAAGAGAAGAGGAGGAGGAAGAGGAATAGTAGGAGGAAGATTAGGGGGAAGAGGAGGAAGAGGAAGAAGAGGAGGAGGAGGAAGAGTAGGAGGAAGAGGAAGAAGAGGAGGAGAGGAAGAGGAGGAGGAGGAAGAGGAAGAGTAGGAGGAAGAGGAAGAGGAGGAAGAGGAAGAGTATGAGGAAGAGTAGGGGGAAGAGGAGGAAGAGTAGGGGGAAGAGGAGGAAGAGGAAGAAGAGGAGGAGGAGGGTGGAACACTAGTACACTGGTACTGGTACACTAACATTTCTGTCTGTCTATTTGTATGTCTGTCAAGCTCCCTGTCTATCTGTCTATCCGTCTAGCTCTCTGTCTCAGAGAGCCACAAGACTGTGTCATCACTTTTATTCACATCTTCAAGCAGAGTATAGCACTTTGTCTGGATTTCTTGGGTTATCCTAGGTAATTTATACTATGTATACTTGTATTTATGTGTACCTGTGAGACAGATAGACAGACAGATAGAAAGAGAGAGACAGATTGAAAGAGATAGAATGAGGGAGAAAGATAAAACACCATTGTGTATGACACCATGTTTCAGAGTTCCACAAGCTGCAGAACTAATAGGAATATGTTCAGTGACTGTATATTGGTATATATATTATAGAACAATAATAATAAACAATGTTTTGTATTGTTTGTTTTTGTAAACAAGTTTTGTAAACAATATATTGATAATTATGTTTGTGTGCTTATTGTGTTGTATACAACGAGTGTATATATGTACATTGCACCTTACTTTGGTCTCACAGGCCACATAAGTTATGTGAAAAAATAAAATAGTGAAAAAAACAACAAACCTTCAAATACAAGTAAACTAAAGTTTACCGGGTGAGCGGCAGTCGCCGCTGTTGCCATACGCGGCTCATTTTCTGCAAACTTCATGCATCCATATCTCCGTAAGTATTGATGGTAAATTTTTTTTGTTTATCCTATTATGTTTAGAAAAAAAAAACTATTTTTTCATAAGAAAAAATAATTTTTTTTTTTTTTGAAATTTGGCCGACCCTGAGAACGAGTTTCGGAGAGGGCCTGTCGACCCTCAAAGGGTTAATCTGTTCCTGAGAGCTCATTGTTATGCGAAATTATCGTTATGTGAATGAATTTTCCCCATAAGAAATAATGGAAATCAAATTAATCTGTGCAAGACACCCAAAAGTATGAAAAAAAAAATTTTACCACATGAAATATACATTTTCCAACACACAAAGAGAAGGATACATGCACATTAGTAGAGTAGTACATGCACAATATACAGTGGACCCCCGCATAACGGACGCCTTGCATAGCGGACAATCCGCATAGCGGACGCTTTGATCGCTAAAATTTTGCCCCGCATAGCGCCCAAAAAAACCCCCTCAGCGGCCTTCGTCCGAGACGCGTCCAATGTGCGGCCTGAGCCAGCCTCATATGTTCCGCCGGTGGCATTGTTTACCAGCCAGCCTCCGCGGTAACATTCAAGCATACAATCGGAATATTTCGTATTATTACGGTTTTCGGTGCTGTTTCGGGAAAAAAAATGACCAGGGGCCCCAAAAAGCTTCTATTCCCCCCCAAACAATAAGGGTTAAAATTCCTATAGAAATGAAGAAAAGTCATTGATAAGTATAAAAGGGGAGTGCTACACCGACCTGGTCAGTTGTACAAGAAACCCAAATCAACCACTCTTCTTTTGTGGCAAGAAAACGCAACAAGGAAGCTGTTTGCCAAAAAGGTTTAACTGTGTTTTCGAAACAAAGCGCAAGTGAGGGAAATTTGAAAAGACTCTTATTGGTTGGAAAAATAAAAACAGCTAGCAGGGAGATAGCGTCCTAAAGCGATTATGTGAAAAGGCTAAATTTCATGAAATTTTTAATTAAAAAAAGGCCCTCAACAGTGATAATGTGGTGAATTTAACCCCCGCAAAGGTTTGGGTTTGAGAGATTTAAGAAGCAGTGCGACCTATGTGATACGCATGGGAGGCGCCATTTTCGGACCACAAAGGGGGCTGAAAAATTTTGAGGGTTTAAAAGGTACAAGAAACTAAAGGACGAAACCTGAAAAAGTTTTAAATTTTGGATGAAACGGGCCTTTTCTGGAAGAAAAGCCAAAGCAGGACCTCTTTACTCAGGGGGAAAAAGGCACTCCCGGGACATAAGCCTATGAAAGACGGCTTATTGTTGAGTGTCCCAAGCTGGGGTGATTGCAAATTTAAACCCTTATTAGTGAATCACCTGAAACTCCCAGAGCGCAGGAAAAAGAATTCCTAAAGAAAATTTTGTGTGTGCTGTGGAGGGAAAAACAGTAAGGCAGGGGTCACTGGGAATTTTTCATAACGGTTCCCCATGCATTTCCCCCAATTAAAAGTTACCTAACTGAAAAAAATTAGAACTTAAAGTGCCCCTGGGTTAACAATGCCCCGGGCATCCTACAACGGGCAAGCGACTTTATGGGACATGAGCTTCTTAAGGTGAAGTTTTTGCCTCCTAATACCACCCTCCCCCGCAGCCCATGGACCAGCAGGTCTTTTTCCAACTTCAAGAAACGTACAAAAAAGCTATTTTCAAAAGGCTTGAATGACCACAACACTCGATTTTACTCTAAAAGAGTTTTGGAAGGGTCCTTTAAATCCCAATTTTTGTAAACCTTATAGGGGGCTTGGGGGGGAGTGACAAGAGAACCCTTTAAACCCGCTTGGAAAAAACGTGGGCCAAAAAGTTAACAAAAGGGGTTTTTTAAGGGTTTGAGGGTAACCCTGAGAGGATAACCAGTTGAGGGAAACAAATGTGGCATTGGGGAATCCTTTGGGGTTTTAGGTTAGTGGGGGTATTTGGGAAAAGTGGTGGGGAGGACAAAGAAGAACTAACCACGATGACTGAAATCAACTTTAAGAGCAAAAGGCCGACCGGGGGGAAATGGGTTTAAAGGAGGGGGGAGGAAATTTAAGGGAAATTTCCTACTTCAAAGATTAAGGGAAAAGTGTGCAAAAGGTTGAAAATGCAAACCTTTTTTGATGAAAAAACAACCCTCAACCGCTATTGCAACCGTGCGGGGACGTTACAAGACAAAGTTTTGAACCACTTTAGACAAATCAAAAAAGGGAAAAGAGGAAAAGGCCCCTAACAGATATGTTGTGCGAAAAAAGTCCATGACCGAAGCTGGCCTAGTGGGATTAAAAGAAGAAGGGGAATAACCCCCGAAAGGGCTTGCCTCCCAAGTCTTAAAGGAAGGGGGTTCCCCTTTTTAAACACTAACACTCCCTCCCCCTCCCCTCCCATCAATCATCACCAACTCAAAAAAAGTAAGTTCATGTAAGTCATCCTTTTTTATTTGTGTGTACTAAAATTAACATTTTTTTTTTTTGTAAAAATTTTTTTTTTTTATACTTTTGTTTTCACGGATTAATTTTATTTCCCTTTTTTCTTATGGGAAAATTCATTCACATAGCGAAAATTTTTGCATAACAACCGCCCCCTTGCACGGATTAAGTCGCTAGGGGGGTCCACTGTATTGTGCATGTACTACTCACTAAAAGAAGAATAAATGACACCTTATTGAAGATGCAGCAAGACTGATGAGACACTGTGTCCTGGAGTGCCCTTTCCCCCTGAGTACGTAGGTCCCGGGTTTGGCATTTTCTTCCAAACAGGGCCTAACACACGTGAGCCACGGATTCCAAATCCCAAACTACCTTTGCTGGCTTTTTATTTACCCTATAGCACTATTCCAGGCATTTTTCCCTGTTCACTTGGGGGTTTTTCACGGTGGGTTTTCACCTGGGAGACAAGATTAAGGACCCCAAAGTAAATAATTTCAGGGCTTTGAACACTGACTTTTTTGGGGTTTTCCTGGGGGACAACCCCCGGGGTTAATTTTTTTCTTGGTATTCCAATAAGCCACACCCAACAACGGGGCTACAGCAGCTGACATGCTACAGCAGCAGCTGACGTCTACAGCAGCAGCAAGGGCTCACACAGCAGTGGGACTACGCAGCAGCGCAGCACGTGGACACAGCACACCACTGACGTCTTTCAGCAGCACAGCAGCACTGACGGTGCTACGCAACACAGCAGCTGACAGTGCACAGCACAACAGCTGACGGGGTACAGCCCAAGCAGCACTACAGTGCTACAGCAGCACACAGCAGCGACAGGCTCACACAGCACAAAGCTACAGGGTACAGCACAGCAGTTGACAGTGCTACAGAACGAAGTGCTACAGCAGCCAGACAGTGCTACAGCAGCACAGACAGTACACAGCAGCAGCCGCAGCTGACGGGGGACAGCAGCACAGCAGCTGACGGGCACAGCACACACTGACATGCAGCAAGCAGCTGACAGTGCTAAAGCAGCAGCAGCAGAAGCTGACATGCTACAGCAGCACAGT
Organism: Cherax quadricarinatus; assembly: GCF_026875155.1. Taxonomy (NCBI): domain Eukaryota; kingdom Metazoa; phylum Arthropoda; class Malacostraca; order Decapoda; family Parastacidae; genus Cherax; species Cherax quadricarinatus. Next base: position 45,123,944 of record NC_069415.1, read on the forward strand.
TGACAGTGCACAGCAGCAGCTGACAGTGCTACAGCAGCAGCAGACAGGCTACAGCAGCAGCAAACAGTACTACAGCAGCAGCAGCAGCAGCCAGATACAGACAAC
>NC_069415.1:45124548-45149448 GCF_026875155.1 Cherax quadricarinatus
AAAAGTGGTTCACAACTTTGTCTTTGTAATAGTCACCAGCAGGGCTTGCAATAGCTGTGTGAGGGTGATTTTCATCCATAAAGGTTTGCACTTCAAGCCACTCTGCACACATTTCCTTAATCTCTTTCTTCATATCCATAGTAATTCTCACCCTTTTTCCTGCAGGGTTGGCACTAGAAGCTTTCTTGGGGCTCATGGTGACTTATTTTGCAGGTACAATCACTAAAAATGCTGTGATATGAAATGTTCCGATTGTATGCGTGGATGCGACCACACTGGCTGGCTTGTAAACACTGGCACCCACTGGACAACTGAGGCGCTCTCAGGCCATACGTGGATGTGTCTCGAACGAATCACGTAGGGTGAGTTTTTTAGCGTTAGCCGAGGCAAAATTTTTGCCCTAAAATGTATCGTATGCTGGATTTAACGTAAGGTGATGCCATCGTTAGCTGAGGGTCCACTGTAATTGTTTTACACGAAGGTAGGATTGCTGGTGTCTTTATTCTGTCTCATACACATGCAAGATTTCAGGTGCGTCTTGCTACTTCTGCTTACACTTAGGTCACACTACACATACATGTACAAGCATATATATACACACCTCTCTGGGTTTTCTTCTACTTTTTTTTCTAGTTCTTGTTCTTGTTTATTTCCTCTTACATCCATGGGGAAGTGGAACAGAATTCTTCTTCCCTAAGCCATGTGTGTTGTAAAAGGCGAGTAAAATGCTGGGAGCAAGGGGCTAGTAACCTCTTCTCCTGTATATACACCTACCATCTGACTTACAACCGAGTTCGGTTCCGAAAAACCGGTCGTAAGTCAAAATGGTCGTAAGTCAAACTTTACTACTGAATATCAACAAAACATTTTTGTAATGACTTTATTGTTTTATTTTGGTATTTCATGTTTTACTTTACTTTTTATGCTGTAAGTACTGTATTTTATACTGTAAGGTTTAGGATAAACACTGTGTACAACACAAATAGCTGTTTATTTCCCAGAAATTTGGCATAAAAAATACGGTCGTAAGTCGAGTGGTCATAAGTCGAGCAGGTCGTAAGTCAGATGGTAGGTGTATTACTAAATGCAAAAGGAGAAACTTTCGTTTTTCCTCTTAGGCCACCCCGCCTCGGTGGGATACGGCTGGTGTGTTGAAAGAAAGAAAAAAGTACTGGTACACAAGCCCCTTACTCAGTGATTTCATACGAGTGAACATGACAGACGTGTGGCACAGTGCATTCTAATCGTAAACATATGCCCAGGTTCAGCACAGGCACTTGTAATGGTGAGGTGCAGGTGTTTGCTGCCAATGACATCATGGCATTATGGTGGCATGACGAACGAGATGTCACATTGTTGACATCCATTCTCCCTAACGAAATGAAAGATAGTGGCAAGCTGGATAGTGACAAATGAATGTACAGTGGACCCCCGCTTAACGATCACCTCCAAATGCGACCAATTATGTAAGTGTATTTATGTAAGTGCGTTTGTACGTGTATGTTTGGGGGTCTGAAATGGACTAATCTACTTCACAATATTCCTTATGGGAAAAAATTCGGTCAGTACTGGCACCTGAACATACTACTGGAATGAAAAAAGTTCGTTAACCGGGGGTCCACTGTATTTTAAAACCAGCAACAGTGATTGACTACACACAAAACATGCGTTTGGTTGACAAATGTGACATGCAAATTGGCTCTGCCGATTGTGTTCGTAAGAGTTACAAGTGGTACATGAAACTTTTCTTCCATCTCATGGACATTTCAATGCTCACTGCATATAATATGTACCAAATGAAGACCAGCAACAGACCACCACCGTATGGTGAATATTGTTCATCATCAGACAATAATCAAGTACAGGTCACAGCACCTGCTATACAAAACTGTCTACAAACTGATCACCGATTACCCAATCATTTGAGGTGGGAAAGTGATCACTTCCTATTACACATGTTCCAGAATCATTTCTCTTTACTTAGGGCATAGGTTATAGGTCATCTTGGCAGGATGACACTACCAGTGGTATCAAAAATGAAATGATGTTGCACAAATGTTGCGCATGGGTTATTATAAAAGTTTTTGATATTTTCCCCGATCACTTGTGGCCAAATCCATATCAAAACCACTAAACTTTGCATCAACATCACTTTCATCTTAAAAGGGGAGTGTTAATATGACATGGCATCAGTGAATCCCTGGTCTTCGCCACGCTGTTTGCTCCAGCTGGTGCTCAATTGAACTGGTGCTCCCACAAGGTAGTAAGTGGTCCCAGATTTTTTTAATACTGCACACACTGAGTGTTAAGACCCATTCTCTACTGACCAGGCATCTCAGGCCAATCATGCCAAATTTGGAGGCAGGAAAAATAAAACGTGGAGCGCTAATGGTACATACGTAGATCTATGTTTGGACAGTTTAAGGGTTAATATAGTTGTTCGTGAAGTTATAGTAACAGCACTTGTTACTACCTGGAGTGTTCTGGGGGTCAGCGCCCCCGTGGCCCAGTGCGTGACCAGGCCTTGTGGTGGATCAGGGTCTGATCAACCAGCTGTTTACTGCTGGCTGCACATAAACCAGTGTAGGAACCACAGCCCAGCTGGTCAGGTACTGACTTTAGGTGCCTGTCCAGCACCTTCTTGAAGACAGCCAGGGGTCTTGTTTGTAATCCCCCTTATGTATGTTGGGAGGCTGTTGAACAGTCTTGGGCCCCTGACACTTATTGTGTTGTCTCTTAGTGTACTCATGGTGCCCCTGCTTTTCATAGGGAGTGATTTCTGTGTGAAAATTTGAGACTAGTCCCTCTAGAATTTTCCAGGTGTAAATTATGATGTATCTTTCTCACCTGCATTCCAAGGAGTACTGGTCAAGGGACTTAAAACAGTCCCAGTAATTTAGGTGCTTGACTGTACTTATACAGGCAGTGAAAGTTCTCTGTATATTCTCTAGCTCTGCAATTTCACCTGCCTTGAAAAGAGTCATTAGTGATTGTGGATGGTGATTGTTGACTTGGTACCATATTTCCTTAAATTGAGAATTTATGGTATCTTTATGAAGGATATATATTATCTTTATAGTGATAGATATGGTATCTTTATGACAGTAGATGTTAGTATCCTTATGGTGGCAAATATATAGTATTCTTATTGTGGTAGATATATAGTATCCTTATGGTGGTAGATATATAGTACATATCCTTTTGGGGGTAGATATATAGTATTCTTATGGTGGTAGATATATAGTATCCTTATGGTGGTAGATATATAGTATCCTTATGGTGGTAGATATATAGTATCCTTTCTTTCTTTTAACACACCAGCCATATCCCACTGAGGCGGGGTGGCCCAAAAGAAAAAACTAAAGTTTCTCCTTTTAAATTTAGTAATATATACAGGAGAAGGGGTTACTAGCCCCTTGCTCCCGGCATTTTAGTCGCCTCTTACGACACGCATGGCTTACAGAGGAAGAATTCTGTTCCACTTCCCCATGGAGATAAGAGGAAATAAACAAGAACAGGAATTAGAAAGAAAATAGAAGAAAACCCAGCGGGGTGTGTATATATATGCTTGTACATGTATGTGTAGTGTGACCAAAGTGTAAGTAGAAGTAGCAAGACGTACCTGTAATCTTGCATATTTATGAGACAGACAAAAGACACCAGCAATCCTACCATCATGTAAAACAATTACAGGCTTTCGTTTTACACTCACTTGGCAGGATGGTAGTACCTCCCTGGGCGGTTGCTGTCTACCAATCTACTACCTACAATATATATCTTTATGGTGGTAGATATATATATAGATCCTTATGGTGGTAGATATATAGTATCCTTATGGTGGTAGATATATATTACATCTTAATGGTGATAGATATATAGTATCTACAGGAATAAATATATAAGATTTTTTAAATCACTTTATAATTTATTGAATAGCACTTGTGTATCTTTATTGATGAATAAGACACATAAACAACACACTTGGGTATCTTTATTGATGAATAAGACACATAAACAACACACTTGGGTATCTTTATTGATGAATAAGATGCATTAACTACACCTGGGTATCTTTATTGATGAATAAGACACATGTACAACACTTGGGTGTCTTTATTGATGAATAAGACAGGTGTACAACACTTGGGTATCTTTATTTTTAAGCCTGCCCACAATGCTCTGCATACAAGGGGCTTTGGCATGCTGCACTTTAAAAATTGTATTCTTGTACTTCTCTGTATCATGTTCAAATTAATAAATAAATAAATTGTGAATAAGACACATGTACAACACTTGGGTATCTTTATTGATGAATACGACACATGAGGGGACTGACCACCTCTTTCCAAGGCTGAGGGACTGACAACCTCTGATCCACAGTCACTGACCTGTATGTTGGTGGTGATAATATTGTCAGGATAACATTCTCACTCTAAATTTAACTATGACACTTAACCCTTTCACTGTACGTGCCATGTAGGTATGGCTTATGAGCCAGTGTTGGTGATGTATTAATACGCCAAAATTCTAGTGGCTTCAGATCTAGCGGGAGAAAGCTGTAGGCCTACATGTGGGAGAATGGTCTGCATCGTCAGTGTGCACAGCATGAAAAAAAATCGGGAGGCTGCAGTGCATTGTGGGAGTGCTAATTTGGTGTGCCTTGGTCACCAAGCCTAGCGGTAAGGCATACCTCGTTCTCTGGTGAATTGGGACTTTTCCCAAGTGATTGCTCTAACACAGATTGAAGTATCAGTGAAGATGAATCTCATGGTTTTGAGGAGTTTGTGACAGAAAGCAGTACCCAGGATACCCCAGATGATTATCAACCTTCCACCTCCCTTTCACCAAAAAAAGTCAGAGAGTGATCAATTTCCATGTGGGTGGTGGGGCAGACAGCATAGTTAGTGGGGAAGACAGCGTGGGTGATAGGGAAGGCAGCGTGAGTTTATGTAAATACAGCAACATGTGTAGATTACCTAGGATAACCCCAAAAAGTCAGACAAAGTGACTTACAGCCTCTCCTCACTTACCATCGTACTCGTTTACCGACAACTAGGAGTTACGACGGGCTCTCCGACGAGTCAATATTGTATGCCATACGAGAACTTGGGTCTCAGAAACAGGCAGCACAGTGTCTCAGCGTCAAGCATCTCAATCTTCTTACAGCCACTCAGTACACTAGCTTTTAAAATCTCCAAGACTACATATTTGTACAAATTTGTTCTTGGTAGTGCATGCCCCATAGTACAAGATGAAGTGCAGCAGCACTTGGAAGAGTTAAATGGAAGAAGTGCAATAGAAGTTCATTGTAAATGGGTTAGTGATGGGTCTCGGTATCAAGCAATCTCCAAGACTGCATATTTCGTCTATAAATTTGTACTTGATTGTGCACCCCAGAGTACAAGATAAAAGTGCAGCAGCACTTGGAAGAGGAAAGATAGGAGGATGGTAGCTGGTGTGTTCGTCTGTGTTTACATTCTCGGTCTCTCGTGGCAGATTAATTATGAAATGATTAAACTCAGTAAAAAACATATGTCTATGGTGATATACACTACTACTAATAAAAATATAATTCTTTCTTTCTTTCAACACACCAGCCGTATCCCACTGAGGCGGGGTGGCCCAAAAGGAAAAACAAAAGCTTCTCCTTTTACATTTAGTAATATATACAGGAGAAGGGGTTACTAGCCCCTTGCTCCCGGCGTTTTAAAGTCGCCTCTTACAACACGCATGGGCTTATGGAGGAAGAATTTGTTCCACTTCCCCATGGAGGTAAGAGGAAATAAAACAAAAAAAAAAACTAGCAAGAAAATAGAAGAAAACCCAGAGGGTGTGTAATATAAGTAATGCTTGTACATGTATGTGTAGTGTGACCTAAGGTAAGAAGAAGTAGCAAGACGTACCGAAAATCTTGCATTTTTTATGAACAGAAAAATGGACACCAGCAATCCTACCATCATGTAAAACAATTACAGGCTTTCGTTTTACACCACTTGGCAGGACGGTAGTTACCTCCCTGGGTGGTTGCTGTCTACCAACCTACTTACCTAGATAAAATATAATTATAATAAAATAAATTAATCACTCTGGGGTGCTTTCAATGTCATATGTATTTCATATAGTTTTGGTAGCTGACATTATTTATTTTATTTTTTTATTTTATGTCTTTGCAACAGTACATTGAGTTTTTTATAATTACAGTAGGGGGTTGCCAATGCAAAGAGTGCCCTATTATGCCTAGGTATTATGGGCCAACTTAACATTATTGGCTTACAGTCTACTTAACACTAAGGATTTATCATAGTTGTACAGTAGGACAGTAATTATTTCATATTTTGAACATAGATTTTTAATTATAAGTAAATTAAATTTTGTATAAGACAAAGGATGTATCATATATTTCCAAAAAATGCTTTTTGTGGAAAACAATGGTTCAGTTATATTCCTGTCAACAATGGATAAAAGGTTCAAAGTGATTGTTGAAGTTATAAATGTGGGAGTACATAGGTGAGTATGTGTGTACTGAGTATTTAGCATTTAGTGTAGGGTGATTAGGTGGCTTTTGAGAAGGTCTTAAAACTGATTTTCAGACTGGGTTATTTTTAATATCTTCTGGTAATTAATTCCATGTTTTAGGGTCCTTTATGTGCATAGAGTTTTTACACAGGTGATATGGACACGAGGTATATCAAAAAGAGATCGTGTTTGTTTGTGGTCATGTGTCCCCGTTTAGGTTGGTTGAGAAGTTTGAGTGGGGGGTTTATAATTTGCGTGTATTGTTCTGTGAATGTAGTAGGCACATGAATCAGATGGATGTTCTTAATGGTGACAGATCAGATTTTTGAAAATTGGTGAGTATGCTTGCGGGAGTGGGAATTTGTTATTCTTACTGCTGCCTTTTGCTGGGTTATGAGGGGTTTTTAGGGGATTGGGATGTAGTTGATCCCCATGCACAAATTCCATATGTAAGATAAGGGTATATGAGTGTATGGTATAGTGCCAGGAGAGCTGATTGTGGAACTTAGTACCTTATCTTTGATAGTATGCCTACAGTCTTGGAGATTTTCCTTGGTGATTTGTTGTATATGTGTCCGGGAACTACGGCTACTGTCAAGGTGGATACGTAGGAATTTTTCCTCTGTGAGTCTTGTGACTGATGACCATTTAGCGTTATGTTAATCGGTTTTTTGCAGCTTTTTTTTCCAAACTGAATGAAATAGGTTTTATCAGTATTCAGGGTAAGTTTATTAGTCTCATCCAGGCAGATATTCTGCAATTCGGGATTGACTGTGTTTGCTAGTATGACCGGTTTGGGGGGGAAAAGACATATGTAGTGTCATCTGCAAATAATGTGGGTTTGAGTAGCTGTGATGTATTCGGTAGATCATGATGTAGATGAGAAAGAGGAGTGGTCCAAGGATGCTTCCTTGTGGGACTCCTACTGTGATTGGTTGGATGGAAGAGTTTGCAAACTTTTGCATACACATATTGTGTTCTGTTTTCTAAGGTATGATTTTAGGTAGTTGAGGGAAATGGCCTCTGATACCAAAGCACGTTAAATTTGTAGTACGCAGTTCATGGTCGACTGTATCGAAAGCTTTACGTAAATCAATGAAAATGCCCCCGCGGGACTTATTTCTTTTCGAGTGCAGTAAAATATTAGTTTCTAAACATGGTGTATGATAGCAAACATTCATGCTTTTATTATTCCTGAATCCAAACTGACAAGGGTTTAGTATGTTGTGTGAGACGAGGTAGGAATAGCTCCGTCTGTGCATTAGTTTTTCAAAGATTTTAGAGAGCAGTGGTAAGTTAGATATTGCTCTATAGTTATTCAAGTCAGCTTGGTCACCTCCTTTGTGGATTGGAGTGGCCCCTCGCTATTTTGAGGGTTGTTGGGGAAAGGGTAGCTGATTCAATGGATTTGTTAAAGAGAAATTTCAATAATTGGTGACAATTCTTGAGAAGCTTTTTTGTACATAAAAGCAGGCAAGCTGTTTATGTCTCCTGCCTTGTTTTTAAGGGTGTTTATGATGAGCGTAACTTCTATGGGGTTGGTTGGAGCTGGGAAATAGCGTATTTGGGTAGGAAACTATGCTTTAAGTCTGATGGACGGGTGTTTACACTTGGTATTTTGTTTGCTAGATTTTTACCTATGGTAGAGAAGAAAACATTGAGTCTGTTGCTGTTTCAGTAGGTGTGAGTAGGGGTTCATCTGATTTTGTTAGTTTGATTGTTTTTGTTTTTGGATAACTTTTTATTTCCAAGAATTTCAGAGAGTTTTCCAGTTTTTTTTTCATATCAAATTTTGATGTTTGTAATCTATTTTCATAAATACAATTTTTTAGATCTTTTATCAGGCTGTAAGTGCTGACGAGTAATGTTTTTGAAATGTTCTCTAGTTATTTGACCCATTCAAAACTGTTTTTTCATATTTCTGCTTTTTTGTTAATGGAGTTGAAGAGGCTTGGTGTTAGCCAGGGATATTCAGTCTCTTTGCTGTGATCTGTTTAGTTTTTTTGGGGGAGTGTTTGTTATAGAGGCTTTGGGCATTTTTTTGAAAATTATTTGTAATTTCATTCATATCTGTATATGTTTCAAGCTCATTTTGCCAATCGATGTTATTCATAGCTGCTATAAAAGTTGTTACTGCTTGTCTCGTTATGTAGTCCCGAAGGTTTTCTTTAGTGATGTCTAAATACCAGTACACACATACTCACCTATGTACTCCCACATTATAACTTCAACAATCACTTTGAACTTTTTATCCATTTTTGACAGGAATATAACGAACCATTGTTTTTCCACAAAAAGCATTTTTGGGCTATAAGAATATATCCTTTATCTATACAAATTTAATTCACTTTTAATTAATAATCTACTTTTCAACTAAGAAATAATTACTGTCCTACTGTACAACTATGATAAAATCCTAGTGTTAAGTAGTCTGTAAGCCAAGTTGCCTTACAGACTGTAAGTTGGCCCAGAATTCCTAGGCCCATAATAGAGGCACTCTTTGCATTGCAACCCACTATTGTAAATATAAAATCTCAATGTACTGTTTGCAAAGACATAAAATAAATAAAGTAAATAAATAAAATGTCTTGGGGCAGTTTGCCCAGATTAGTTTGAGAAAGGTTGGGTAGTGGTCTTAGTGTTGTCTGTGATTATACCTAAATTTTAAAGGGGATATGGTTTTGTCCAGATGTGGTCTTTTAAAGGGAGATGCTTGTCTGGGAGATTCTTGTAGGTTCAGATATTGTTGGTAGCAACAGGGAGTTACTCATTGTGTTTGTGAATTCGGTTACTTGTGGGTCCTGGGCGTTAGTATGTTTATGTTGAAATCTCCTGTTATTTGTAGGTGGTCTTTATCATGTGTGCATCAGTAATTATGTTTCCTAGTTTTTCACTGAAGTGGAAATGTTTGACTGTGGTACCCCTGTAGTGTTTAAATGTAAAGGGTTTTTTTTAGTTTTTTTCATTTAAATTTGGCTATGATATATTCCCATTTTCACCCTTGTGCAGGATTTATTGATACATTCGAGTTGTTTTGAGAAATTTTTAGCTGTTCCTTCCCTTCTGGTCTGTTCACATTTGGGGAAACCCATGTAGCCAAAAAATTATATAACATCGTAATTCAGGTTTAAGGGCCCGGTTTTTCTGTGAGTGTGATATTGATATATTGGAATAAAGGGGAAACGAGTAATGCGTGAGGTCATCATAATTTTGCTCAAGGATCTGAATTGTAGTTAAAGATTTTTATATTATTGTTTGCACGATAATGTCTTTGCTTGGTCTGCTTTTTAGAAATTTACGTTACTGTTGATTAAAAATTTTTTCATTTAGTAAAATTTAATCAGGATCTATGTCTGTAATCATGGGAGAAGAAATTTTTAAAAACTAGTTTTTTTGAGTAAAATAATATAAGTTATAATGAATCTACAACTAACTATGAATAAGACCTGTAATTATTCAAACATATACAAATCTAAAAGAAAAAGGGATTATTAAAAAAACAGATAATTCATTATACACTTCGCATCAAATAGCCCCTTTTAATTTTTTAACAAATGTGAGTTTATGAACTACGGTAGATTTTTCACAACTAAATGAAGGAGCTATGAAATAATAAAAGAATGTTTTAAAAAAAAAATCAGTGCACCTGAGGTGCAATAGCACCTGGGGTACATACCCCTGGGGTAGTCAGTAGCACCTGAGGTAGTCAATAGCACCTGAGGTAGTCAGTACACCTGGGGTAGTCAGAGCCCCCTGAGAGTCGCAGCCCCTGGGGTCAGCAGCACTGAGGATAGCAGCACCTGAGGTAGTCATAACCCCTGGGGATATAGCACCTGAGGTAGTCAGTACACCTGAGGTAGTCAAGCACCTGAGGATCAGAGCACCTAGGTAGTCAGTAGCACCTGAGTTCATTACACCTGAGGTAGTCAGAAACACCTGAGGTAGTCTTTTGCACCTGAGGTATCAGTAGCCCCTGGGGTATCACACCCTGAGGGTAGTCAGCAGCCCTGGGTATCAAAACACTGAGGTAGTCAGTAGCACCTGAGGTAGTCAGTAGCCCCTGGGGTATCATAGCACCTGAGGTAGCGTAGCACCTGGGGTAGTCATAGACCTGAGGTACAGTGCCCTGGGGGTGTCAGTAGAAATGAGGTAGTCACAACCTGGGTAGTCAGTAGCCCTGAGGTATAAAATAGCACCTAGGTAGTCAAACACCTGAGGTATCATAGCACCTGAGGTATCAGTGCCCCTGGGTGTCAGCACACCTGAGGTAGTCAGCAGCACCTGGGGTTTAAGTCCAAGTACCTGGGGTAGTCAGCAGCACCGGGATCAGTGCACCGAGGTAGTCAGTAGCACCTGGGGTAGTCGTGCACCTGAGGTAGTCAAAAAACCTGAGGTATCAATAGACCTGGGGTAGTCAGCAGCACCTAGGTAGTCAGCAGCACCTGAGGTAGTCATAGCACCTGGGTAGTCAGCACACCTGAGGTAGTAGCACCTGGGTGTCAGTAGACCTGAGGTAGTCAGAGCCCCCTGAGGGTATTTTCACCGGGGGTATCAATAGCATGGGTAGTCAGTAGCCATGGGGCGTGCACCTGGGGTGTCATGCCCCTGAGGTGCGTAGCACCTGGGGGTTTCAGTAGCACCGGGTAGTCAGTCCCCACCTGAGGAAAGTCATAGTACCTAGGTAGTCAGCAGCCCCTGAGGTAGTCATAGTACCTGGGATCAGCAGCACCTGAGGTAGCAGTGCACCTGGGGTAGTCATACCCCTGAGGGTAATAGCACCTGGGGTATTCAATACACCTAGGTATCAGTAGCACCTGAGGGTAAATACCCCTGAGGTAGTCAATAGCACTGGGGTAGTCAATAGCACCGAGGTAGTCATAGCACCTGAGGTATAAATAGCACCTGGGGTATAAATAGCACCTGGGGAGTCTAGCACCTGAGGTTAATGCACCTGGGGTGTAAATAGCACCTGAGGTATCAATACACCTGAGGTAGTCGTACACCTGAGGTAGTCATAGACCTGGGATCAATAGCACCAGGTAGTAAATAGCCCCTGGGGTATCAGTAGCACCTGGGGTATCAAACCCCTGAGGTAGTAAATAGCACCGGGGAGTCAGTGCACCGAGGTAGTCAATGACCTGAGGATCAATAGCACCTGAGGAGAAAATAGCCCTGAGGTAGTGTACACCGAGGTTAAATTTCACCTGAGGTAGTCAATAGCACCTGAGGTATCAATAGCACCTGAGGTATCAGTAGCACCTGGGTAGTAATAAAACCTGGGGTGTCAATAGCACCTGAGGAGTCGTAGCCCCTGAGTAGTCAATGCACCTGGGGTAGTAAATAGCCCCTGGGGTAGTCAGCACCCCTGGGGTAGTCAGCAGCACCGGGTAGTCAAAGCACCTGGGGTAGCAGTAGCCCCGAGGTAGTCAATAGCACCTGAGGAGTCAATAGAACCGGGAGAAATTTTAATAAATGTGCATATGGAAAAAGGGGAAAAAAAAAAAATTTATATCCCCCTAAAATTTTGTTCTTTAATTATTGTTAAAAACAGGAGTATAGCAATACAAATAAAGGGCAGTGCTGTATTGGTTTTTAGAAAAATTATTTCAGGAGAAATAAAAAAAGGGACAAAATTAATTAGGGTAAAAAAAAACCTTAACCAAAAAAACGGTCCAAGCAATCTAGTTCACATGTGTAGTGCTACAAAAGAGATCCAAGTTTTTTTTTTTACGTATTTTCAAAAACAGTGGGGCCCCGCATAACGATTTAATCGTTCCTGAGAGTCTTGTTATGCGAAATTTCGTTATGTGAATGAATTTTTTCCCCCTAAGAAATAATGGAAATCAAATTAAATCTGTGCAAGACCCCCAAAAGTATGAAAAAAAAAATTTTACCACATAAATAAAATTTTTTTTTTTTTTTTCCCCCCAAAAAAAGAGAAGGATACATGCACAATAGTAGGTAGTAATGAATATATATTGTGCATGTATTGTCTACTAAATGAAGAATAAATGACACTTATTTTTTGAAGATGCAGCAATATGATGAGCCCTTGCCCCTGGGAGGCCTTTTCCTCCTGATACTGTAGGTTTCTTTTTTGGCATTTTTTCCCCAAAACAGGCCTTATCACACTGTGTAGTCACTATGATTCTTAAATTCCTAAAAACTAACCTTTGCGGGCTTTTTTTCCCACAATATGAGCACTAGTTCCGCTTTTTCCATGTTCATTGGGTTTTAGCGATGGAGGGGTTTCCCTGGGAGCAAAATTAAGGACCCCCAAGTAAATAAGTAGACAGTCTTTGATGACACTGCTTTTCGGGTTTCCTGGGTGACAACCCCCTGGGGTTTTTTGTTTCTTGGTATTCTCAATAAGCCACACCAACAACGTGTGCTACAGCAGCAGCAGCTGACAGTGCTACAGCAGCAGCTGACAGTGGTACAGCAGCAGCAGCAGCAGCAGCAGCAGCAGCTGACGGTGCTACAGCAGCAACAGCTGACAGTCCTACAGCAGCAGCAGCAGCTGACAGTGCTACAGCAGCAGCAGCAGCTGACAGTGCTACAGCAGCAGCAGCTGACAGTGCTACAGCAGCAGCAGCTGACAGTGCTACAGCAGCAGCTGACAGTGCTACAGCAGCAGCAGACAGTGCTACAGCAGCAGCAGACAGTACTACAGCAGCAGCAGCAGCTGATGGTGGTACAGCAGCAGCAGCAGCTGATGGTGCTACAGCAGCAGCAGCTGACAGTGCAGCAGCAGCAGCTGACAGTGCTACAGCAGCAGCTGACAGTGCTACAGCAGCAGCAGACAGTGCTACAGCAGCAGCAGATGGTACTACAGCAGCAGCAGCAGCTGACAGTGGTACAGCAGGAGCAGCAGCAGCAGCAGCTGATGGTGCTACAGCAGCAGCAGCAGCTGACAGTGCTACAGCAGCAGCAGCAGCAGCAGCAGTTGACCATGGTACCAGAGTATTTCGATAATATTTCTCACCCTTTTTACCACAGGGTTGGCACTAGAGGCTTTCTTGGGGCCCATGGTCACTTATTTTGCAGATAAAATCACCAAAAACACTGTAATAATATGAAATGTTCTGATTGTATGCTTGGATGTTACCGCGGAGGCTGGCTGGTAAACAATGCCACCGGCGGAACATGTGAGGCTGGCTCAGGCCGCACATTAGACGCGTCTCGGACGAATAGTGTTGAGCGGGTTTTTTAGCGGTATGCGAGGCAAAATCTTAGCGATAAAATGTATCGGTATGCAGTTTTAACGTTATGTGATGCCAACGGTATGCGGGGGTCCACTGTATAACAAAAAAAAAAAAGTAGATCAAAGTTTTTTTACACATTTTCAAATGTAAAAAAACAAAAAGAAGATCTACTTTTTTTACATACTTTCAAATGTTGAAAATACGTATACAGGTCTCCCTCAACATTCGCGAGGGTTAGGGGATCAAGAGCCTCGCGAATGTTGAAAAACCGTGAATGTTTGGTGCCCCAATATATTGTAGGGAAATATAATACAATACTGCTTCCTTAACTTGTTGAACCATGAACAATCATAAAATACATGAAAACATCGTAAATTGTACTAAATATATACATGTTATGGTTTAATAACATGTATGTTATTAAATACCACAGACTCCACCACTGCCTCCACCAATGCCCCCACCACTTCCTCAACCACTGCGAGTCCCTACTACTCTCCCTCCGACCCCCGCAACTGGCAGCCAGCCCTCCCACCACTCAGTGTGGCGAGTGTTTTGTTTGTTCATTATTAGCATATGAGAAGTTTTTACAAAGTAGAAGTGATGCAAGGAGGGAAGAGTATATGGAGAAAAAGAGAGAGGTTAAGAGAGTGGTGAAGCAATGTAAAAAGAGAGCAAATGAGAGAGTGGGTGAGATGTTATCAACAAATTTTGTTGAAAATAAGAAAAAGTTTTGGAGTGAGATTAACAAGTTAAGAAAGCCTAGAGAACAAATGGATTTGTCAGTTAAAAATAGGAGAGGAGAGTTATTAAATGGAGAGTTAGAGGTATTGGGAAGATGGAGGGAATATTTTGAGGAATTGTTAAATGTTGATGAAGATAGGGAAGCTGTGATTTCGTGTATAGGGCAAGGAGGAATAACATCTTGTAGGAGTGAGGAAGAGCCAGTTGTGAGTGTGGGGGAAGTTCGTGAGGCAGTAGGTAAAATGAAAGGGGTAAGGTAGCCGGGATTGATGGGATAAAGATAGAAATGTTAAAAGCAGGTGGGGATATAGTTTTGGAGGGGTTGGTGGATTATTTAATAAATGTATGGAAGAGGGTAAGGTACCCAGGGATTGGCAGAGAGCATGCATAGTTCCTTTGTATAAAGGCAAAGGGGATAAAAGAGAGTGCAAAAATTATAGGGGGATAAGTCTGCTGAGTATACCTGGTAAAGTGTATGGTAGAGTTATTATTGAGAGAATTAAGAGTAAGACGGAGAATAGGATAGCAGATGAACAAGGAGGCTTTAGGAAAGGTAGGGGTGTGGTGGACCAGGTGTTTACAGTGAAACATATAAGTGAACAGTATTTAGATAAGGCTAAAGAGGTCTTTGTGGCATTTATGGATTTGGAAAAGGCGTATGACAGGGTGGATAGGGGGGCAATGTGGCAGATGTTGCAAGTGTATGGTGTAGGAGGTAGGTTACTGAAAGCAGTGAAGAGTTTTTACAAGGATAGTGAGGCTCAAGTTAGAGTATGTAGGAAAGAGGGAAATTTTTTCCCAGTAAAAGTAGGCCTTAGACAAGGATGTGTGATGTCACCGTGGTTGTTTAATATATTTATAGATGGGGTTGTAAGAGAAGTAAATGCGGGGTCTTGGCAAGAGGCGTGGAGTTAAAAGATAAAAATCACACCACAAAGTGGGAGTTGTCACAGCTGCCTTTGCTGATGACATGTGCTCTTGGGAGTTTTCTGAAGAGAAGTTGCAGAGATTGGTGGATGAATTTGGTAGGGTGTGCAAAAGAAGGAAATTAAAGGTGAAATAAGGGAAAGAGTAATGTTATGAGGAAAACAAAAAGATTAGGTGATGAAAGATTGAATATCAGATTGGAGGGAGAGAGTATGGAGGGGTGAAATGTATTAGATATTTGGGAGTGGCTTTTGTCAGCAGATGGGTCTTGAAAGATTGGGTGAATCTGATTTGATGAGGGGAAAAGAGTGAGTGGTGCACTTAGGAGTCTGTGGAGAAAAAGACTTTGTCCTTGGAGGCAAAGAGGGGAATGTATGAGAGTATAGTTTTACCAACGCTCTTATATGGGTGTGAACCCTGGGTGGGGGATGAATTTTTGCTGCGAGGAGAAGGCTGGAGGCAGTGGAGATGTCATGTCTGAGGGCAATGTGTGGTGTGAATATAATGCAGAGAATTCGTATTTTGGGAAAGTTAGGAGGAGGTGCGGGATTACCAAAACTGTTGTCCAGAGGGCTGAGGAAGGGTTGTTGAGGTGGTTCGGACATGTAGAGAGAATGGAGCGAAACAGAATGACTTCAAGAGTGTATCAGTCTGTAGTGGAAGGAAGGCGGGGTAGGGGTCGGCCTAGGAAAGGTTGGAGAGAGGGGATAAAGGAGGTTTTGTGTGCGAGGGGCTTGGACTTCCAGCAGGCTTTACGTGAGCGTGTTTGTAGGAGTGAATGGAGACAAATGGTTTTTAAATACTTGCGTGCTGTTGGAGTGTGAGCAAAGTAACATTTATGAAGGGGTTCAGGGAAACCGGCAGGCCGGACTTGAGTCCTGGAGACGGGAAGTACAGTGCCTGCACTCTGAAGGAGGGGTGTTAATGTTGCAGTTTAAAAACTGTAGTGTAAAGCACCCTTCTGGCAAGACAGTGATGGAGTGAATGATGGTGAAAGTTTTTCTTTTTCGGGCCACCCTGCCTTAGTGGGAATCGGCCAGTGTGATAATAATAATAAAAAAATTATTTGCTATTAAACTACAGTATAAATAATGTAAACCCATTCATGACTGCATATTGGAATGGCTATTCGGACAGGTATTGGACGGTGACATCATGTGTTTACTCTTGAACACGGCAAAGAATCAAACATTCTGCTACTGCTAATAATAATCATAGTAATAATAATAATAATAATAATAATAATAATAATAATAATAATAATACGATATAATTGAAGAAGGAAATTGTACAAAAATACGAGGGAGTGGTTGACACATCGTCAGTGTGACTTTGTTTATGCTGGAGTGAGCATTAGTCTCCCTGCTCTTCCAAACATTTCACAGTAATTCAGCGGTTGAGGCAGTGGTATGTAATAACATATATGTTATAAATAATAATAGTACATATTATTAATAACATGTATGTTATTAACCCTTTAAGGGTCCGTCCCGTAGATCTACGGCTTTACGTTCAGGGTCCAAACCGTAGATCTACGCCAAAATTCTAGCGCCGTCAAATTTAGCATGAGAAGGCTGGGTAGGCCTACATCTAAGAGAATGGGTCTGGGTGGTCAGTGTGCACACCATAGAAAAAATCTGGACACCCACATGGCATTGTGGGAACGCCGGCAAAGTAGCTTTGTTCATAGTGCCTGGCGGCAAGATGCTCTCACTTCCCACTCACTCTCCGGGCGAATTCTGACTCTCCTCTTCACAACTTACAGTTCTAAGACTGATGGAAGTGGGGCTGAAGACGAATTCTATGGTTTTGAACCATATGGTACCATTGTGCCTTTAGGTACAAGGGTACATATGGTACAATGGTGCCATGTCATACAATGGTATCATATGGTACAATGGTATATGGTACCATATGGTACAATGTATGTATAGTACATTGTACCATTTTAGTACATTGTACCATATGGTACAGGGTACAGGGCCCCTAATGGAAATAAATCTGTCGACTTTTTTGGGTTATCTAGGTTCTCCAAACATATGCTGCTAAGTATGATATTCTATGTAACTTTATTTGTGATAACTAAATAAATTACTTATGATGCCCAAAGCAACTTGAGTAAATTTATTAGGTGTACAGAAATACCAATTCCATAGATTATCATACATAGTAGCATATGTTATAAAATCCTAGGACAACGCAAAAAAGTCGCGTGACTTATTTCTATAGTTATCCCTGTATCTGTACCATGGTACCCTGTACCATTGGTACCCTGTACCATATGGTACCCTGTACCAATTGGTACCCTGCACCATATGGTACCCTGCACCATATGGTACCCTGTACCATATGGTACCCTGTACCATATGGTACCCTGTACTGCATGGTACCCTTTACCCTATAGTACAATGTACCTATGGTACCCTGTAATTAAAACCGTGTACCATATGGTCAATAGGTGTTGGTGGCATGAGACACCAGCCAAGACTGAGTGAGTGGCGATGCAAGCTAGCTACTGGATCCGCAGTTTCCGAGACAAAGTGCTTTGTCATCCACCTCAAGGAACACGTTAAAGTTCCTGTACACTTGTAAATATATAATAGAACATTACTAATATACACATTTTTGCATATTTTTGTTGTAAACAACCCATTGTAACCAAAATTAATAAATGAAAATATTAGTGTGTTGAATACAACAGTACCATATGGTACAATTTAACCATGTGGTATCATTGTACTGTATGGTACAATGTACCATATGGTACCGTTGCATTTATATGGTACCATTACACCATAAGGTACCATTGCACCATATGGTACCATTGTTCATATGGTTTGTACCAAATGGTGCCATTCTACATGTGGTACCATTGATCATTTGGTACCATTGTATCATGTGCCACTGTGCCATATTGTACCATATGGTACCATTGTATCATATGATGCTATTGTACCATATGGTACCATTTGCACCCTATGGTATCATTGCACCCTATGGCCCATTGTACCATATGGTATATATGGTACCATTGTACCAAATGGTGCCATTCTACCATGTGGTAACCATTGTATCATATGGTACCATGTATCATGTGCCATTGTACCATATTGTACCATATGGCACCATTGTACCATATGGCACCATTGTACCATATGGCACCATTGTACCATATGGCACCATTGTACCATATGGCACCATTGTTCATATGGCCCATTGTTACCATATGGCACCATTGTCCTATTTGGGACCATTGTACCTATGGCACCATTGTACCATATGGTACCATTGTATTCAACACAATAACCACACTAATTTTTTTCATATTTTGTTTACAATAAACTTGTAAACAAGTTTTGTAAGCAATATAATGATAAACAAATTAGTGCAGTCATTTTTGTTGAATACAAGATGTGTACACTTATACAATATACATTATACTGGTTCACAAAAGGGCCACAATGTTATTAGAAAAAGAAAAAAATTAGAAACGAAGAAAAAGTATAAAAAACATAAAAAAATGGGATTTTGCGGAAGTCACTGATGTTGCCGCCACCCGGTCATTTTGGGTCAACTTCCCGCCGCTGTATCTCCGTAAGTACTGGATCAGAAAAAACTTTTTTTTTTTGTCTTATTACCTTCACAAAAATATACTCTTTAATTCTGTAAGAAAAAAATTAATTTTTTTTTTTTTCAAAATTTCTTGGACACTGGAGCACCACTTCAGATTTTGGCCTTCGACCCTGAAGGGGTTAAATACCACTGCCTCAACCGCTGCCTCAACCACTGCCTCAATCGCTGCCTCACCCACTGCCTCAATCGCGCCTCAACCACTGCCTCAACAGCTGCCTCACCCACTGCCTCAAATCGCTGCCCCAACAGCTGCCTCACCCCATGCCTCAATCGCTTCCTCCAACAGCTGCCTCACCCACTGCCTCAATCGCTGCCTCAACGCTGCCTCACCACTGCCTCAATCGCTGCCTCAACACTGCCTCACCCACTGCCTCAATCGCTTCCTCAACAAGCTGCCTCACCCACTGCTCAATCGCTGCCTCAACAGCTGCCTCACCCACTGCCTCAATCGCTGCCTCAACAGCTGCCTCACCCACTGCCTCAATCGCTTCCTCAACAGCTGCCTCAACCACTGCCTCAATCGCTTCCTCAACAGCTGCCTCACTCACTGCCCCAACAACTGCCTCAACCACTGCCTCAATCGCTGCCTCAACAGCTGCCTCAACCACTGCCTCAACCACTGCCTCAATCGCTGCCTCAACAGCTGCCTCAACAGCTGCCTCACCCACTGCCTCAATCGCTGCCTCAACAGCTGCCTCACCCACTGCCTCAACCACTGCCTCTACCACTCCAGTCGCACTCAATCTACAAGCACCAAACATAATGAATTATTGTGAAATGTTTGGAAGAGCATGGAGACTAATGCTCACTCCAGCATAAACAAAGCCACACTTACGATGTATCAACCACTCCCTCGTATTTTTGTACAACTTCCTTCTTCAATTATATCGTATTTTATATTATTATTATTATTATTATTATTATTATTATGATATTATTTTATTATTATTATTACTATTGTTATTATTAGCTATAGCAGAAATGTTTGATTCTTTGCTGTGTTCAAGAGTAAACACATGATGTCACCGTCTAATACCTCTCCGAATAGCCATTCCAATATGCAGTCATGAATGGGTTTACATTATTTATACTGTAGTTTAATAGCAAATAATGAACAAACAAAACACTCGCCACACTGAGTGGTGGGAGGGCTGGCTGCCAGTTGCGGGGGTCGGTGGGAGGGTAGTTGGGACTCGCAGGTGGCAGGAAACTTGAATATGATTTGGCGGCTGGGAATTTGGTGGCTGGGAATTTGGCGGTTGGGAATTCGCGAATGTGTGAAGCCCGCGATAGCTGAAAACGTCAATGTTGAGGGAGACCTGTGTATACGTTTGGACCGTTTACGGGTTAAATAGATTGACACTATGATATGAAATTAATCTGAGAGTAGGATTTGCCTTATAACATCAAGTTTGAACAATTGATATCACTAAAGAAATTATTTGAGGTAGTTGATACTAGTTAGTAGAAGATGGTACAAGGAATTGCACTGTAGTGTAGTAGGAGCATACACTAGTTTGTTATTAGAGCACTCCAGAGTGGTTGTTATTATAATTAATATTATTATTAATTTTTATAATTAGTATTATTTTTATTATTATTATTAACCCTTTGAGGGTCCGTCCCGTAGATCTACGGCTTTATGTTCAGGGTCCAAACCGTAGATCTACGTCATGAGCTCAGCTCACTCTGATAAACTGTGAGTGGTACATTTGGGCCTAGATATGAGAGAATACATCTACGTGGTATGTGTGCACCACATAAAACAGATCCTGCAGCACGCTGTGTATAATGAGAGAAAAAACTGAAATCATGATTTTTCGATTGAAACAGCGACTTTGCAGTGTTTTTTCGTATGTTTTTTATAGTTCTATTTGCGATTTCTTGGTTTCATTTGATAGAATGGAAGACATATTACAGAAATAGAGATGATTTTGATTGGTTTTAGCACTGAAAATGGCTTGAAACTGAGCTCAAAGTAGCAGAAATGTTAAATTTTTGCCGATATTCAAGAGTAAACAAACGACCTCACACGTCTAATACACGCCAGCTGCTGGGTCTAATATGCATTCACAAATATGGCGATGATATTTATACAATTATTACAGTATTGCATAACAGTAAATCTTCTATTTTTTGGTGTAAATAAAAATTCATTATGTGAATAAAAAATCAAAATGGAATTTATTTGTAAAGCCTCAAAACGTAACTAATGAACAGAGGAAATGTTAGTTTAGTTCCAGGAATACCTACATTGTTTATTCTGGACCCTATTTTGAAATTGGAATATTTTGAACTTTGTGTTAAATTGGCCAAATTACCAATTTCCGATCACTTTATTTTGTAGTTGAAACAGTTGACTTGGCGATTTCTTGTGCTCAATCGATAGAATAGAAGTAATGCTAGTGAAATAGCTAAGAATTTGGTTGACTGGAATAATGTAATTGGCCTGAAATGGGAGTCAAAGTCGGCAAAATCGCCGATTCGTAAATATCGCTGACACATCAAAATTCGCAAGAGCATAATTTCGTCAATTTTCCATCAAATTTCTTACTTTTTGTTTTATTACCTTCACAAAATGATTCTCTACTATTTCATAAGAAAAAATAACAAATTTTTTTTTTTAAATTCTTGGACACTGGGGCACCACTTCAGATTTGGGCCTTGGACCCTGAAGGGGTTAATATTATTATTATTAATTATTATTACTGCATCCCACTGATACAGCTAACAAGATAAAAGACTTCTTCTCAAAAATAGGATCTAATCTCGCCAGTAAAATCCCATGTACCAACACCTGTGCCGGGGACTACCTAGATGGGAATTTCCCAAATTCCTTCTATCTTGTACCAACTGAGCTCACGGAAGTCACCGAGATTATAAAGTCACTTAAAAATAACTCAGGGAATCTGTCTCATGTCCCACCATTGTTGTTCAAGCGAGAGGCCCATGTCCTTTCACATGCTATTACATTACTTTTTAATGAGTCACTAGAAACTAGCACTTTCTGACACTACTCAAGACAGCAAGGGTTACACCAATACATAAAGGTGGTGACCCTACAGATGTAAACAACTATAGGCCAATATCTAACTTACCATTGCTATCCAAAATCGTCGAGAAACTCGTGCACAGGAGACTATGTAGTCTCCAGTTTGGATTCAGGAAAAATAAAAGCACTAATGATGCAATTGTAAAAATGCTAGATCTGCTTTATACAGCATTGGAAAACAAGGAATATCCACTAGGAACATAGTAATTCTAGGGGACTTCAAATTTGGTCAGATTGATTGGAATTTCATGACTGGGAATTTAGAATCTAACAATTTCTTAGAAATAGTTCAGGATTGTGTATTGAAGCAGTTTGTGACAGAGCCTACAAGGGGAAATAACCTGCTTGATTTGGTTCTGGCAAACAAGGAAACCCTTGTTAATAATTTAGAAACAACAGAGGAACTCAGAACAAGCGATCACAAATCAATTACCTTTAGCATTGAATGGAGTATGATAGTAGGGATAATTCAGTAATGGTCCCAGATTTTCACTTAGCAGATTACAATGGGCTTAGAGAACACTTATCATCTGTGGACTGGAGTAACGAAGAGAGCTGTCAGTATGACAGCTTTCTTAACGCAATACATGCCACCCAAAGGACATTTATCCCATATAAGGAAATTAGATCAAATAGAAATGACCCCAAATGGATGAATAATAGGCTCAAATATCTTTTAGGACAGAAGGAAGGAATTTATAGGCGTATCAAAAGATATTGACATTAAGAGGGACGTAAAAAGGGGATAAGAAAAGCTAAAGGGACTATGAAATTAAAGTTGCTAGGGATTCAAAAACTAAAACAAAAAGTTTTTTCCAGGTTTATAGAACAAAAGTTAGTGATAAGATAGGTCCCCTTAAAAATAACTCTCGGCATCTCACTGACAAGGAGAATGAAATGTGCTCTATTCTTAATAATTATTTTCTCTCGGTTTTCACTCGGGAAGACACTGACTAATATCCCAGTAATTAATTTTTGTAGTGGGCTTGAAGATGATAAATTATGCAATATCACAGTCACTAGCGAAATTGTTATCAAACGGATAGACCAGTTAAAGCAAAATAAATCCCTGGGCTCTGATGAACTTTTTTCAAGGGTTCTTAAAGAGTGTAAAATGGAACTCTGTGAACCTTTAACTAATATTTTTAATTTATCTCTTGAAACAGGTGTAGTGTCTGATATGTGGAAGATGGCTAATGTAATTCCTATTTTTAAAACAGGGGACAAGTCATTACTGTCAAATTACCACCCTATAAGCCTAGCCTCAATTGTAGGCAAATTACTAGAGTCAGTTATAGCTGATAATATAAGAAGCCATCTCGATAGGCATAATTTGATTAATGATACTCAACATGGTTTCACCAGGGGCCGTTCCTGCCTAACTAATTTATTAACCTTCAGCAAAGCTTTTTAGGCCATTGATCAGGATAAAGAATTCGATATTGTTTATTTAGATTATAGTAAGGCTTTTGATAGAGTACCACATCCGAGACTGTTGAAGAAAGTGGCTGTTCATGGCATTGGGGGAAAAATGCTGTCATGGATCGAGTCATGGCTCACTAATAGGAAGCAGAGTGTGTGCATAAATGGGGTTAAATCTGAGTGGGGAGGATTTGAAACATGTGGCATTCTGCAGGGATCAGTTTTGGGCCCATTGTTGTTTATAATAGTATATATAAACGACCTTGACGAGGGAATTACTAGTGACATGAGCAAATTTGCTGATGACACGAAGATAGGTAGGATAATCGATTCAGACGATGTCTCACAACTTCAGGAAGATTTAGACAAACTCAATTCATGATCAGTAAAGTGGCAGATGCAGTTCAATGTAGATAAATGTAAAGTTCTAAAGCTCAGAAATGTCCATAAGCCTAGCACCTACCAGCTTAATAATGTTGAACCTAGCCGTATAGAATGCGAAAAGGGTTTGGGGGTTATGGTAAGCAGCAATCTTAAACCAAGACAGCAGTGCCTAAGCGTGCATAATAAGGAAAATAGATTGCTGGGATTTATATCAAGATATGTAAGCAACAGAAGTCCAGCGGTTATACTTTAGCTTTATATATCATTAGTAAGGCCTCGCCTAGATTATGCAGCTCAGTTCTGGTCTCCATATTACAGAACAGACATAAATTTGTTAGAAAACATTCAGCGTAGAATGACTAAATTAATACATAGCATTAGAAATCTTCCTTATGAAGAAAGATTGAAGACCCTTAAATTACATTCACTTGTTAGACAAAGAATGAGGGGAGACATGATCGAAGCGTATAAGTGGAAGATGGGTATTAATAAAGAGGATATAAATAAGGTCATGAGGATATCTCTCCAGGAGGATTCAAATTAGACAAGTTTAGATTTAGAAAGGATGTAGGAAAGTATTGGTTTGGAAGTAGGGTAGTTGATGAGTGGAACAGTCTACCTAGTTGGGTTATTGAGGCTAAAACCTTGGGTAGTTTCAAATATAGGTTGGATAAATACATGAGTGAGATGGGTTGGATTTGAGTGGGACTTGCATATGAGAGTGGATAGAGTTGTCAGAGCTTATTTCTTGGATGGCATTGAAAATTGGGTTGGGCAAATGTTTTGTTAGTCGGATGGATTATAAAGGACCTGCCTAATATGGGCCAACAGGCCTGCTGCAGTGTTCCTCCTTATGTTCCACTGTGTGTGTGTGTATATATATTTTATATATATATATATATATATATATATATATATATATATATATATATATATATTATATATATATATTATATATATATATTAAAGGTAGGGGTTGTGGACCAGGTGTTTTTCGGAAACATATAAGTGAACAGT
>NC_069415.1:45149948-45165712 GCF_026875155.1 Cherax quadricarinatus
TTTTAAGGGACAACTGTTTTTAAACAGACACCTGCCCCTCCACCTTATAGTCTTTATATTAATGTTTCAATTTACATTGAAATTTTGTAAACTGAATAAACATGTGCATTATCTTACTACTGTAAATAATTTCAAATTTAGATATTGACATCTTTCATAAAATCAGTTACTATTAAGATTACTCAAAAATGTTTGGGTTATATGAGCTTCCCCAACAGTGGTAATGGATATGTACTTCACCCTGATTGTTTTCCCTAACTCATGCATTTTTAAGTTTTTCAAAAAAATTTTGAATCTTAATAGGGAATTTTATTTAAGAGATTTAACTTAAGTTTAGTATTTGCAATGGAAGAAAAAAACTGGAAATGTGTTTATGATAGTTTACTAACAAATATATGAAGTCTAAATGCCCGGAGATGGAGAGGAAGAAGAGAAGAGAGGACAAAGAGAGAGAGAGAGAGAGAGAGAGAGAAAGGAGAGAGAGTGAAGAGAGAGAGGAAAGAGAGAGTGGAGAGAGAGAGAGAGAGGGGAAGAAAAGAGGAGAGAGAGAGAGAGAGAGAGAGAGAGAGAGAGAGAGGAGAGAGAGAGGAAGGGGGGGGGGGGGGCAACACTTCCAGCTCGTCGGCCCACTGCTGCCCTCACTACCCACCCCGCTATAAACACCACCCACCCACGATACTCCACCCCACCCACGATATTTCCACCCCACCCACATACCACCACCCACCCTCTCTCTCCTGTGAACTTCATTGTAAACCTACAAGCCTCCTCTGGGATGACTTCACACCGCAAATAGCAAGAATATCTACGCTATCTGGCTATTGTCCCAGTAGTTACTGCAGTGTTTGTGGGTATACCACAAGGGACAAAATTCTTCTTAGATGTAAGGCGCCTACTTGTTCAACTACTGCCACACAGATTTGCATTCCAGAAGAAGAATTTTGTTGCAGCCATGAAAACCATGTTGTAAATCTTGCAAACAAGGCAGCCAGGAAGCTTACAGCACTTCGCCCGTATCTCGCATCTGCTTGACAGCAGGGTTGCAAGATCCTGATGAGGCACAAAATACGCTCACACCCCTTGAGTATGCTCCACTTTCTTGGTTTTTCCTGCCCCCCCCCCCTCATCTGTGGGCTGCTTGCAGAGTAGAGAACAGAGCAAAAACATCTCATCTCCGCCTGGACCCATCCTGGATAGATCTATCATTTCAGCAGAGCCTTCAACATAGGAGGGATGTGGGTGGCCTTACTGTTATGTAAAAGGCCAATATTGTCAAAATACCACACTTGGATCCACTTCGAGGACAGCGTGAAACAAGCTTTTATGCCACAAGACGGGCAGGGAAAACAGCAACTTCACTCTGGCTGTACCCTTCTCCAGAAAAAATCACTCCATCTTTAGATCATACAAACCCAGGATGACTCGAGTATGGAACAATTCGTACAGCATAAATGTGTCAACGAGATAAAATCAGTTGATCAAATGAAAATGCTGGCCCACAGATGGCTCCAACCCTTCATCCTGTTCCCTACTTTAAAGTTCATAACAATAACAATGCTTTTTAAATGAGCTGATGTAGGTAACAGCTCTTAGCTTGCCAATAAATTTAGGAATCCTTAACCTGAAAATAGCTTGTCAATAAATCTGGGGACCTTAACCTTGTCAAACCTGGTAAAAAAAAAAAAAAAAAAAAAAAAAAAGAGAGGAAAAAGGAGAAAAAGGGGAGGAGAGAGAGAGGAGGGAGGGGGGAGGGGAGGGGAGGGGGGGAGGGGAGGGGGGGGGAGGGAGGGGGGGGGGGAGGGGGGAGGGGGGGGGGGGGGGGAGGGGAGAGGAGGGGGGAGGGGAGAGGGGGGAGGGGGGGAGAAGGGGGGGAGGGGAGGGAGAAGGGAGGGAGGGGGGGGGGGAGGGAGGGAGGGGGGGAGGGGAAAAGGGGGAGGGGAGGGGGGGGGGGGGAGAGGGGGGGAGGGAGGGGGGAGGGAGGGAGGGAGGGGAGGGGGAAGGGAGGGAGGGGGGAGGGAGGGAGGGGGAGGGGGGGGATAGGGGGGAAAAGGGGAGGGGGGGGGAAAGAGAGAGGGGGGAGGGGGAAGAGAGGGGGGAGGGGGGAAGGAAAAAGGGGGAGGGAGGGAGGAAAAAGGGAGGGAGGAAAAGAAAGGGGGATAAAGAGAAAGGGGGGTAAAGAAAGGGAGGTAAAGAGAGGGGGGGTAAAGAGGAGGGGGGTAAAGAAAGGGGGTAAAGAGAGAGGGAGGTAAAGAGAGAGGGGGGGAAAGGGGGGGGAGGGGTTAAAAGAGGAGGTAAAGAGAGAGGAAAGAGAGAGGTAAAGAGAGAGGTAAAGAAGGGGGAAAGAAAAAGGGGAGGGGAGAGAGAGGAGAGAGAGAGGGGGAGGGGAGAGAGGAGGGGAGAGAGGGGGGGGGGAGAGGAGGAGAGAGGACCAGTGTGGGAAGGGAAAAGAACTTGACAGACGGACCACCTGTTTGAGACCTGTTCTCAAAAAAAAAAACCAGCAGGTTTCCCCGAATTGATAAACACTCTCACCGTCCCCCCTCACCCCCACCCCTTCCAGCCCAGCGGTGGTACTGTCCCTTATACAAGCCCAAAAAACCCAAATCCCTGCAGCTGCCTCGCACCCTACCTTCTCAGGGGCAGGCACCTTCAGCCCTACCACCCCCCCCAAAGCTGACCAATCATGAGGAGCCATCTTTTCAGTTTTTCCGGGTGGGCCAACATTAGAGGTTTCATTTACTAATGTTGGACAGCTACCATAGCTTTTTGGAACACCGGCTCCTGACTGAAGTGTTGTTGAAAAAAATTTTTTGGGTGAAGGGGGTCCAGAAAATTTTGCAAGAATTGCTGGCTACACCTCTGGATGAGAAAAAACGGGGAAGGGCAAGGGGAGGTGTTGCTGTGGCTTCCTAAAAGTGTTTATGCCCCGCACATTGCGTTGCCATCCCTATCATCTTGAAAAAATGTTCTTCAAGCTCTGCTAAAACCAGTCTCTGTACTAGCATGTGCCATGTACAGACCCCAGCGGGAACATGCAGACCCCATCAACTTCCTAAAGGAAAATATTGCTCCCCTTTTCTACAACACAAAATTCAACTATAATTTTTGTTTTGGGGATAACCAAAAACTTTTTAAAAGGGACTTTGTGACCCCCTTGCAGTATTTTTACATGAGAAATTTTTTTTTTTATTTCCCCACTACACTCTGGCTCCCCCCTTGACCCATAGGAGTGACTGGCAGAAGGGAGAGTCACTTGTCAACCCCTTGGCTCGTGGATCGTTGACCCCCAAGGGGTGTTTTTTGACACTTAAATCCCAACAGAACGAGGGAGGATCCACCGCACAACTGGTATGGGGAAAAAGGGGAATTGGCCAGCCCCTTTGCTTACGCACTTCGCTGTATCTCGCTCTAATTGACAGTGGGGTGCAAGATTTTTGTACGGGCACAAGTACGCTCACACCTTGAGTATACCCCACTTTCTTGGTTTGCCTGCCCCCTCTCATTGCGACTGCTTGACGGAGAAAAGAAAAAAGGCAAGATGTCTCATCTCTTGCCTGGACCCATCCTGGTGATCTACATTTTTAGCGAGCCTTTAAAATAGAGGGATGTGGGGGGCCTTATGTTATTACAAGGCCAATATTGTCAAAGTACCACACTTGGATCCATTTGGGACAGCAAAACAAGCTTTTATGCCCAAGATGGGCAGAAAGGGGAGCAACTTCACTCTGGTGTAAACCCTTTTCCAAAACCCCTTTATTCATTGAGATCCATTAACAGGATGACTCGATATGGAAACCCTTTGTACGCATAATGATGTCAACGGTAAAGTCAGTTGATCAAATTTAAAATGTGGCAACAGATGGTCCCCAAATTACCTGTTTCCTACTTGTTGTCCATAACAATAAAAAATGCTTTTAAAGATGATGTAGGTAACAGCTCTTAGCTTGCCCAAAAAAGTTTTGGATCCTTTAAACCCGTAAATGCTTGTCAATAAACTAGGGACCTTTAACCCGGTATAAAAAAAAAAAAAAAAAAAAAAAAAAAAAAAAAAAAAGGAAGTGAGTGAGTGAGTGTAGGTGTCATGGTTTTTAGAACCTCTTTACTGTCATTCCCTCCTTTCCCCCTGATCTTGTTCTCTCTCTCTCTCCTCCTCTGTTCCTTCATTTTCTTTTTTTTTCTTTTCCGCCCCATAGAAAAAAGCAGATTAAAACACATTAAGATGTACGTCATGAATAACATCTAAACTACAAAGAGCAAAGTTATTCCAATCCTTAACCCCTTCAGGGTCCAAGGCCAAAATCTGAAGTGGTGCTCCAGTGTCCAAGAAATTTTGAAAAAAAAAAAAAAAAATTATTTTTTCTTACAGAATTAAAGAGTATATTTTTGTGAAGGTAATAAGACAAAAAAAAAGTTTTTTCTGGTCAGTACTTACCGAGATACAGCGGTGGGAAGTTGACCCAAAATGACCGGGTGGCGGCAACATTAGTGACTTCCGCAAAATCCCATTTTTTTATTTTATGTTTTTTTTATACTTTTTTCTTTTCTTTTCTAATTTTTTTCTTTTTCTAATAACATTTGTGGCCTGTGAGACCAATACAGTGGACCCCCGGTTAACGATTTTAATCCGTGCAAGAGGGGTAATTGTTATGCGAAATAATCGTTATGTGAATGAATTTTCCCCATAAGAAATAATGGAAATAAAATTAATCCGTGCAAGACACCCAAAAGTATGAAAAAAAATTTTTTTTACCACATGAAATGTTAATTTTAATACACACAAACTGAAAAAGGCATGCACACTTACATGACACTTACTTTTATTGAAGATCTGGTGATGATTGATGGGATGGGAGGAGGGGAGAGCATTATCTTCTTACTGTTTAGAAGGGGAATCCCCTTCCATTAGGACTTGAGGTAGCAAGTCCTTTTCTGGGGTTACTTCCCTTCTTCTTTTAATGCCACTAGGGCCAGCTTCAGAGTCACTGGACTTCTTTGCACAAGATATCTGTCCATAGTGGCCTGTACCTCTCGTTCCTTTATGACTTGCCTAAAGTGTTTCACAACATTGTCAGTGTAATAATCACCAGCACGGCTTGCAATAGCTGTGTGGAGGGTGATTTTCATCCATGAAGGTTTGCACTTCAAGCCACTTTGCACAGATTTCCTTAATCTTTGTAGTAGGCAACTTCTTCAATTTCTCTCTCCCTCCTCTGAACCAGTTTCCCCAGGTCTGGCCTCTTGCTCTTGAAGTTGATCTATCAGCTCATCAGTGGTTAGTTCTTCATTGTCCTCCTCCCCCAACTCTTCCACATCCTCCCCACTAACCTCCAACCCCAAGGACTTTCCCAATGCCACAATGGATTCCTCAACTGGCATAATCATCTCAGGGTTACCCTCAAAACCCTTCAAAATCCCTTTTGTCTACACATTCTGGCCACAGTTTCTTCCAAGCAGAGTTCAAGGTCCTCTTAGTCACTTCCTCCCAAGCCTTACCTATAAGGTTTACACAATTGAGGATATTAAAGTGATCTCTCCAAAACTCTTTTTAGGAGTCAGTTGAGTTTCTGAGGTCACTACAAAGCACCTTTCAAACAGAGCTTTTGTGTACAGTTTCTTGAAGTTGGAAATAACCTGCTGGTCCATGGGCTGCAGGAGAGGAGTGGTATTAGGAGGCAAAAACTTCACCTTAATGAAAACTCATGTCCCCATAAAGTCGCTCTGCCACGTCTGTAGGATGACCAGGGGCATTGTCTAACACCAGGAGGCACTTAAGTTCTAATTTCTTTTCAGTTAGGTAATCTTTCACATTGGGGGCAAATGCATGGTGTAACCAGTTATAGAAAAATTCCCTAGTGACCCATGCCTTACTGTTTGCCCTCCACAGCACACACAAATTATCCTTGAGGACATTCTTTTGCCTGAACGCTCTGGGAGTTTCAGAGTGATACACTAATAAAGGCTTCACTTTGCAATCACAGTAGCATTGGCACACTGAAAGGAGTAAGCCTGTCTTTCATAGGCTTATGTCCTGGGAGTGCCTTTTCCTCCTGGTAATGTAGGTCCTGCTTGGCATTTTCTTCCAGAACAGGCCTGTTCATCACAATTAAAACACTTGTTCAGGTTTCAGTCCTTCAGTTTCTATGTACTCCTTGAATTCCTGCACATATTTTTCAGCCGCTTTGTGGTCCGAACTGGCAGCCTCACCATGCCTTATCACACTATGGATGCCACTACGCTTCTTAAATCTCTCAAACCAACCTTTGCTGGCCTTAAATTCACTCACATCATCACTAGTTGCAGCATTTTTTTTAATTAAATCCTCATGCAAAATTCCTAGCCTTTTCACATATGATCGCTTGAGAGACGCTATCTCCTGCTATCTGTTTTTCATTTATCCACACCATAAGAGTCTCTCAACATCTTCCATCACTTGCGATCTTTGTTTCGAAAACACAGTTAAACCTTGGCAAGAACAGCTTCCTTGATTGTCTTTCTGGTGCCCACAATAGTAGCGATGGTTGATTGGGGTTTCTTGTACAGCTTGACTAGGTCGGCTATACGCACTCCACTTTCATACTTATCAATGATCTCTTTCTTCATTTCTATAGTAATTCTCACCCTTATTGGTGTAGGGTTGGCACTAGAAGCTTTCTTGGGGCCCATGGTCACTTATTTTCCAGAAACAGCACCGAAAACACTGTAATAATACGAAATATTCCGAGTGTATGCTTGGATGTTACCGCGGAGGCTGGCTGGTAAACAATGGCACGGGCGGCACATGTGAGGCTGGCTGAGGGCGCACATTGGACGCGTCTCGGACGAAAATCGGTGAGCGGGTTTTTAATCGGTATGCGCGGCAAAAATTTTGCGATTAAAGTAAGCGGTATGCGAAATAATCGCTATGTGATGCCATCGTTATGCGGGGGTCCACTGTATAATGTATATTGTATAAGTGTACACTCATTGTATTCAACACAATAACTGCACTAATTTGTTTATCATTATATTGCTTACAAAACTTGTTTACAAGTTTATTGTAAACAAAATGATGAAAATATTAGTGCGGTTGTGAATACAACGGTACCATATGGTACAATGGTGCCATATGGTACAATATGGTACAATGGCACATGATACAATGGTACCATATGATACAATGGTACCACATGGTAGAATGGCACCATTTGGTACAATGGTACCATACAGTACTATATGGTACAATGGTGCCATAGGGTGCAATGGTACCATAGGGTGCAATGGTACCATATGGTACAATAGCATATGATACAATGGTACCATATGGTACAATATGGCACAATGGCACATGATACAATGGTACCATATGATACAATGGTACCACATGGTAGAATGGCACCATTTGGTACAATGGTACCATATGATACAATGGTACCATATGGTTGCAATGGTACTTTATGGTACCATATGGTGTAATGGTACCATATGGTACCATATGATGCAATGGTACCATATGGTACATTGTACCATACAGTACAATGATACCATATGGTTCATTGTACCATATGGTACTGTTGTATTCAACACACTAATATTTTCATTATTATTTTGGTTACAATAGTTGTTTACAACAAAAATATGGAAAAATGTTGTATATTAGTAATGTTCTATTATATATTTACAAGTGTACAGGAACTTTACGTGTTCCTTGAGGTGGATGACAAAGCACTTTGTCTCGGGAACTGCGGAGTCATTAGCTAGCTTGCGTCGCCACTCACTCAGTCTTGGCTGGTGTCTCATGCCACCAACACCTATTGACCATATGGTACATGGTATATGTTACAGGGTACCATATGGTACATTGTACTATATGGTAAAGGGTACCATGCAGTACAGGATAACATATGGTGCAGGGTACCATATGGTACAAGGTACCATATGGTACAGGGTACCATATGGTACAGGGTACCATATGGTACAGGGTACCATATGGTACAGGGTACCATATGGTACAGGGTACCATATGGTACAGGGTACCATATGGTACAGGGTACCATATGGTACAGGGTACCATATGGTACAGGGTACCATATGGTGCAGGGTACCATATGGTGCAGGGTACCATATGGTGCAGGGTACCATATGGTGCAGGGTACCATATGGTACAGGGTACCATATGGTGCAGGGTACCATATGGTACAGGGTACCATATGGTACAGGGTACCATATGGTACAGATACAGGGATAACTATAGAAATAAGTCACCCTGACTTTTTTGCGTTATCCTAGGATTTTATACATATGCTACTATGTATGATAATCTATGTAATTGTATTTCTGTACACCTGAATAAACTTACTCAAGTGCATGTGGCATCATAAGTAAGTTTATTTAGTTATACACAAATAAAGTTACATAGAATATAATACTTTATTTATTTATTTATTTATTTATTTACAATTTGAGCACACATACAGAGGTACAAAAAAAAATACAGATAAGAGCAGCATGCCAAAGCCACTTATACTATGCATAGCATTACGGGCTGGCTTAAAATTAACTTAAGATTAACTAAGCAATGATGAAATCAGTGATAAAAATTAATGTAAACAGATTACTATAAAGCACAAGTGAGTATTACAAAGACAGGTCATATGGTTGCATGCATTGCTGTACATTCAGTAGAATGGAGTATTCTGTTAGGTAGTGTATTTAAAAAATAATAAAGTTAGATTGGGTTTTAGGTTTAACATTTATGTGATATAATTGTGAGAAACATTTAAGATATACAATTTATAAGGTTCAGTTATTCAGTATTTATTTGGTTTTGGGTGAGTAAGTGATCTTTGAGAAGAGACTTGAATTTATAAACAGGTAGTGTTTCTTTTATATTTACAGGTAATGAATTCCAGATTTTAGGCCTTTTATGTGCATTGAGTTTTTGCATAGCGTGAGATGGACACAAGGAACATCAAAGAGTGATCTGTGCCTTGTGTTATGGTCATGTGTTCTGTTGAGGTTGGCAAGGAGATGTTTGAGGGGAGGGTTAATATCAGAGTTAAGTGTTCTATGTATGTAATAGGTGCAGTAATAAGTATGGATGTTTTGTATGGTGAGTAGGTTGAGTGTATTGAATATTGGTGGAGTGTGCTGCCTGTAGTGGGAATTTGTTATCATTCTAACTGCAGCCTTTTGTTGGGTAATTAGTGGTCTGAGATGGTTACTTGTTGTTGAGGGCCCCATGCACAAATTCCATAGGTGAGATAGGGGTAAATAAGAGAGTGATATAGGGCCAGGAGGGCTGACTGTGGAGCATAGTACCGTATCTTCGATAGTATGCCTACAGTCTTGGAAATTTTCTTAGAAATTTGTTGTATATGTGTATGAAATTTGAGTCTATTATCAAGGTGGATTCCTAAGAATTTTCCCTCTGTTAGCTTTGTGATAGGTGATCCGTTTATCATTATGTTAAGAGGGACATCTGTAGCTCTGTTACCAAACTGAATGAAGTAGGTTTTGTCAATGTTTAGTGTAAGTTTGTTAGTCCTCATCCAGGTAGAATATTTTCTGTAATTCGGTATTTACAGTATTGGCTAGCGTGACTGGGCTCGGGTGGGAGAAGACGTATGTAGTGTCATCTGCAAATAGTGTGGGTTTGAGTAATTGCGAAGCATTTGGTAGGTCATTTATGTATAGGAGAAAGAGAAGAGGGCCAAGGACACTTCCCTGTGGGACACCAACTGTAATTGGTTGTGCAGAAGGTTTGCCCCATTTGCGTACACATATTGGCTTCTGTTGCTGAGGTATGACTTGAGGTAGTTGAGGGAGTGCCCTCTTATACCATAGTGTGACAATTTTACGTGGAGCAAGTCATGGTCAACTGTATCAAAAGCTTTACGTAAGTCAATGAAGATCCCCAGTGGGACTTCTTTTTTCTCTATTGCAGTGTATATATGTTCTAGCATGTGTATAATAGCATCATTAGTATTTTTATTAGGCCTGAATCCAAATTGGCAGGGGTTGAGTATGTTTTGGGAGATAAGGTAGGAGTAGATTCGTTTATGAATTAATTTTTCGAAGATTTTTGAGAGAGGGTGTAAGTTGGATATTGGCCTATAGTTATTCAACTCTGTTTGGTCTCCTCCTTTGTGGATCGGGGTGACCCTTGCTATTTTGAGTACTGTAGGGAAGGTGGAGGATTCAATGGATTTGTTAAAGAGTGTTGCAATGATTGGTGATAGCACTTGTGACACTTTTTTGTATATAAAGGGTGGTAAGGTATTTAAATCTCCTGCCTTGTTTTTTAGTGTGTTGATAATAAGGGAGACTTCGTATGGGTTAGTCGGAGCTAGGAACAGTGTGTTCGGGTAGTTGCCGGTGAGGTAGCAGCATATGTTTGGAGAACCTAGGATAACCCAAAAAAGTCAGACAGATTTATTTCCATTAGGGTCCCTGTACCCTGTACCATATGGTACAATGTATTATATGGTACAATGTACTATATGGTACAATGTACTATACATACATTGTACCATATGGTACCATATACCATTGTACCATATGATACCATTGTATGACATGGCACCATTGTACCATATGGTACCATTGTACCATATGGCACAATGGTACCATATGGTTCAAAACCATAGAATTCGTCTTCAGCTCCACTTCCATCAGTCTTAGAACTGTAAGTTGTGAAGAGGAGAGTCAGAATTCGCCCGGAGAGTGAGTGAGGAGTGAGAGCATCTTGCCGCCAGGCACTATGAACAAAGCTACTTTGCCGGCGTTCCCACAATGCCATGTGGGCGTCCAGATTTTTTCTATGGTGTGCACACTGACCACCCAGACCCATTCTCTTAGATGTAGGCCTACCAGCCTTCTCATGCTAAATTTGACGGCGCTAGAATTTTGGCATAGATCTACGGTTTGGACCCTGAACGTAAAGCCGTAGATCTACGGGACGGACCCTGAAAGGGTTAAACTTAAACACAAGAATGAAAAATATTCATTTGGACCAACCTGCCTTTGCAGGAAATAATTGATGGGTTAAAAAAAATTAATGCACAATGTCTTCAACATCGGAGGAAGTGGAGATGCCATGACTGAGGGCAGGATGTGGTGTTAAGCACTGGACCTGCCACCACCAGCTTCAATTACCCTATTCATTTCCTGATTATTCATTATATACAGAATTAGTAGTTTGGAAATTAGGAAGTGAAGGGTTACTAAAACTATTATCCAGAGGACTCAGGAGGGGTTACTGAAGTGACAAAGGATTAAGCAAAATATTAGATCTGGGGGTGTATAAATCTATAGTAAAGGAAATGAGGGGAGGGGTTGGCGTAGGAAAGGTTGCAGGGAGAGGGAAGAGGAGGTTTTGTACACAAGAAGTTTGAATATCCAACAGGCGTGTGTAAGTGTGTTAGAAAGAGGTGGAGGCAAGTGGCTTTTATGACTTGATGTGCTGTTGAAACATGAGCAAAGTAACATTTGTGAAGGGATTCAGGGAAACTGGTTAACCTAGAGGTGGGAAGTACAGTGCTTGCACTCTGAAGGAGAGTTAGGGATACTGAAGTTTGGAAGGGAATCTGAGCTGTAATGTTGGTGCACCTCTGGCAAGACAATGAAGGAGTGATGGTTAAAGTGTTTCCTTCTCTTTTAATTTATACTTTCACTTCTCTCTTATCCACTGATGATATTCTACTCATACTTTGTATACCTCTTACTCTCACTGTAGCTACCACTAAAAATATGATATATCTAAATACATGCACATACCCAAGTTAACTCATCAGCATTTTATCTACTGATACATAGTCTAACACACTGCTATTATTATTATGCCTATTCATATCTCATGTACACTTATCTTTTTCCTTTTCTTAAAATATGTATTACCTATTACCAAACTTCTTTCTATACAAAGTCTAATTAGAGGCCCCCATTATCATTTACCTCTGCCATGACAAATGTACCACTTCAAGTATATTCAGTACGTCAAAAATAGGTCTATATCTAATGATGTAAATTATATTTGTAAATGTGATCCTGTTGATCAATGACTGATTTCTTCATTAGGTATTTAATACAGTGAAACCTCTCTCACTAACAGACTAATGGGTGGTAGGGGGTCTACAATAATGCTATTGTCAACAATACCCGAATTATGAAATGTTTCGTGATTGTCCAGTTGTCACCTGTAGTAGTAGACTTGGTCTGCTGATGCATATGACACCCAGAAACCAGGAATACAGGTATTGTAACCTGTAGTACAATAGTTCATTACTGTACTGTATAATAATTTTATACAGTGGACCCTCGACATTCGATACTAATTCGTTCCTGAGAGCTATCGAATGTCGAAAATAACGAAAGTCGAATTAATTTTCCCCATAAGAAATAATGGAAATCAAATTAATCCGTGCAAGACACCCAAAAGTATGAAAAAAAAAATTTTACCACATGAAATATTAAGTTTAATGCAATAGAATAATTACAATAACAACAATAACAATAGAATAATTGACACTTACCTTTAATGAAGATCTGGTGATGATTGATGGGATGGGAGGAGGGGAGAGTGTCAAAGTTGTTACTGTTTAGAAGGGGAATCCTCTTCCATTAGGACTTGAGGAAGCAAGTCCTTTTCCGGGGTTATTTCCCTTCTTCTTTTAATGCCACTAGGACCAGCTTGAGAGTCACTGGACCTTTGTCGCTGTTCCTTTAACCCTTTGACTGTTTACGTCTAGCGGCTTCAAATCAAGCAGGAGAAAGCTGGTAGGCCCACATGCGAGAGAATGGGTCTCCATGGTCAGTGTGCACCATATAAAAAAAAATCGGGGAGCCAGTGGTGCATTGTGGGAATGCCATTTCATTCGTCCTTTTTCACCATGCTTAGCATTAAGAAATATGCGACTCCCCAGCAAATCTGGGACTCTTCTTTTCCCAAGTGATGCTCTAACACAGATGGAAGTGTCAGTGAAGATAAATTTTATGATTTCGAGGAGTTTGAGACCAAAAGCGGCGGTGATGATGACGAGGACAACGAGGACGAGGACGAGGACGAGGACGAGGAGGAGGACGAGGAGGAGGACGAGGAGGAGGACGAGGAGGAGGACGAGGAGGACGAGGACGAGGAGGAGGACGAGGACGAGGAGGAGGACGAGGAGGAGGACGAGGAGGAGGACGAGGAGGAGGACGAGGAGGAGGACGAGGAGGACGAGGAGGAGGACGAGGACGAAGACGACGACGACGAGGAGGAGGACGAGGAGGACGAGGAGGAGGAGGACGAGGAGGACGAGGACGAGGAGGACGAGGAGGAGGAGGACGAGGAGGAGGAGGACGAGGAGGAGGAGGACGAGGAGGAGGAGGACGAGGAGGAGGAGGACGAGGAGGAGGAGAAGGACGAGGAGGAGGAGGACGACGAGGACGAGGACGAGGAGGACGAGGAGGACGACGACGAGGACGAGGACGAGGACGACGAGGACGACGAGGACGACGAGGAGGACGAGGACGGAGGAGGGAGGAGGGAGGAGGGAGGAGGAGGAGGGGAGGAGGGAGGGAGGAGGAGGAGGGAGGAGGAGGGAGGAGGAGGGAGGAGGAGGGGGAGGAGGAGGGAGGAGGAGGGAGGAGGAGGGAGGAGGAGGGAGGAGGAGGGAGGAGGAGGGAGGAGGAGGGAGGAGGAGGGAGGAGGAGGGAGGAGGAGGGAGGAGGAGGGAGGAGGAGGGAGGAGGAGGGAGGAGGAGGGAGGAGGAGGGAGGAGGAGGGAGGAGGAGGGAGGAGGGAGGAGGAGGAGGAGGGAGGAGGAGGAGGAGGAGGAGGAGGAGGAGGAGGAGGAGGAGGAGGAGGAGGAGGAGGAGCAGCAGCTTTGTGGTGAATTTTCATGTGGTATTTATGGTTGTATTCTCATTTTCTTGGTATCATTTGACAGAATGTAAGATATATTACAGAAATAGAGATGATTTTGAATGGTTTATCGACTAAAAGTAGCAGAAATGCTCAATTTTTGCCGATGTTCAAGAGTAAACAAATCACATTACACGGCCAATACACATCAACTGGTGGGTCTAATGTGTGTTCACAAATGTGCTATTATTAGTTATACAATTCCTACAATTATGCAGTAGCCTGAATAACAGGTTAGGTTAAGTAAGGTTCATCAGGAAACAGGACAAGTGTTTCCTGATGTGGGTCTGAATCAGATGACGAACCGCCGTTGGAGCTTTTGATCATCTGACCAGGTCTTCTGCTGGCTTACTGGTCCATCCCTTTAAAAATTATGGTCATAGTTATAACCATTTGTTCAATCTCTGATTAACAGTAAATCTTCTATTTTTTTTTTTTTTGTGTGTGTGTGTGTGTGGGGTGTGTGTGTGTGTGTGTGTGAATAAAAATTCAAAATGAAAAACAAGCATAAGGGGGCCTGGAGGCATGACTAATGAACAGAGAAAATGTTATTTTGGTGTCTGGAATGTCTGCATTGCTTATTATGGAACCTATTTTGAATTTGGCCTTTCTTGAATTTTGTGTGAAATTGGCCAAATTAGTAATTTCTGATCACTTTATTGGGTAGTTGAAATAGGTAAATAGGCAGTTTCTTGTACTGAATCAATAGAATAAAAGGAGTTCTAGCAGTCTGGTAGACTCAAACAATGGAACTGGCCCAAAATAGGGCTCAAAGTGAATGAAGCTGCTGATGCGTAAATATTGCCAAGACCACTAACCTTGCAAGAGCGTAATTCTGTAAGCTTTCCATCAAATTTCGTGCTTTTGGTTTCATTACTTTCAGAAAGAGATTCTCTATCATTTCATAAGCTTTTTTTTTTTTTTGGAAAATTCTTTGTCCCTGGGAACAAGTTTGCAAACAGAGGTGTCGACCCTCAAAGGGTTAATGAGAGGTTTCATTATACAGTGGACCCCCGCATAACGATGGCATCACATAGCGATTTTTCCGCATACCGATTACTTTTATCGCAAAATTTTTGCCGCGCATACCGATTAAAAACCCGCTTACCGATTTTCGTCCGAGACGCGTCCAATGTGCCCTCACATGTGCCGGCCGTCCCATTGTTTACCAGCCAGCCTCCGCGGTAACATCCAAGCATACACTCGGAATATTTCGTATTATTACAGTGTTTTCGGTGCTGTTTCTGGAAAATAAGTGACCATGGGCCCCAAGAAAGCTTCTAGTGCCAACCCTGTGGTAAAAAGGGTGAGAATTAGTTGGAAATTAAGAAAGATTTTGAAGGGTTTGGGGCTAACCCTGAGAAGCCTATGCCAGTTTTTGGGAAACCATTGTGCCTACTTCAAAGATTAAGGAAATGTGTGCACAGTGGGTTGAACTGCAAACCTTTATAGATGAAAATCACCCTGACACAGCTGTTGCAAGCCGTGTGGGACTATTTCAATGACAATGTTATGGCCCATTTTAGGAAAGTCTTTAAAGGAACGGGAGGTACAGAGCTCTATGGACAGATTTGTTGGCGACAGAGGTCCAGGACTCTCAAATGGGCCTAGTGGCTTTTAAAAAGAAGGGAATTAACCCCCAAAAAAGGCCCTTTCTACCTCAAGTCCTAAAAGGAAGGGGATTCCCCTTCTAAACAGTAAAAGATAAAAGTCCCCCCCTCCCCTCCCCTCAATCATCACCAGATCTTCAATAAAAGTAAGTGTCATTTAATTTTGCATGCCCTTTTTTATTTGTGTGTTTAAAATTAACATTTATGTTAAAAAAAAATTTTTTCAACTTTGGGGGTCTTGCAGGGGTTAATTTTTTTTCCATTTTTTCGGGT
>NC_069415.1:45166212-45193689 GCF_026875155.1 Cherax quadricarinatus
AGACAGTGAAGACTTGAAACCTGAACAAGTGTTTAATTGCGACGAAACAGGCCTGTTTTGGGAGAAATTGCCAAGCAGGACCTACATTACTCAAGAGGAAAAGGCACTCCCAGGACATAAGCCTATGAAAGACAGGCTTAATCTTCTGATGTGTGCCAATGCTAGTGGTGATTGCAAAGTGAAGCCTTTATTGGTGTATCACTCAGAAACTCCAGAGCATTCAAGCAAAGAATATCCTCAAGGCTAATTTGTGTGTGCTGTGGAGGGCAAACAGTAAGGCATGGGTCACTAGGGACTTTTTCTATGACTGGTTACACCATGCATTTGCCTCCACTGTGAAAAATTACCTGATTGAAAAGAAATTAGACCTTAAGTGCCTCCTGGTATTAGACAATGCCCCTGGTCATCCTACAGACTTGGCAGAGCGACTTTCTGGGGACATGAGCTTCATTAAGGTCAAGTTTTTGCCCTCCTAATACCACTCCTCTCCTGCAGCCCATGGACCAGCAGGTCATTTCCAACTTCAAGAAACTGTACACAAAAGCTATGTTTGAAAGATGCTTTGAAGTGACCACAGACACTCTACTGACTCTGAAAGAGTTTTAGAAGGATCACTCTAATATCCTCAATTGTGTAAACCTTATAGGTAAGGCTTTGGAGGGAGAGACTAAGAGGACCTTGAACTCTGCTCGGAAAAAAACTGTGGCCAGAATGTGTAGACAAAAGGGATTTTGAAGGGTTTGAGGCTAACCGTGGGAATCCTATGCCAGTTGAGGAATCCATTGTGGCATTGGGGAAGTCCTTGGGGTTGGAGGTTAGTGGGGAGGATGTGGAAGAGTTGGTGGAGGAGGACAATGACAAACTAACCACTGATGAGCTGCTAGATCATCTTCAACAGCAAGAGGCCAAACCTGAGGAAACTGCTTCGGAGGAGGGGATAGAGAAATTGAAGAAGTTGCCTACTTCAAAGATTAAGGAAATGTGTGCAAAGTGGCTTAAAGTACAAACCTTTTTTGATGAAAATCACCCTGACACAGCTACTGCAAGCCGTGTTGGCAACCTGTACAATGACAATGTTGTGAACCAATTTAGGAAAGTCATAAAGGAACAAGAGGTACAGGCCTCTATGGACAGATATGTTGTGTGACAAAAGTCCAGTGACTCTCAAGCTGGTCCTAGTGGCATTAAAAGAAGAAGGGAAGTAACCCCGGAAAAGGACTTGCTATCTCAAATCCTAATGGAAGGGGATTCCCCTTCTAAACAATAAGTTCGACACTCTCCCTTCCTCCCATCCCATCATTCATCACCAGATCTTCATTAAAGATAAGTGTCATGTATTCTATTGTTAGTAGAGTACTACAAACTGTGCATGTCTTCTTCAGTTTGTGTGCATTAAACTTAATATTTCATGTGGCAAAATTTTTTTTTCATACTTTTGGGTGTCTTGCACGGATTAATTTGATTTCCATTATTTCTTATGGGAATAATTGATTCGCTTTTCGATAATTTTGGTTTACGATGAGCTCTCAGGAACGGATTAATATCGCAAACCGGGGGTCCACTGTACTTACTTGCAAACAAGTAGCTGTTACCTGATGTTACTTATAGTACTACCAAACCTACACATAAGAGTAGTGTGCAAATTAATTGGAACAGGAGTAAATTTTGTGATTATCTCATAACGTCTTAGTCTCCAGCTTAAGAAGAGTTTGTTACCAACTTCTGGCAACCATCCACCTGTGGTGTTACCCCTGTGACTCTCAGCAGTGCTACAACAGCTGTTGTTCTATAAGGCTATTCCTGCAAGTGTGCTCCGTGACTGAATATGGTTTCACCAAATTCTTCCCTTCATTTCATGATTACTGCTGAAATTCATAATGGATGTTACACCTAGGAAGCATGAAAAAATTTTGATCCTAGCAAAGTTAATTGTTGGTCGGATTCTGAAGAGAGAGAATGACACTGGTGATTGTGGACAGCTGTATCGAGGAAGATGTTTAAGAAAACGCAAGACAACGCCTCATGAATACAAGGCTATCATTAGAAATAGTGTGAACGATCTCAGGAAAACCAGCAAAGATCCACAGCAGATTTGGCTTCAGTTGGCATATACAGTATGTTGATTTTTCAACTGATGGATCAAGGCTCCTTGAAGTTGGTAGAACTGCCAGAAAGCCAGTAAAGGAGGAATTACTGACTGTTGCTATGAAGAAAAAATGGCCACGGTGGGCACTCGATCATGAGGGATGGACGACAGATGAATAAAGAAAAGTTATATTCTCAAATGTGGCACATTCCGAAGTAAACGGGTAGAGATCAGAGGCAGTGAGAGAGAGCAAAAGTGAACAGCTTTGGAATGGACACATTCAACCAAAACACCCACCTAAGAAGATGTTTTGGGATAGTTTTACTGCTAAAGTCCCTGGACAACTTGTTATGGTTGAGGGAACAATGAACAGTGATAAATATAAGGCAATCCTGGCAACTCATTTGCTGCTCATTGTGGATAGAAACATTCTTGAAGGAGAAGTCATTTTAGAGGAGGATCTTGCTCCATGCCACACTTTCAGAAAAATGCTGACATTCTTTGAAGAGAGTGGGCTAAGCATTCTAAATTGGCCTGGAAACTCTCCTAACCTTAACCCAATTGAGAATCTATGGGCAATAACCAAATGCAGGATTGCAAAACAGGACTGTCCATCTGTGGAGACAATAACTTCTGTCATTATTAGGGCCTGGTACTATAATGAAGAACTTCCCAAAATGTGTTCAACATTGGTTGATTCTATGCCAAAGCATGTAGCAATGCTTATAAAAGCAATGGGTAGTCATATCTTTTATTAAATCAATTATCTGTCATATCAATGCATTATATTTTCCAAATAAACATTAATTTTCCATATAAATGTCTTATTTCATCACTGTCCCAAATAATATGAAACTACTGTAGTAACTGTTAAATGATGTTACTTATAATACTACCAGACCCACCCACAGTAACTGCTACTTGATGTTACTTACAATACTATCAGACCTGTACACAGTAAATGCTACTTTGTTATTTATAATACTACCAGGCCTTCACACAGTAACTGCTGCTTTATTATTTATAATACTACCAGATCTGAACACAGTAACTGCTACTTGATGTTACTTACAATACTATCAGACCTGTACACAGTAAATGCTACTTTATTTATAATACTACCAGGCCTTCACACAGTAACTGATGCTTTATTATTTATAATACTACCAGGCCTTCACACAGTAACTGCTGCTTTATTATTTATAATACTACCAGGCCTTCACACAGTAACTGCTGCTTTATTATTTATAATACTACCAGATCTGAACACAGTAACTGCTGCTTTATTATTTATAATACTACCAGATCTGAACACAGTAACTGCTGCTTTATTATTTATAATACTACCAGGCCTTCACACAGTAACTGCTGCTTTATTATTTATAATACTACCAGATCTGAACACAGTAACTGCTGCTTTATTATTTATAATACTACCAGGCCTT
Organism: Cherax quadricarinatus; assembly: GCF_026875155.1. Lineage (NCBI taxonomy): Eukaryota > Metazoa > Arthropoda > Malacostraca > Decapoda > Parastacidae > Cherax > Cherax quadricarinatus. The sequence continues at coordinate 45,169,744 of NC_069415.1, forward strand.
CACACAGTAACTGCTGCTTTATTATTTATAATACTACCAGATCTGAACACAGTAACTGCTGCTTTATTATTTATAATACTACCAGATCTGAACACAGTAACTGCTGCTTTATTATTTATAATACTACCAGGCCTTCACACAGTAACTGCTGCTTTATTATTTATAATACTACCAGATCTGAACACAGTAACTGCTACTTGATGTTACTTATAACACTACCACACCTTCACACAGTAACTGCTGCTTTATTATTTATAATACTACCAGGCCTTCACACAGTAACTGCTGCTTTATTATTTATAATACTACCAGGCCTTCACACAGTAACTGCTGCTTTATTATTTATAATACTACCAGATCTGAACACAGTAACTGCTACTTGATGTTACTTATAACACTACCACACCTTCACACAAGTAACTGTCACTTATAATATGCACACTGTATAATTTGTAACTGAAGATAATTCTAGGTAAAAAAATCTAGATATTCTTCACAAAGCTCAGCACAGATGTAGAAGATATCATATATAAGGTACAGAAAACACAATAATATAATTCAGCTTTACAGTCAACCATGGATATAAGGGGCTAAAAGAAGCGACTGTCCCTGTGTCCAGAAAATCAGACTAATGTTAAAAATTAACAAAACCCCCCCCCCCAAAAAAATGCACTTATGTAATCTCCTGCATACTTATTATAGCACTATAAAGACTATTTAATTATACTGATATAAACAGTAAAAATAATGGAGCTAAAATTACAATTTACTGAGTGGATTTTGCCAGTTATTTTAACCCTTTCACTGTCATTGTCATAATAGTACAGCCGCCAGTGTTGGTGCCATATTAATACACCAAAATTCTAGCAGCTTCAAATCTAGCAGGAGAAAGCTGATAGACCTACATGTGAGAGAATGGGTTTGTGTGGTCAGTATAAAAGATATCCCGCAGCACGCAGTGCAAAATGAGAAAAAAAAATCCGACCGTGTTTTTGGTTTAAAATGCCAACTTTGAGGTGTATTTTTGTATGGTATTGATGGTTATATTCTCATTTTCTTGGTATCATTTGATAGAATGGAAGATATATTACAGAAATAGAGATGATTTTGAATGGTTTTACATTGAAAAGTACCTTTAAATTGAGCTCAAAGTAGTGGAAATGAATGATTCTTGCCAATGTTCAAGAGTAAACAAATGATGTCACCGTCCAATACGTGTCTACCTGGCCATTCTAACACACAGTCATGGATGGGTTGACATCATTTATACAGTTATTACAATAATGCAGTAGTCTGCATAACAGCAAATCTTCTACTTTTTGTGTAAATAAAAATTCAAAATGGAAAGCAAGAGTAATGTAAGAGGAGCCTGGAGATGTGACTAATGAACTGAGGAAATGTTATTTTAGTGCTGTTATTTTAGTGCTTTTGAAATTGGCCTCTTTTAAAATTTGTGTGAAATTGGCCAAATTGCCATTTTCTGACCACTTCATTGGGTGGTTCAAATCAGTAAATGGGCGGTTTCTTGTACTCAGTTGATAGAACAAATGGAGTTCTAGCGAAATAGCTGTGACAATGGAATTGGTGAAAAATAGGGCTCAAAGTGGGTGAAATCGCTGAGACCACTAATTTCATGAGAGCATAATTCCCTAAGTTTTCCATTAAATTTCGTACTTTTGGTGTCATTACCATCGGGAAAAGATTATCATTTCACGAGAAAAAATAATATATTTTTTTTAAATTCTTCGACACTGAAAGCAAGTTTGTCAGCAGGCATCTTGACAGCGAAATGGTTAGAGGTCTGTTATAGTGAGGTCCGTAATAGCAAGAGTTTACTTTTTATACACATTCTGTTTTCTTTGAAAAGGTCATACTATGTACAGTAGGGCCCCACTTATACAGCAGGTTAGGCTCCAGGCTACCGCCAGAAAGCGAACATCGCTGGAAAACAGAACACCATTTTTCCACTTTTAAATGCATATAAATGCCAGATAACAAGTTTACACTAACATATATTAAGTCAGCAATAGAACTAGGCATTAAAATCAATAAAAAGTAAAATACACACAGAGTACACCCATTACTTACCTCAAAATATTTGTAGTCTTAATGTAGGGAGAGAGGTGAGTAGCATTTATTGCAGGAAGTCAGGTGTAGTACGTATGGTAGCCCTCCTGGCCAACACACCCACACGTAATAGACGACATTTAAAGCGCCCTAGAGCAATAAAATGCATATACAGTACACTCATTACTTACTTTAAAATATTTGTAGTCTTAATGTAGGGCGAGAGGCGAGTAAACGATATAAAAACGAATAAACAAGAGAGAGAGAATGAGTAAATGAGAGGACAGAGATGCCGAAAATGTAAACAGACGTACGTGTCTGCCTTTGGTTCATACACATTCATTCCCATCTCTGTGAATCTTATCCCTGGTACGTATAGTGCTTCCTTTTGATTATAATAATAATGTGAATCTTATACCATAATGTAAACACCTTACATTGTTTACAAGTTATCCCCACATTGGTAAAGTAGAATAAATAAAGAGCAACATTCCCATTCTCATGTAAGACACCATTTCTAGAAGGAATGACACAATGAGTGCAGGTATACGAAAGGAATAATGTTTTACAGTTACCCCCAGTAATACCATTCTGTACACATTTTCTTTGGAGTTGAACTAGAGAAAGCGTTATTCTTTCCGACACTCCAAAAAGATGACTGGAAAAACATCTCATATTAATGTTAATTTCTTCTACTGTGGGTGTATTTATCATGTTTATATGTTACGTAGCATGTTTGTTATATAATTTTGAAAAAAAATATCAAAGATGGATTAATCAAAATGTCTATATTAATGTATAATATGACGTTTAATGCGCCTCAGCATGATTATTATTATTATGGCATCAAGACTAATAAGACACTCTTAGTGATATTAACGTGTACCTGCATGCCAGCACAGTGTGTAAGTTTACTGAGGTACAGGTACACATAAGTATAATTATCAGAGTATGTATACAGTGGACCCCCGCATACCATACGCATCGCATATCGTACAATCCGCATACCGGACGCTTTGATTGCAAAAATTTTGCCTCGCATACCGCCCAAAAACCCGCTCACCGCCCTTCGTCCGTGACGCGTCCAATGTGCGGCCTGAGCCACGCTCACACGTTCCGCCGGTGGCATTGTTTACCAGCCAGCCTCCGCGGTAACATCCAAGCATACAATCGGAACATTTCGTATTATTACAGTGTTTTTGGTGATTTTTTCTGGAAAATAAGTGACCATGGGCCCCAAGAAAGCTACTAGTGCCAACCCTACACCAATAAGGGTGAGAATTACTATAGAGATGAAGAAAAAGATCATTGATAAGTATGAAAGTGGAGTGCGTGTCTCCGAGTTGGCCAGGTTGTATAATAAACCCCAATCAACCATCGCTACTATTGGTGGTACAGCTGCTGCTGTACCAGCGTCAGCTGCTGCTGCACTGTCAGCTGCTGCTGCTGTTGTACCACCGTCAGCTGCTGCTGCTGCTGTAGTACCGTCTGCTGCTGCTGTAGCATCGTCTGCTGCTGCTGTAGCATCGTCTGCTGCTGCTGTAGCATCGTCTGCTGCTGCTGTAGCATCGTCTGCTGCTGCTGTAGCATCGTCTGCTGCTGCTGTAGCATCGTCTTTTTGCTGCTATAGCATCGTCTGCTGCTGCTGTAGCATCGTCTGTTGCTGCTGTAGCATCGTCTGTTGCTGCTGTACCACCGTCAGCTGCTGCTGCTGCTGTAGCACCGTTGTTGGTGTGGCTTATTGAGAATCCCAAAGAAACAATTAACCCCAGAGGATTTGCCACCCAGGATAACCCAAAAAAAGTCAGTGTCATCGAAGACTGTCTAACTTATTTCCATTGGGGTCCTTAATCTTGTCTCCCAGGATGCAACCCACACCAGTCGACTAACACCCAGGTGAACAGGGAAAAACGCCTGGAACTAGTGCTCATATTGGTGAATTTAAAGCCAGCAAAGGTTGGTTTGAGAGATTTAAGAATCGCTGTTGCTGGATCAGTCAGCTGTTGCTAGATCAGTCAGCTGTTGCTGGATCAGTCAGCTGTTGCTGGACCAGTCAGCTGTTGCTGGATCAGTCAGCTGTTGCTGGACCAGTCAGCTGTTGCTGGATCAGTCAGCTGTTGCTGGACAGTCAGCTGTTGCTGGATCAGTCAGCTGTTGCTGGACCAGTCAGCTGCTGCTGCACCACGGTCAGCTGCTGTTGCACCATCAGCTGTTTCTGAACATGACTCGTCCTGAACCTGTCCCGAACCTGTCCGTCCAGCCTGAGCGCCTGCCTTGCCGTCATTGTTTACAAGCCAGGGTGGCCGGTTGCATGCATACATTCGATACATTTTGTATTATTCCATTATTTATAGTGCTTGTAACTGCTAAATAAGCCACCATGGGCCCAAAGAAAGCTTCTAGTGCCAACCCTGTGGTAAAAAGGGTGATAAATACTATCGTACCACAGTCAGCTGCTGCTGCACCACAGCTGCTGCTGCACCACAGCTGCAGCTGCACCCAGCTGCTGCTGCACCATGGTCAGCTGCACCACAGCTGTTGTTGTTACTGCACCACCATCAGCTGTATTACTCGAAGATGTGGAGAGAGTGTTGTTGGTGTGGCTTAACGTGAAACAATTACCGAGAAACAATTAACCCCGGAGGGTTAGCCACCCAGGATAACCCAAGAAAGTCAGTGCATCATCGAGGACTCTAACTTATTTCCATTGGGGTCCTTAATCTTGTCTCCCAGGATGCAACCCACACCAGTCGACTAACACCCAGGTGAACAGGGAAAAATGCCTGGAACTAGTGCTCATATTGGTGAATTTAAAGCCAGCAAAGGTTGGTTTGAGAGATTTAAGAATCGTAGTGGCATACACAGTGTGATAAGGCCTGTTCTGGAAGAAAATGCCAAACAGGGCCTACAGTACTCAGGAGGAAAAGGCACTCCCAGGACACAGTGGGCTCATCAGTCATTGCTGCATCTTCAATAAAGGTAAGTGTCATTTATTCTTCATTTAGTAGAGTAATACATGCACAATATATATTGTGCATGTACTACTCTACTATTGTGCATGTATCCTTCTCTTTGTGTGTAGGAAAATGTATATTTCATGTGGTAAAATTTTTTTTTTCATACTTTTGGGTGTCTTGCACGGATTAATTTGATTTCCATTATTTCTTATGGGGAAAATTCATTCGCATACCGAACATTTCGCATAACAACCAGCCCTCTTGCACGGATTAAGGTCGCTATGCGGGGTCCACTGTATATAAAAACCTAGGTAGTAGGTTGGTAGACAGCAACCACCCAGGGAGGTACTACCGTCCTGCCAAGTGAGTGTACAACGAAAACCTGTAATTGTTTTACATGATGGTAGGATTGCTTGTGTCTTTTGTCTGTCTCATAAACATGCAAGATTTCAGGTATGTCTTGCTACTTCTACTTGCACTTAGGTCACACTACACATACATGTACAAGCATATATATACACACCCCTCTGGGTATTCTTCTATTTTCTTTCCAGTTCTTGTTCTTGTTTATTTCCTCTTATCTCCATGGGGAAGTGGAACAGAATTCTTCCTCCGTAAGCCATGTGTGTTGTAAGAGGCGACTAAAATGCCGGGAGCAAGGGGCTAGTAACCCCTTCTCCCGTATAAATTACTAAATTTAAAAGAGAAACTTTTGTTTTTCTTTTTGCGCCACCCTGCCTTGGTGGGACATGGCCGGTGTGTTGAAAGAAAGATGTATATATAAAAACCTAGGTAGTAGGTTGGTAGACAGCAACTGCCCAGTGAGTGTAAAACGAAAGCCTGTAATTGTTTTACATGATGGTAGGATTGCTGGTGTCCTTTTTTCTGTCTCATAAACATGCAAGATTTCAGGTACGTCTTGCTACTTCTACTTACACTTAGGCTGCACTACACATACATGTACAAGCATATATATACACACCCCTCTGGGTTTTCTGCTATTTTCTTTCTAGTTCTTGTTCTTGTTTCTTTCCTCTTATCTCCATGGGGAAGTGGAACAGAATTCTCTCCTCTGTAAGCCATGCGTGTTGTAAGAGGCGACTAAAATGCCAGGAGGAAGGGGCTAGTAACCCCTTCTCCTGTATAAATTACTAAATTTGAAAAGAGAAACTTTTGTTTTTCTTTTTGGGCCACCCTGCCTTGGTGGGATACGGCCGGTTTGTTGAAAAAAAAAAATGTATATATAAAAACCTACGTAGTAGGTTGGTAAACAGCAACCGCCCAGGGAGGTACTACCGTCCTGCCAAGTGAGTGTACAACGAAAACCTGTAATTGTTTTACATGATGGTAGGATTGCTGGTGTCATTTGTCTGTCTCATAAACATGCAAGATTTCAGGTATGTCTTGCTACTTCTACTTACACTTAGGTCACACTACACATACATATACAAGCATACATATATACACCCCTCTGGGTTTTCTTCTATTTTCTTTCTAGTTCTTGTTCTTGTTTATTTCCTCTTATCTCCATGGGGAAGTGGAACAGAATTCTTCCTCTGTAAGCCATACGTGTTGTAAGAGGCGACTAAAATGCCGGGAGCAAGGGGCTAGAAACCCCTTCTCCCATATAAATTACTAAATTTAAAAAGAGACTTTTGTTTTTCTTTTTGGGCCACCCTGCCTCGGTGGGATACGGCCGATGCGTTGAAAGAAAGAAGAAGTACTGTATATATAAAATATGAAATAACTTTTTAACACTTGAAATTTTGGAAAGTTTCCAAACATAACTGAGAGTAGTGCTCACAGAGAATGTAAACAAACCGGGTGACCCGCGGTGACTGTATTAGAACGTAAGGTGGGGGGAGCAGTATAGAGAGTTATGGTCATAATTTAAAATGCCTGTATTAGCGGAATGCCGTAAAGCGGGGCCCTACTGTATTTTGTTTTCATTTAAAAGGTCATACTATGTACCTTTTTTCTTCAGTTTAATAACAAATCATGCATCACATTACCTGATCAACAATCGGCAGGACTTTATCGACACTAAGACCGTGTATCTGCAGCAGGTGTTTAGCAAACATCTCTCTAACTGTTAGTTGATGGTTTTTTACAGATGCTGCATTAAACTGCATAAAAGTCATTAATGATGTCTCAGTAGTGCCATGGTTCAGCATCTCTTCTCTCTGACTCTCAACATCCTTGTGAAGAATGCTACTCACTGCTTTACCCTGATAAAGAGAAAACTGATTAATGCACCATATTATAAGCACAAATGTACTGTATGTACTGCTACTGTAGTAAGCTGTACAGTATAGTTGTTATTATTGCATCAGACATCTTCCGTGAAGGAAGACTGACCCAAAGAAAAGGAAAAATACATTTACCATCACCCATCTTGTCAGAAGTACACAAACATCACAGTTCAAATGACCCTCAGAACTGCAACAACCCACCCATCTCTTAAGAGCACAGGCACTCTTTCTTCCACCTCCAGAATACAAGTCTGGTAAACTGGTTCAAATGAGTTTCTTAGTAAATGTTACTTTGATCACATTTAAACAGCAAGTCAAATTTGAGAAAATGCTTTTCCCTACTCACTCAGATTTAACAGGCCAACATTTACCTGCTGACTGCTAAAGCCCATACCACTCAAAACTTCCTACACCTCCTTAACATTGACCCTTCTTAGAACAACCCATACTCTTCTTCCACCCACCCATCATTTGTACACCCTCTTAGTTGATTGATCCTCCTCCATCCTTTCTAAATGACTAAACCACCTCAACAATTCTTTATTCTTTGAATTATGTTTTTCATGCCACCAAACCATCTTCTAATTTCTTTACTCCTATTTTTTAACAAGTCGGCCATTTCCCACTGAGGCAGGGTGACCCAAAAAGAAAGAAAACCCCAAAAAGAAAGAAAAAAAAACTTTCATCATCATTCACCATTTTCACCATCACTTATGCACTGTCTTTGCAGAGGCGCTTGGATACAACAGCTTAGACGTCTCTCCAAACTGCCAATATCCCAAACCCCTCCTTCAGAATGCAGGCACTGAACTTCCCATTTCCAGGACTCTTAAGTCCAGCTAACTGGTTTCCCTGACTCACTTCACAAAATATTACCCTGCTCACACTCCAACAGCTCATCAGGTCCCAAAAATCATCTGTCTTCATTCACTCCTATCTAACACGCTCACATATGCTTGCCGAAAGTCCAAGCCCCTCTCCCACAAAACCTCCTTTACCCTCTCCCTCCAACCACCTCAGGGATGACCCCTACTCTGCCTTCTTGCCCCTTACAGATTTATACGCTCTCCACGTCATCCTACTTTGTTCCATTCTTTCTAAATGACCAAACCACTTCAACAGCCCCTCTTCAGCCCTCTGACTAATACTTTTAGTAACTTCACACTTCCTCCTAATCTCCACATTACGAATTCTCTGCATAATACTTACACCACACATTGGCCTTGGACACAACATCTCCACTGCCTCCAGTCATCTCCTCACTGCAGCATTTACAATCCATGCTTCACACCAATGTAAGTGAGTTGGTACCACTTTACACTCATACATTCCCTTTTTCGCCTCCACTGATGAAGTTCTCTGTTTCCACAGATACCTCAATGCACCACTCACCTTTTTTCCTTCATCAATTCTATAGTTAACTTCATCCTTCATAAACTCATCCGCTGACAAGTCAACTCCCAAATATCTGAAAACATTCACTTCTTCCATACTCCCTGGAGTTTAGAGACTCTCTGACTGCTGGTTCTAATCCCACCCGTGGTATGGTTTGTTTGCAATCGTGTCATTACGATTTTGTGAGTCATCCAATTTTTCTTTATCTAAACCATCTGATACCTTCATCACCTTACTCTTATCTATATTCATTTTCAACTTTCTACCTTTACACACCCTCCCAAACTTGTCCACTAACCTATGCAACTTTTCTTTACAATCCCCCAAGAGCACAATATTATCAGCAAAAAGTAACTGTCAACTCCTATTTTGTATTTGATTCCCCATAATTTAATCCCACCCCTCTCCCCAGCACCCTAGCATTTACTTATTTTACAACCCCATCTATGAATATGTTTAACAACCATGGTGACATCACACATCCCCATTTAAGACCTGTTTTTACCAGGAAGTAGTTTCCCTCTTTTCTACACACTATAACCTGAGCCTCTCTTCATAAAAACTCTTAACAGCATTTGGTAACTTAATACCTATTCACACTAGCAACATCTGCCACATTGCTCCCCTATCCACTCTATCATACGACTTATCTAAATCCATAAATGCAATGAAAACTTCCCTACCTTTATCTAAATATGGTTCACATACAGTAGGGCCCCACTTATACGGCAGGTTAGGTTCCAGGCTACCGCCATAAAGTGGAAATCGCCATAAAGTGGAACACCCTTTTCTTCCACTTATAAATGCATACAAATACTAGATAACAAGTTTACACTAACATATATTAAGTTAGCAATAGAACTAGGCATCAAAAAACACAAAAAAGTACAATACACACATAGTGCACTCATTACTTACCTTAAAATATTTATAGTCTTAATCTAGGGTGAGACAAGTAGTACTTATTGTAAGAAATCAAGTGTGGTATGTATGGTAGTCAGCCGGGCTACCATACCAGGCCACCCCACCTACACATAATATTCTATTACATTTAAGCATCCCAGAGCGATAAAATGCATATATAGTTTACTCATTATTTACCTTAAAATATTTGTAGTCTTAATCTAGGGTGAGATGAGTAGTGTATATTGTAAAAAATCAAGTGTGGTATGTATGGTAGTCAGCCGGGCTACCATACCAGGCCATTCCACCCACACATATATTCTATGATATTTAAGCATCCCAGAGCAATAAAATGTATATACAGTTCACTCATTACTTACCTTAAAATATTTGTAGTCTTAATGTAGGGTCAGGAGTAAGTAAATGAGATAAAACGAATAAATGAGAGAGAAAGAATGAGCGCATGAGAGAGGACAGGCGCCGAGTTATGTAAACAAACCAGGCGAAGGTAAGTTTTGTAAACAAAGTGTACACGTCTGGTTTGTGTACAAGTTACATTGTGTACAGGTTGTCTCTACATTGATATGGTAGAATAAATGAAGAACACCACTCCCATTCTCATGTAACATCATTTTGAGAAGAAATGACGCTCTGAGTGAAGGCAATGGAAATAAGTCACTCTGACTTTTTTGGGTTATCCTAGGTTCTCTAAACATATGCTATTATGTATGATAATCTATGTAACTGTATTTGTGTATACCTGAATAAACTTACTTACATACATACAAAAGGAATAATTTTCTACAGTTACCCCCAGTAACACATTTTCTCTTATGTTAGATTAGAGAAAATGTTATTCTTGGCATCACTTGTACAAATTAGACACATGTGCAACTCTTGGGTATCTTTACTGAGGAAACGTTTCGCCACACAGTGGCTTCATCAGTCCATACAAAGGAGAATCTTGAAGAACAGGAGGAGAATGAGGTAATCAGTCCCTCAACCTTGAGTCGATGTGGTCAGTCCATTAATCTTGAATAGAATACGGCATACGTGCTGAGAAAGAGCTTATAAACCATTGGCAGGAGAGGTGCAGAAGTCATAGGTCGTGTAACATTTGTTCAATGTTGAAGTAGGTCGTGCCCAAGAATTAGGCAAGTGAAGATGGACTGACCACATCGACTCAAGGTTGAGGGACTGATTACCTCATTCTCCTCCTGTTCTTCAAGATTCTCCTTTGTATGGACTGATGAAGCCACTGTGTGGCGAAACGTTTCCTCAATAAAGATACCCAAGAGTTGCACATGTGTCTAATTTATCAACATGTCGGTTCTCTGAACCATTCATCTACAAACCTGTCAGACACTGCAACTTCTTGGGATCTTAATACTTGGGAATTCTTCGCTTGCCTAATTCTTGGGCACGACCTACTTCAACATTGAACAAATGTTACACGACCTATGACTTCTGCACCTCTCCTGCCAACGATTTATAAGCTCCTTCTCAGCACGTATGCCGTATTCTATTCAAGATTGATGGACTGACCACATCGACTCAAGGTTGAGGGACTGATTACCTCATTCCCCTCCTGTTCTTCAAGATTCTCCTTTGTATGGACTGATGAAGCCACTGTGTGGCGAAACGTTTCCTCAATAAAGATAGCCAAGAGTTGCACATGTGTCTAATTTATCAACATGTCGGTTCTCTGAACCATTCATCTACAAACCTGTCAGACACTGCAACTTCTTGGGATCTTAATACTTGGGAATTCTTCGCTTGCCTAATTCTTGGGCACGACCTACTTCAACATTGAACAAATGTTACACGACCTATGACTTCTGCACCTCTCCTGCCAACGGTTTATAAGCTCCTTCTCAGCACGTATGCCGTATTCTATTCAAGATTGATGGACTGACCACATCGACTCAAGGTTGAGGGACTGATTACCTCATTCTCCTCCTGTTCTTCAAGATTCTCCTTTGTATGGACTGATGAAGCCACTGTGTGGTGAAACGTTTCCTCAATAAAGATACCCAAGAGTTGCACATGTGTCTAATTTATCAACATGTCGGTTCTCTGAACCATTCATCTACAAATCACTTGTACAAGTTATCTGGCTACCACATCTCATATTTATGTTTATTTATTCTACTGTGGGGTGTATTTATCATATTTATATGTTATGCATCGTGTTTATTATATAATTTTGAAAAAAATATCATAGATGGATTAATGAAAATGTGTATATTAACGTAATATACGACATTTAAATGAGACTCCGTGATTATTATTATCATTACTAATATGACGTCTGGAGACATAAAACACTCTTACTGATTTTAATGTGTACCTGCATGCCAGCACAGTATGTAAGTTTATTTAAGTACAGGTATACATAAGTATAATTATCAGAGTATATATATAATATGAAATAACTTTTAAAAACACTTAAAATTTTGGAGTTTCCAGACATAATGGAGAGACTTAGTGCTTACGGATCTCACAGACAATGTAAACAAACCGGGTGGGGCGCGGTGACCGTATTAGAAAGTCAGGTGGGGGGAGCCGTATAGCGAGTTTTGGTCATAATTTAAAATGACCGTATTAGCGGAACGCCGTAAAGCGAAATGCCGTAAAGCAGGGCCCTACTGTATATGCTTCAATGTAAACACTTGATCTACACATCCCCTACCCATTCTAAAGCCAACTTGCTAATCTGCAATCCTGTTCTCTGTGTTGCCTCTAATTCTTTCAATAATAACCCTACCATACACTTCACCTGGTATACTCAGTAAACTTACACCCACATAGTTTTTGTAACAAGTAGTCAGTATCCTGGTCCAATTATCCATTAGCATTTAGTAAGATTCAATAGTGCTTCAGGATTACAACTGGTAGGCTACTAACTAAAGAAATTGAAATTTAATAAGTTTATTAATAACAAAATTGTCTAGGCGTATATTATCAAATTAAATTAATCAATTGAATATAATATAGGATACAAGTTCCTACACTTCTCTTGTGTACAGTAGTATTGTGCAGAAGGCTCATATCACATCTTCATGGCTTTTAAGTACCGTCTGGTACACTGTTAACATTTAATAACATAGTACAGATATATACAAGTAAGTTTGTGTGTATGTGTGTAAGTGCTCTAAGTAGTTCGCTATGTCTGAAGAATCTACTAGATTTAACTAGTGACTGACTATAAGTCCTCACATAAACTAACTTCTTGACCAACTTGGCAATCAGAACAGCTTGCTTGAACAATAAAACGACTGATAAGCCAAACAACAGCAATATAACAAGCAACAGCGACACAGAATCAGGAACAAGGAGATAATGTAACGACACTAAGTAGGGACCATCAGCAGATCCTCCACAAAAGTCACAAAACTCCCATACTACTGAATCTAAGTTCAGCATTAGAAAATCCCCGACTGTGACAGTACTACACAGATACCAGTACAAATTAGGTCAGAAGCTACAGCTCAGGACCTGAGTTGCTCAGTGTCTATGCGACACACAACCTCAGTACAACGTCGAAAATCACTAAGTCTAGGCAATGTTCTGTGAACAGAGTTCCACAGAACCAAGAACAAGAAAGCGACAGAGATGATCTTCCAACAAGAGCCCACAAGAGAGAGGTGTGGGACCTCTTGCTAGATGCACGTCCAACCGACAAGAGACAACGCAGCCCAGGCAGACTACTCCAGGTGAGGTGTGATACCCCCTCCTTGATCATGTGATAGCTCCGTGCTGCTGCTGCCCAGCAACACCAAGAAGCTGGCAGCGAAACGAGCAACGAGCGATAATTACAGTAGTTAGACAATGCTGTCTGCTACTTAACACTCTCAAACTACGAGCACTGAATAATATATAAAAATGTTACATCCTACCTAATAATATAACTAAGCCAAATAACAATATAAAGCAATATATTTACGATTTAGTTATTATCGCAAATGTAAGCAATATAAAATTATATGAAAAGGTAATATACATCATATACATTGTGACCCATTCAGGGGTCACAATACACACCTACACTACAGTTATAAAACTGCAACATTAACACCCCTCCTTCAGAGTGCAGACACTGAACTTCCCATCTCCAGGAATCAAGTCCGGCCTGCCCATTTCCCTGAATCCGTTCATGTTACCTTGCTCATACTCCAATAGCACTTCAAGTCCTAAAAACCATTTGTCTCCATTCGCTCCTATCTAACACTGTTACGTATGCTTGCTGGAAGTCCAGCCCCTTGCAAGCAAAACCTCTTTTACCCCCTGCCTCCAACCTTTCCTAGGCCGACCCCCTACCCTGCCTTCCCTCCACTACAGATATATACACTCTCAAAGTCATTCTATTTCCTTCCATCTTCTCTACAAGTCCGAACCACCTCTCCTCAGTCCTCTAGATAATAGTTTTGGTAATCCCACACCTCTTCCTAATTTCCAAACTACGAATTCTTTGCATTATATTCACATCACACATTGCTCTCAGACATGACATCTCCACTGTCTCCAGCCTTGCCCTTGTTGCAACATTCACCACCCATGTTTCACACCTATATGAGAGCGTTCGTATAACTATATTCTCATACATTCCCCTCTTTGCTTCCATGGACAAAGTTCTTTGTCTCCACAAACTCCTAAGTACACCACTCACCTTTTTCCCCTTATCAATTCTATGATTCACCTCATCTTTCATAGACCCATCTGCTGACACATCCACTCCTAAATATCTGAATACATTCACCTCCTCCATACTCTCTCCCTCCAATCCGATATCCAATCTTTCGTCATCTAATTTTTTTGTTATCCTCATCACCTTACTCTTTCCTATATTCAATTTTAATTTTCTTCTTGTACAGACATACCCTACCAAACTCATCAACCAACCTCTGCAACTTCTCTTCAGAATCTTCCAAAAGCACAGTGTCATCAGTAAAGAGCAACTGTGACAGCTCCCACTTTGTGTTAGATTCTTTATCTTTTAATTCCACACCTCTTGCCAACACCCGAGCATTCACTTCTCTTACAACCCCATCTATAAATATATTGAACAACCATAGTAACATCACACATCCGTGTCTAAAGCCTACTTTTACTGAGAAATAATCTCCCTCTCTTCTACATACTCTAACCTGAGCCTCACTATCCTCATAGAAACTCTTCACTGCTTTCAATAACCTACCTCCTATTCCAAACGTTCGCAACATTTGCCACATTGCTCCCCTGTCCACCTTGTTATACGTTTTTTCCAAATCCATAAATGCCACAAAAATCTCTTTACCCTTATCTAAATGTGTTCACCTATATGTTTCACTATAAACACTTGGTCTACACACCCCCTACCTGTCCTAAAGCCTCCTTGTTCATCTGCTATCCTACTCTTCGCCTTGGCCTTAATTCTTTCAATAATAATTCTACCATACACTTTACCAGGTATACTCAACAGACTTATTCCCCTATAATTATTGCACTCTCTTTTGTCCCCTTTGCCTTTATACAAAGGAACTATGCATGCTCTCTGCCAATTCCTAGGTACCTTACCCTCTTCCATACATTTATTAAATAAAAGCACCAACCACTCCAAAACTATATCTCCACCTGCTTTTAACCCTTTGACTGTTTTGGTTGTATATATATGTCTTACGAGCCACCGTTTTTGATGTATATATACTCATAAATTCTAGCAGCTTCAAATCAAGCAGGAGAAAGCTGGTAGGCCCATGTGAGGGGATGGGTCTGTGTGGTCAGTGTGAACCATATAAAAAAAATCCTACAGCATGAAGTGCATAATGAGAAAAAAAAAAACTGACCATTTTTTTTAATTAAAATGCCGACTTTGTGGTCTATTTTCGTATAGTATTTATGGTTGTATTCTCGTTTTCTTGGTTTCATTTGATAGAATGGAAAACATATAGAAATAGAGGTGATTTTGATTGGTTTTACTATGAAAAGAACCTTGAAATGGAGCTCAAAGTAGGGGAAATGTTTGATTTTTGCCGATGTTCAAAAGTAAACAAATGATGCCATTTTCCAATAAATGTCCAAGTAGCCATTCTAATATGCAGTCATGAATGGGTTGACATTATTTATACAATTATTACAATATTGCAGTAGTCTGCATAACAGTAAATCTTCTATTTTTTGTTTGAATAAAAATTAAAAATAGAAAGCAAGAGTAATATCAGAGGGGCCTGGAGATGTGACTGATGAACAGAGAAAATGCTATTTTGGAGCCAGGAATGTCTGCATTGTTCATTCTGGACCCATTTTGAAATTGTCATATTTTTTAATTTTCATGAAATTGGCCAAATTGCAAATTTCTGACCACGTTATTGGGTAGTTGAAATCGGTAAATGGGCAGTTTCTTGTACTCAATCGATAGAAAAAATGAGTTCTAAAGAAATAGCTATGAGTTTGGTTGACTGGAACAATGAAATTAGCCAAAAATAGTGCTCAAAGTTGGCAAAATCACCGATTCGTAAATATCGCTGAGGTCGCTAACTTCGCGAGAGCATAATTCCGTCAGTTTTCTGCCAAATTTCGTTCTTTCGGTGTCATTAAAACTGGGAAAAGATTCTCTATCATTTCTCAAGAAAAAAAATAATTTTTTTTTTTTTTTGGAAATTTTGCGACACCAGGAGACACCTCAGGATTTGGGATTACGGCAGTCAAGGGGTTAACACGGTAGTTAGGTTTCTGACAATAGTGTGCTAGATAAAACCACGTTAGATCAACTGAAGAACTTATGGGGAAAATAGGGTTACGTTCCTGGGAGCCTCAAAAAAAGCAAAACAATTTTTTTTTACGCTTCCACATCTTACAAAAATAAAAGTGAATATATAATTGTAGTTCATTGTTGTGATGCATGTTTTTATTGGTAAAGACTACAAATGTAACAGAAATGATAGTATTTCTTACCTTAAACTGTGGGTGCTGGTGTTTGTGGATGATTGTGAAGAGAGTGGAGAGTTATGCTGTGGTCCTACTGGGCTGAGGTGGATGGTAGAGGTTCTGGTACTGAAGTTGATGGTTGAACTGGAGTGTCTAAGTCATTCAGCCAGTCAGTCAAGCCAGTAAGTCATTCAATCAGTCAAGTCAGTCAGTCAGTCAAGTCATTCAGTCAGTCAAGTCATTCAGACAAGCCAGTAAGTCATTCAGTCAAGCCAGTAAGTCATTCAGTCAAGCCAGTAAGTCATTCAGTCAGTCAGTCAAGTCATTCAATCAAGCCAATAAGTCAGTCAAGTCATTCAGTCAAGCCAGTAAGTCAGTCAAGTCATTCAGTAAATAAGACAAGTCATTCAGTCAAGCCAGTAAGTCAGTCAAGTCATTCAGTCAGTCAAGTCCTTCAGTTGGTCAAGTCATTCAGTCAAGTCATTAAGTCATTCAGTCATCCAGTTAATTTTTATAGTGGGCCTGAAGAAGATAAATTATGTAACATCACAGTCACTAGTGAAATGGTTATGAAACAAATAGATCGACTGAAGCAAAATAAGTCGCCGGGACCTGATGAGCTTTTTTCAAGAGTTGTTAAGGAATGTAAAATGGAACTCTGTGAACCATTAACTAATATTTTTAATTTATCTCTTCAAACAGGTATAGTGTCTGATATGTGGAAGATGGCTAATGTAATTCCTATTTTTAAATCAGGGGATAAGTCGTTGCTGTCGAATTACTGCCCAATAAGCCTGACCTCAATTGTAGGCAAATTGCAAGAGTCAATTATAGCTGAGATTATAAGAAGTCATCTGGATAAGCATAATCTGATTAATGATACTCAGCATGGATTCACGAGAGGCCGTTCTTGTCTAGCTAATTTATTAACTTTCTTCAGTAAAGCTTTTGAGGCTGTTGATCATGATAAAGAATTTGATATTATTTACTTAGATTTTAGTAAGGCTTTTGATAGAGTTCCGCACCATAGACTGTTAAGGAAAGTGGCAGCTCATGGCATTCAGGGAAAAGTGCTCTCATGGATCGAGTCATGGCTCACAGACAGGAAGCAGAGAGTGTCCATAAATGGGGTTAAATCCAAGTGGGGATCTGTAACAAGTGGCGTTCCACAGGGATCAGTCTTGGGCCCGTTGTTGTTTATAATATATATCAACGATCTTGATGAGGGAATTACTAGTGAAATGAGCAAATTCGCCGATGACATAAAGATAGGTAGGATAATTGATTCAAACGTAGATATCAGGGAACTTCAGGAGGATTTAGACAAACTCAGTACCTGGTCAGAAAAGTGGCAGATGCAGTTCAATGCAGATAAATGCAAGGTTCTGAAGCTCGGGAGTGTCCACAACCCTAGCACTTATAAGTTAAATAATGTAGAACTTAGCCACACAGATTGCAAAAAGAACTTGGGGGTTATGGTGAGCAGCAACCTTAAACCAAGACAGCAATGCCTAAGCGTACGTAATAAGGCAAACAGATTACTGGGATTTATATCAAGAAGTGTAAGCAGCAGAAGTTCAGCGGTTATATTACAGCTTTATACATCATTAGTAAGGCCTCACCTAGATTATGCAGCTCAGTTCTGGTCTCCATATTACAGAATGGACATAAATTCATTAGAAAACATTCAGCGTAGAATGACTAAATTAATACATAGCAATTAGAAATCTTCCCTATGAAGAGAGATTGAAGACCCTTAAATTACATTCACTTGTTAGACGAAGAATGAGGGGAGACATGATCAAAGTGTATAAGTGGAAGATGGGTATTAATAAAGGGGACATTAATAAGGTCTTGAGGATATCTCTCTAAGAGAAACCTGCAGTAATGGGTTTTAAATTAGACAAGTTTAGATTTAGAAAGAACATAGGAAAGTATGGTTTGGAAATAGGGTAGTTGATGAGTGGAACAGTCTACCTAGTTGGGTTATTGAGTCTAAAACCTTGGTAGTTTCAAATTTAGGTTGGATAAATGCATGAGTGGGAGGGTTGGATTTGAGTGGGACTTGCAAATGAGTGGATAGAGTTATCAGAGCTTATTTCTTGGGTAGCATTGAAAATTAGGTTGGGCAAATGTTTTGTTAGTGGGATGGATTGTAAAGGACCTGCCTAGTATGGGCCAACAGGCCTGCTACAGTGATCCTCCTTTCTTATGTTCTTACATTCTTAAGTCAGTAAGCCATTCAGTTAAGTCAGTAAGTCATTCAGTCAAGTCATCCAGTTAAGTCAGTAAGTCATCCAGTTAAGTCAGTAAGTCATTCAGTCAAGTCATTCAGTTAAGTCATTCATTCAGTTAAATCATTCAGTCAAGCCAGTAAGTCAGTCATTCAGTCAAATCATCCAGTTAAGTCAGTAAGTCATTCAGTCAAGTCATTCAGTTAAGTCATTCAGTCAGTCAAATCATTCAGGCAAGTCAGTAAATCATTCCATCAAGTCAGTAAGTCATTCAGTCAAGCCAGTAAGTCAGTCATTCAATCAGTCAAGTTATTCAGTCAAATCATTCTGTCAAGTCAGTAAGTCATTCACTCAAGTAAGTCATTCAGTCAAGAGTAAATTACTCCATCAAGTCATTCAGTCAAGTCAGTAAGTCATTCAGTCAAGTCATTCAGTTAAGTCATTCAGTCAGTCAAATCATTCAGGCAAGTCAGTAAATCATTCCATCAAGTCAGTAAGTCATTCAGTCAAGCCAATAAGTCAGTCATTCAGTCAGTCAGTCAAGTCATTCAGTCAAATAATTCAGTCAAGTCAGTGAGTCATTCAGTTAAGTCAGTAAGTCATTCAGTCAAGTCAGTAAATCATTCCATCATGTCATTCAGTCAAGCCAGTAAGTCAATCATTCAGTCAGTCAGTCAAGTCATTCAGTCAAATCATTCAGTCAAGTCAGTAAGTCATTGAGTCAGTCAGTCAAGTCATTCAGTCAAGTCAGTAATTCATTCTGTCAAGTCAGTAAGTCATTGAGTCAAGTCAGTACATCACTGAGTCAAGTCAGTAAGTCAGTCAGTCACACAAACTCATGTTTACCTTTTTTTATATGTACAAAGTAACACTTCATTACAGTTATCTCTTATCGAATATCTTTGTTTCCTTCGTTAATTCTATAGGAGGTAAAGTTCTAGCATGGACTGAGGCATGGCTTACCAACAGAAAGCAGAGAGTTACCATTAATGGAGTGAAATCTGAATGGGGATTAGTCACTAGTGGCGTCCCACAAGGATCAGTTTTAGACCCTCTCTGGTTCATAATTTACATTAATGACCTTGATGAAGGGATTACAAGTGACATGAGTAAGTTTGCTGATGATACAAAGATAGACCGTATAATTCACTCTGAGGAGGATATCAATGAACTCCAGGACGATTTGGACAAATTAATGTCTTGGTCTGAAAAATGGCAGATGAAGTTCAATGTGGATAAGTGTAAGGTACTTGCCCTTGGTAATGAAAATAACCCTCGAAGCTATAATCTAGGTGAAGTAGAGCTTGATCATACAGAATGTGAAAAAGACTTGGAGTCATGGTAAGCAGAAATCTAAAGCCAAGACAGCAGTACCTTAGTGTGCGCAACAAGGCCAACAGATTACTTGGATTTATCTCAAGAAGTATAAGTAACAGAAGTCCAAAAGTTATTTTACAGCTCTATACATCACTAGTGAGGCCTCATTTAGATTATGCTGCTCAGTTTTGGTCCCCTTACTACAGGATGGATATAGACTCATTAGAGAACATATAGAGAAGAATGACTAAAATGATTTACTGTGTAAGGAACCTCCCGTATGAAGATAGACTTAAAGCCTTAAATCTCCACTCTCTGGAGAGGCGTAGAATGAGGGGAGATATCACTGAAGTGTATAAGTGGATGACAGGCATAAACAAGGGAGATATTAATAAAGTGCTGAGGGTGTCGAACCAGGTAAGAACCAGAAATAATGGATATAAGTTGGATAAATTTAGATTTAGAAAGGACATAGGTAAGTACTGGTTTTCTAACAGAGTTGTAGATGCGTGGAACAGTCTTCCCAGTGGGGTGATAGAGGCTAGGACCTTGGGTAGCTTTAAGAAGAGACTGGACAAATATATGAGTGGGAGGGGCTGGGTTTGATTGGTGTCATGGGGTACGGGAGTTATTTCTTGGGTAGCTGTAGGTAGATGTCGTTTTGATAGGACCTGCTCTATGGGCCGTAGGGCCTTATGCAGTGTTCCTACATTCTTTGTTCCTTATGCTCTTATATGCTTATGCATTTCTTGCCACTTTTCAGAAACACTGGTATGCCTAATGGGTGTCATGATTGGCTTAGCAAGATACAAGATATAATAATTAAAGATCAAAACACAATTCACAAACAGCTAGCTTGTAGCAGAGAAAGAAAGGACGGACAGTAATAAAATATGAATGCTGGGAAGGTGGGGGTGGTGTCAGGTGTTGGGGGGGGTGCAGGGGATGGTGGGAGGTATCCCCGCCTGTCCACAACAAGGCTGCGCTGGAGGAAAAGGGAAATTTCTTTTTTCCTTCCTCAAATGACCCATGTTAATTAATTTTACTATGTTTTACATAAAATTGTGCCACAATTCTTCAATCGTTGCTATACCGAATCGTGCTAAATGATGGTCTACTGTATACTGACGCTTCCACTGGATGAATATAATTCATCACTATCACTACTCCAATGGTCATCAAAAGAAATAAAATCAAAGTCCATGTCACTATCATAAAACCATTACTGAAGTCCAAAAGCTCCTGGCCACTTGAAAATATTAGTTTCTCATCGACAAGTACAACTGAACGTTATTGAGACACACCACCACCAAAAGAGGAAGGTTTGGAGGAGTCGTCAGGATTTTCGGGGCACTATTTTCTATCCTGCTCGGTCACAAATTGATTAATCACAAATTGATCGGTCACAAATTGATCAAAACCATAGAATTCCTCTTCAGATTCAATTAGGAAGAGGAGCGCCCCAATTCACCATGGAGTGAGAGCTGCCTTGCCGCGAGGCAGGTGAACAAAAGCCTACTGAACGGGCAGCGTTCCCCCAATGCATGTGCACCTAATTTTTTGTTATACTGCCCACACTGACCATGCAGACTAATTCTCTTAGATCTAGGCCTACCAGCCTTCTCGCACTAAGTTTGACGGCACCGCATAGGAAATTTTGGCATAGTCTATGGGTTTGGACCCTGGCTTTTAAGCCGTTTAGAACTCACGCCCGGACCCTGAAAGGGTTAAAACATATCAAAGATGGTTGACACAACTCACTACCTTATAGTATGCTCCTCACTTAGGCGATAAATTTGTTTAATGACGTAATCTTAGGAATGGAACTCTGCGTTTTAAGTGAGGAGAGGCTGTATATACAAGTGTATGTGAAAATGTGTGGTATGTGCTTCAAAGTGCTTGTTTATGTATCGGTAAGACTCTACTTGACTTAGACTTAAACAGTGACTGACAACAAGTCCACAAATACAACTTCTCGACCAATAAGGCAATCAAACAGTTTGCTTGAACAATAAGACGAACCATTTGCCAAACAGCAATAATATACAAAAAAGCATTAAGCAGCAGCACAGCATCAGGAACAGAGAGACAAAATAATGACCCTAAGTGGGAACCATCAGCAGATCCTCCACAAAAGGCATAAAACTCTCTTAATACTGAATCTAAGTTCAGCATAACTAAATCCCCGGCTACGACAGTGTGTAGATGCCACAACCAAGTAGGTCAGAAGCATAAGCTTGGGACCAGGGTTGAACAGAATGTCTCCATGACACACAACCTCTGCAAAATGTCAAAAATCACAAAGTCTGAATGATGCTCTGTGAACAGAGTTATACAGAGTTACAAGAAGTATGTTTTGGCACTCCAACAAAAACATACTCTACCAAAAACAGTCTAAATAACAAACAAACAGCCAGAGAGACGAGAGCAAGATGCTTCTCATAGGAGAACCAGCTAGAGAGAGAGAGGTGCTTCTCAAAGCAAGAAGCAGATCTAGAAAGAGTGAGGTATGGACTGGAGCTCCAACGTCAGATGTAATCATGCGACTAGCTTGTGATTACATGAGCAATGGCACCTCACAAAACTGCCTAACAAGCAGGAAGTATTTAGCAAAGTAGTTTGTGAGCACAGACAGCCAATCAAATTCTCCTACCAGTGAGCACAGTAAGAGGTGTAAATGCTATACTGTGCTTGTAGATAAAAGGCACAATAAGCACGACTGGCAAGCATGCGCATATTCACTTGATCAGGAATCAGACATGATGTCTCTTCATGTGTGTAATACCTGTTGGTTCATGAGCCACTCTCTGAGACAGAGAGAGACAAGCAGACAAAGACAGACACACAGGCAGACAGAAAGAACACAGAAAGACAGACACACAGACAGACAGAAAGTCAGAGACACACAGGCAGACAGAAAAATACACAGACAGCAGATAAGCAGACAAAGCTAGACAAACAGACATATTTATGCTATACAGTGAAAACAAATAAAGCCAGGGTTCCCTGCAGCAGTGTTCAAGAAAACAATGTCGTCAAAACTAAATTGTGTGTGATGTGGAGAGCAAACAGTAAGGCATGGGTCACTAGGGACATTTTCCTTGACTGGTTCTATGAGTTTTGGCCTCATTGTGAAAAGTACCTCCTGGAAAATAAATTGTCACTCAAATGCCTCCTGGTAATGGACAATGCTCCTGCTCATCCTCACGACTTGCAAGAGCAAATTGCGGGGGAGTTGAGCTTTATCAAAGTGAAGTTTTTGCTTCCAAATACCACTCCTCTCCTCCAGCCCACAGACCAGCAGGTCATTTCAAACTTCAAAAAACTGTACACCAAAGCAGTGTTTCAAAAGTGCTTTGAAGTGACCTCAGACACTGAATAGACCCTAAGAGAGTTTCTGGAAAGATCACTTCAGTATCCTCAGTTGCATAACCTTGTAGGTAAGACTTGGGAGGGAGTGACTTGCAGGACTTTGAATTCTGCTTGGAGAAAACTGTGGCCAGAATGTGTACAAGAGAGAGATTTTGAAGGGTTTGGGGCTAACCCTCAGCAGACTATGCCAGTTGTGGAATCTACTGTGGCATTGGGGAAGTCCATGGGGTTGGAGGTAAGTGGCGAGGATGTGGAAGCGTTGGTGTAGGACGATTTCGAAGAGCTAACCACTACAGAGCTGCAAGAGCTTCAGGTGCAACAACAACAGATCACAGCTCAGGAATTTGTTTCAGAGGAGGAGGAAGAGAGATGGAGGAAATTGCCTTCGTCAAAGATAAAGGAAATGTATACATGTGGACAAAGTTGCAGGCATTTATGGATGGATAATTATCGTTTAAACAGCTGTTGCAAGCTGTATTGGCAAATGTACAACATGTACAAGAATACACCCATAAAAAACCAAAACGAAAATACACCTCAAAT
>NC_069415.1:45194189-45249189 GCF_026875155.1 Cherax quadricarinatus
TTTGTCTTACCTAACAACCTGTCGGTTTTTTATACCATTTTAATGACAATCTGTCAGACACTGCAACACGGGGGTATTTGGTACAGACCTGCAATCAACTTCGACAACCTCCACTAGTGAGAACGGCTGGATTTGAGAGGGACCTGACCCCCCAACATCTGAGTTCTTACCTCTTCTAGTGACCTAGTCTCACCTGTTGGCGCTATATAAGGCTCCATCCTGTCACTTCATCTCCATATTGTTTCATACTATGGAACAATGCTTTTCTCCAGACTGAGGGACTGACCACCTCAAAACTTTAAGGGTGATGGACTGATTACATCGTCTTCAAGTATCTTCTGCTTCTATCAACTTTTCTGTACTCGACTGAAGAAGCCTACTGTGTAGGCGAAACGTTTCGAAATAAAGATTCCTAACTGTTGCATATGTGTCTTACCTAACAAACAATATCGTTGTTGTCTCCCAAGGAGATTACTCGTATGCATGTAATGTTGAGTTATGTACAAGTAATCACTCCTATAAAATTTTCCACAAATATTATTATTATTATTAATGATAATAATAATAATAATATTATTATTATTATTAATAATAATAATAATAATAATAATAAATTATTATTATTATTATTTATTTTAAAAAGCACTAAACCCCTGCACAAAATTCAATTTAAAACAGCAAATAATAGAGCCTACTAGACTGGAGAATACACTAGACCTCATCTTTACTAACAATGATGATCTGATACGAAATGTCACCATATCAAAAACAATATACTCAGATCACAACATAATTGAGGTTCAGACACGTATGCGTGGAGCCCCAGACCGACATAATGAGATTAGTCACGAGGGAGCATTTCACCAAATTCAACTTCAATAACAAAAACATAAAGTGGGACCAAGTAAACCAAGTCCTAACCGACATAAGCTGGGAAGATATACTAAGCAACACAGACCCCAACTTATGTCTAGAACAGATTAACTTGGTGGCACTCGTATGCACAAGCCTTATTACTCTAAGAAAAAGGAGGAGTAGATGTAAAATAGAAAGAGACAGGCGCTCCCTTTACAGGCGACGGAAAAGAATAACAGAGCGGCTAAAAGAGGTCAATATATCTGAAATGCGTAGGGAGACACTGGTCAGAGAAATAGCAAGTATCGAACTTAAGCTAAAGGAATCTTATAGGAGTTAGAAAAAATGAAATTGAAAGAAACCCAAAGTATTTCTTCTCCTATGCCAAATCAAAGTCGAGAACAACGTCCAGTATTGGGCCCCTACTTAAACAAGATGGGTCCTACACAGATGACAGCAAGGAAATGAGTGAGCTACTCAAGTCCCAATATGACTCAGTTTTTAGCAAGCCGCTAACCAGACTGAGAGTCGAAGATCAAAATGAATTTTTTATGAGAGAGCCACAGAATTTGGTTAACACAAGCCTATCTGATGTTATCCTGATGCCAAATGACTTCGAACAGGCGATAAATGACATGCCCATGCACTCTGCCCCATGGCAAGACTCATGGAACTCCGTGTTCATCAAGAACTGCAAGAAGCCCCTATCACGAGCCTTTTCCATCCTATGGAGAGGGAGCATGGACACGGGGGTCGTCCCACAGTTACTAAAAACAACAGACATAGGCTCACTCCACAAAGGGGGCAGTAAAGCAATAGCAAAGAACTACAGACCGATAGCACTAACATCCCATATCATAAAAATCTTTGAAAGGGTCCTAAGAAGCAAGATCACCACCCATCTAGAAACCCATAAATTACACAACCCAGGGCAACATGGGTTTAGAACAGGTCGCTCCTGTCTGTCTCATCTATTGGATCACTACGACAAGGTCCTAGATGCACTATTAGACAAAAAGGAATGCAGATGTAATATATACAGACTTTGCAAAAGCCTTCGACAAGTGTGACCATGGCGTAATAGCGCACAAAATGCGTGCTAAAGTAATAACAACAGGAAAAGTCGGTCGATGGATCTATAATTTCCTCACTAACAGAACACAGAGAGTAGTAGTCAACAGAGTAAAGTCCGAGGCAGCTACGGTGAAAAGCTCTGTTCCACAAGGCACAGTACTTGCTCCCATCTTGTTCCTCATCCTCATATCTGATATAGACAAGGATGTCAGCCACAGCACCGTGTCTTCCTTTGCAGATGACACCCGACTCTGCATGACAGTGTCCTCCATTGCAGACACTGCAAGGCTCCATGCGGACATCAACCAAATCATCAGTGGGCTGCAGAAAACAATATGAAAGTTTCAACGATGAAAATTTCAATTACTCAGATATGGTAAACAACGAGGAAATTAAATCTTCATCAGAGTACAATACAAATATTCTGGCCACAAAATAGAGCGAAACACACAATCCAACGTGAAAGACCTGGGAGTGATCAGTTCGGAGGATCTCACCTACAAGGACCATAAAATTGTATCAATCGCATCTGCAAGAAAAAATGACAGGATGGATAATGAGAAACCTTCCAAACTAGGGATGCCAAGCCCATGATACACTCTTTCCGGTTCACATTGTTTTATCTAGACTGGAATATTGCTGACACACTAACAGCATCTCTTTCCACAAGGCAGGTGAAAATTGCTGACCAGAAAATGTACAGAGAAGCCTCACGGCACCATAAACGGAGATAAAAACACCCTCAATTACTGGGAGCGCTTGAGGTTCCTGAACCTGTATTCCCTGGAATGTGTCATGTAGGGGGGGGTAATTATTAAGGGAATATGGGGGTAAGAGGAGGGAGTCAATAGGTAGGGGAACAGGCGAGGCAGTAGGAGGGATGAGTGGTGGAGGTCGGAGGAATGTGAGGTCACTGGTGACTACACCCTTCACCTCTCATTACTCAACCCCACCATCCTACTCCTCACCCACTGCACTGCTTTAACTAAACAAAAGAAAATATAAGAAATAGGAATAGCAAACACGAAGGATCAGTGAATATTACTATTTCTAACTCAAAACACAGTTTATTATTTAAGTCCTTGTATCAATAATATATTTGGAAAGAGAAACATTATTGTGGTTTAGATACATGGGATGTAATGTCTAACAGTGAGAACAGGGAAACACAATCAACTTGACGAGAATGAATATAACTTACAATATAGTACAGAGGACAGTTCACTACAGGAACTAAGCCACAGGTCCCAAGACCTACACAGCACGAGTACTGCGCCAAGCCAGTACTCTGCCCAATGCCTCCAACAGTCTCCTCCAGAGACTTCAGCAGCCTTCTCCCGAGCCCTGCACCCCAGCAGCAGCTCCGCTCGAAGTCTCTGCTGAGGAGCTCTGCGCCCCAGCAGCAGCTCCGCTCGAATCTCTTGATCATGCTCTTCCTTGGGCTTTTATGGTGGTCCAAGCACCCTCCACAACCACGGTACTACCTGATGCCTAGGTCTGACGCCGTCAAGAACAAAAGACCTCAGACGTGGGCGTGGCTACAGACGTTTGCCAAGGCAAGGTGTGACCATATAATTGGTTAAATTAGGTCTCCCCAGAGACCTCACAAGCCCAGCTGAACTACATCACATCCCCCCTTTCTCCCCCAATTTAAAATATATGAGAACTAGGACAATTTGTCCTAGTTATTAGACTATTTTAATCCTAACCCCTTAAATCTATTATAATACAAAGACAAAATTATACATAATACAAAATTATTCAATTACATATATTTCCCTCAACCTCCTCAACTCCCACAAGGCAGCATAATCAGTACACCTCGCAGTTGGCCAGCATAATAGTTGCTCTCTGGTGCAAAGCCTCCTTACCCGTCATTTCTCCTTAAAAACTAAATATCGGGCTCCAGTGCCTTCCCTACTTCTACTAGAAATGCACTAGCCAATGCTAGTCACCCTCGCACGTTATCCATTGGGCCAAACCTCTCTAGGCTTCTATGGCGTGGAAAACTGCTCCAACGGGTTGCATTCTTTCAAGTAACTGCAACTGGACCACTTCACAACCACCAAGGTCGCATTTTCGGCA
The DNA here is from genome assembly GCF_026875155.1 of Cherax quadricarinatus. Classification (NCBI taxonomy): domain Eukaryota; kingdom Metazoa; phylum Arthropoda; class Malacostraca; order Decapoda; family Parastacidae; genus Cherax; species Cherax quadricarinatus. Next base: position 45,198,204 of record NC_069415.1, read on the forward strand.
CACTTCACATGCACACTACAACATCTGAAAAATCGAGACAGGCAGGGCATCGCACTAAGACCCACCATATATCCTATGCCACTAACTAGGAATCACTGGCCTCATAAAACAAGGGGCGGCCATAATCACTGGACCGTAAATTCAAGGTCACCTATTTCAGCTACCAGTAACACTAACATCTTTCTGGCAAGTCAAGTATGCTGGGAACATCTCACACTCTTAATTGTCTCTCATGTCTTGGCAGGGCAAATCCCCACATACCGGTCTACAGGTCGACCACAAGGCCGAACCACCTCCATACCGCCCCTTGAAAGCAGCTTGGTCCCCAGCAGCTGGAAGTCCCATCTTCCGCAGCTCACAGTCCTTCCACATCTCCGAGGATGGGCACTCCTTCATAGTAATTCTACTGTCCTGCTAGGCACATCCAGCCTCAGAATCCCCACACACACAACCACTGGCAGCATGCAACTGCCATCTTCCTCCTCTTGAGCTAGGCATCATCGCAGCATCACAGCATGGCACAGCATATCCAATCATCAACAGCACGGCCGTATCACAGCAGTCGACACAGCCCGGCCGACAGCACCACATGCACGGCTACACATTGCAGCTACGGTCCGCAGCATCTCAGCATCACCCGCACGGCCGAATCACAGCACACACAGCATGGCCACTAGCATCGCATGCATGGCTACAGTCATCTTCTCAGATATACCGCAGCATCATAATCAAGCGCGACATCAGCAGCAGCAGCAGGCTTATGTCATATGCCGAGGTGAGATGAGGTGGTGAGGTCACTTCAGGTTGATTAACAGAATTGCAGTCATCCCATCCTCTGGCAAGCTGTGGGTAACTGGCGGTCCGTTGGGTGATGTCACTGTTATGGGGCAATAGGAATCCCAACATGGTTTTTAATTTAATAATAACAGTTACTCTGAATACCTAATTATATTGCATTGATGGGACTTTGCTCTTAAATGTCAGAAGGACTATCAACCATTGACTGAGAGGCAAGTCTGGGTCAAACCTATTTTTCTCAATATAATAGGTATACTATAGACACATAAACTACACAATTTAAATTAAAGTAGTTTGATACAGTTTGTATTTCCTTTTTGATAAAAGTAAAATTAAGGTGTGGTAGAATTGTGGTAACGTGGAGAAGTTGCTTGGCAACAGTCTTTTGTTTTGGTGGAGGAGCTAGCCAGGCTCTCTCTCCTCTCCCTCTCACTGACTCTCTCTCTCTGTGGCTGACCTTCAACCTGCAGGATCTCCTCTGTCCTTCTTCTATTCTTGTTTGGGGCACATGTGTGCTCCAGGGGTGGTTTTATAATTTAAGTTGTGGCCACTATACCCAGGGTGACTAAAGTGTGTCAAAACACTGGTTAGCCCGAGTTATGTCAGAAGAGAGAGATAAAAGTTGTTGGAAACACGACCATGTGGAGAACCGGTTATGGAGTGTGAAAGCTTTTGTTTTGAAAATGAGAGGCTGTGATTGTAATTCTGTACATATCTGGTTGAAGAATACAGTTATATTTTTATAGTATAGTTTACAATAACCTGTGAAGAGGGCTGTTAAAGGGTATCAGAGACACATCAAGATTATAGCATATGTAAGTATTTACCCTAGACAAATAAGGCCATTAAGTAAAAGCTACTCCCACGCGTAGAAACATGTATGGAGAACCTTTATAATCAAAGTAATAGGGAAAACCAACGTAAGCATGGGAGCATTGAAACCGAGAGTATGACTGCTAAAATAACTCAAAACATTCTTTGAACTATATGTGCTGGTATGGGTAATAACAATGCTATGTTTCTGGTAGAAGATTTACCAAGGTGGGTCAGTGGAAGTTTTGTTTTCATATATAGTTACAGTTGTTTTTCCTCCTAAGGTGGGAGAAAGGTTAAGTAACACATTTGTGTTGTGGTTTATGTAAGTGCTATAGTCATAGTTTACATTCAATTGTGTTATTTATGTGCCTGTGGGAAAACTTTGTCACTGATACTGTAAGAGGGAAGCAAGTGTTTAAAGATAAAACATATGTCAGAGATGAGTCTTCAGGTTTTTAGAGGCCCTTCAGGGAAGAAGGTAATAATTCATCAGTAAACCAGCCTGTTAACAGGAACATGAGGGATACAACTAACTCCATGTGAATATGGGAAATGGAGGAGAATGAGACTGAAATTGAGCTTGAGCTAGAGGCTGAAATGAAATAATGAAAGCTAAGGAGGAAGAACGTCAAAGGTTAGAGAGGTTTTCAGAACAGAGCCTGAGCAGTACTTTAACATAAACTAAAGCTGCAAATTTGTCCCTAAGTTTACAAGAGAGTGACCCAGATAGATATTTTTCTTTTTTTGAGAAGACTTGCTTTGGAGCAAGGATGGCCCAAACAGAAGTGGGCTACCCTTAGTTCGCACACAACTTGTGGGTAAAGGATTCCAGAGAGTTAGAGACCCTCTGGAGGGGCAAGATTTTTTTCTGATTATGATAAGATTAAAGAGGAAGTATTGCTTGCATAACCAAAATGATACCTGAGAAATATAGACAAAAGTTCAGAAATAAAAAATTTCGGGATGGGCAGACCTTAACTGAGTTTGGGAATGAGAAACTGTTCCTTTTTAAGAAATGGGTTTGTTCTAAAGGAGTTAATAAAGACTATAACAAATTAGTAGATCTGATGGTTCATGAGGAATTGTACAATACAATCCCTGTTGACCTCAGAGAATATTTAGAGGACAAAAACCCAGATAATCTTTCAGAAGCACTGGATCTAGGTGACCGATTCTTGGCTCGCAGGGAATTGGTAAGTAAAAACAGTCATGCTCCTTTGAAAATTTCCCCACTCGTTCTAAACCTTATTCCAAGTCCTATGGTCATAAAGGTAAGTGGGACAAGAATTTTCAGGGACAAATGAAGGCTGAGGCACCCTCTAAAATAGAAAGAAAAGGTAAGTCAGCTGGAGCTCAAAGTTTACCTAGACAATCAGATAATTTTTCAGGTCCTCGAGTAAACAGTACCAGTCCTACACCAAATGGTAAAAATACCTTTAAGAGTTATGCCTGTTACTACTGTAACAAAACTGGACACACACAAAAGTTTTGCTGGTCAAGGCAGCGAGATCAGGAAAGGGAGGAACCACCCCAGAGGACTCTAACTGCAGACACACATCCAGTTGCCTGTATTTGGTCTTCAAAGCAAGGTGAGGAGGTACCTTTGGGTCTAGACCCCAGGATGCAGGTATTTTCTAGTAAGTCCACAGTTGCTTTGCATAAGGATGTGGGTAGGGTTGAGAACATAGTGTCCTTGAGAGATGGATGTAGCACCTACTCCTTGCTACGTGCTGGAGTGTTGCCAGTGTCTAAGGATACCTATACTGGAGTAGATGTATTATTGAAGGGTATTACGGGTTCAACCATAAGGACACCAGTACACAAATTATGGGTAGAATCTGCATACCAAGTTGGCTATCTCCCTGTAGGTATCTCAGATGAAATTCCCTTCGAAGGGGTCGACCTCTTATTAGGGAATAATGTTATGGGCCTGTTAGACAGTGAAGAACCACTAGTATGGGGGCAACCAGGCCCCAAAGTTTGGGAGAAGAAGGCTAGGGAGACCCTGCCAGACCTTTTCCTGTTGGTGCCATCACAAGAAGTATGTCTCGTGACCAGGATACCAAGGGTAATCCTTATATTTCTCATGAGGATGGTGAGGACTTAGGTTTGGAAACTCTATTTTCTGATGTTGAACTGCAGTCAACTAAAGAAAAGGATACCACAACCCGAGTTGAGCCTAATCAGTGCAGAGATCAAGGAAGTAGTGTGAGGGAGATTGGGCCTACTATGATGCAGTTAATTGCTGCACAGGGGTGTGATGACACACTTAAGTCGATCAGAGCCTCAGCTGTGACTGAGGAGGAATCTTTACGTTTAAATAAATGCTTCTATTTCAGGAAAGGTATACTCATGAAGAAGGCACCTTCGGTTGCAGTACCAGTAGAAGGAGAGCCAAGTTTTTGTCACCAGGTCGTGGTGCCTGAGCCTTATAGAAACCATGTTCTTAGCTTAGTGCATGACACACCTCTAGGTGGACACCTAGGTATTGCTAAAACAGTATCCAGGGTTTCCAGGCACTTCTTCTGGCCCGGGGGTTTGGGAGGAACGGGGGAATTATATAAAAAAAACCTTTCCCATGCCTCCCAAAAATTTAAGGGAAACCTAATCAAAGTTTAAAAAACCTTTTTCCCCTTCTGCCTTTTTCAGCCCCAGGGAACCCTTCAGCAAGCGGGTTTGGTTCGTTGGCCCACCCCCAAAGGACCAAAATTGGGAAAAAAATTTTATTTACTAACAATAATTTGCTCCCCTACCAGGAAATCCAAAAGCAATCCCCTAGCAAGATAACACCCTTGGTGGTCTTAAGGGCTTTAAAGAATTCTTTTCCTTTTGGTTTTCCCTCGGGAGGTACAAAAAAGTTAAAGGGGTCTAACTTTACCTGAAATTTTTTTTAGGAATGTGTTTAAAGGGGTTAGATTAAAAGCCCAAATTTAAATTGTTATACCCTCATCTCGGGTTAGTAAAAGGATTTCATCAAAAATTTAAGAAAATTATGCAGCTTTTTGAATGAAAAAACCCCAATATTGGGTTTGAGGGTATCCCCTTTCTCTTGTTTGCCATGGGGGAAAGCCCCCAAATAACTCTCATTTTCACCCCTTTTCGAGCTTGTCTGGGGTCACCCAGTGGGGGAACCACGACTATTCCAAGGACCCTTTGGGCCCTGGGCGGGGGAAATGAGGTTTCCCCCCCGGAAAAAGATTTTTCTCTTTTTCAGGAAACGATTGGACCGGGGCAAGGACAGATGGAGCAGACAACCTCAAAGTTTAGTAAAGGGGGCCCCTGAAGAAAGGGTATGACCAAAGGGAAGCTCCTCGCTCCTTCAGTGTTGGAGAGGAAGGGGTTTAGTTTTGGAAACCCGGGTTTTTGGGAAATCCCTTTGGGCTGCACTTTTGTTGGACCCTTTGTCATACAGGGGAGGTTTTGGCCCCCAAATTTTGTAATTAAAAATGCTGGCCCCTGCAAATCAAAAAGGGGTGTACATTAACAGGTTGAAAAAAAACCTTTCTAGGGCAGGGCTTGCCCCCATTTCAAGGAGTGTGACGATACTGGGGGAAAAATTCCTGTAACAACGAAGTAAAGGGTGTGCAATTCACCATCTTTCAAAAAAAAACCTTGGCCCCACATGAAGGGACTTAGTGTACAGGGGCCCTTTTGACTTGGTTCCCGTTACTCCCAAAAATTTCCAGAATTTTTTGGGGGATTAACCCCCAAAATAAGTTGGGGAAGCTGTTTTCCCAATTTAAAACAGGCCCTTAACCGGGGTGAACCCAACAAAAAAAACTTCACGGGGGAAGAAGGAAAAAAATTCCTCCTTCAAAACCGTTTTTTAGTGGCCCAGGGGAGGGGTCAGTGGGCAACTCCATGCCTGTTGGGTTTCCCCAAACCCCGATTTAATTTAAAGCGTTTTGTGCACGACTATCCAGATTTAAAAGAAGTTAAAGGGCTTTACTGTTTTTTCCTTTTCCAGTATGGATGATGTTAAAGATTTCTGGGGAGGGGCAAAAGGGTTTTTGAGCAAACTGGGGCTTAATTTAAAAGGGTTTTTATCAGATAACCCCCCCACCCCCCCCGACCAAAAAGGGAAATTTTCAGCCTTCGTCACTCCCAGATGGGTTATTTTTAATATAAAGTTTTTCCTTTTGGGGTTTTAAAAAAAAACTCCTGCCACCTTCCAAACGTCAAATACTTCATAAGGGGGGTGGATTTGGGGTACGGGCCCCATCTAGATGAAATTGTGGTTTTTCAGGGAACCCTGGGAAACTCACTTGGTAAGAAAAAAAAAAATTTTTTTTTGAAGTCAGCCCAAACCAAACTAACCAACAATCTGGCAAAAGTGAGTTTTTGGGCCCAAGGGCCCGTGTACAAATTTTAGGATATGAAATTGGCAGGGGGGAAAATTTGCCCCAATTAAAGCTAAGGTGGAGGCCATTTAAAAAATTTTTTCCCAGACCCACGAAATCGGAAAGGGAAAAAATGAGGGGTTTCCCGGGGATGGTGGGTTTTTTACAAAACGGGGTTTTCCCACCAAAACCCCTTTCCCCGGTAGTGTTTACCACTGACACTTTGGACCGTCCCAAAGGTTTCAATTCAGCCCGGGACCGCAAGTTTGACAGGGCTTTTTGAATTTTTGGGGGGAAAATGTTTTTAGGGGAAACTATCTTAAATACCCAGTTTGAAAGCCCCTTCCCCTTACAAGTGGAAGCTAGTGAGGTTGGGGGAGGTGCAGGTTGTTGGGAGGGTGATAGTAGCCTTTTAGCCAGTTTGTTTCCATTCAGCCCAAATTTTAAAAAAGCATCAACGGGTTATGCAACGTAGAGAAAAGAAAAGGAAAGGGGGGTTTTTTGGTGTTGGCTGTGGCCCGAAAAAAATTTTAAGTTTTTTTATTAGTTTCCCTTTCCCCCCATCCTGTAATTGTGTATGTGAAACCCTAACCCCCGAGGTTTTTTCAAAGGGAAAGAGAAACCACAATCAAAGACTCTTTAAAATGGGCTTTGTTTTCCCACAGCCCCTTTTAAATTTGGGGGAAATTAAATATTAAAAAGGGCCCGAGAAATTTGGGGCTGTGCTCTCTCTAGAAAACTAGAAGAGAACAGCATGAGCAAACTACATGAAACATCTGAGTCTAGATGGGTTTTAGGGAGATTTCATTGGGGGTACTTTGTACATAGGTTTTTCCCTTTTGTGACCCTTTATTGTTTTGCAGTGGAAAACCCGGGGAGCCTGAGTTTCTCTCCCAAACCCGCCATCTGTGGGAAAAAAGTCGAGTCCGAGCCAAAAGTTGGACGAGGGGTTCCGTGAAATTTTAAAATTTGAGTTGAGGGGTGGTTTGGACAACCCCTTTTTGGTAACCCTTGAGACTTTCAAAGGGAAAGGGATTGTGATGTGTTTTGGGGGTGCCTATATTTTCAAAAACGGCCCCCGAAAGATTTGCCTTTGTGGCCCTTGGGCCCCTCCATGTTCTAGTCAGCCCTCCTCTTTCATAAGTTTTGGGAGGAACTGTGGAGGTTGGGGCCCGGAAGATGGGGTTGAGTGGGCCCGACCATGTTAAGGGAAGTGAGTTTGACGGGGAAATCTCACTGGGTTTTTTTCGGGCCCCCAAAAGGGGAGACACCTTTTTACAGTTTTGTAAGTTTTCCTGGGCCCGGTGTACACCTGGGGCGGGTCGGGTTTTTGGGGTCAAATTGTCTCTGATCAGGGGGGAAAATGGCCCCCCTGGAGTACCAGTTTTTGCTGGATTAAATTTCAAGGCACAGGCCTGTTGGGGTGTGGGCTTTCACAGTGGGCTTTTTGGGGCATTTTTTCATCTGTAAAAGTGTATTGTTTAAAAGTCACCCAAAATTTTAAATAATTTTCACCCTTGATATATGGGTATGGTTTAAAAACCCTTTTTTAAAAAATTTTGCAATCTGTTGTAAATAACAGTTTTTAGTGAAGAGTATTTTGGGGCTGGGAAATATTTTGCAAATTTTTAATTTTGTCCTTTTCTTAAAAGCCTTCAGAATTAAGCAATGTACTTTTCTAAACCGTATCCTGAGGGGCACGGCGAGCTTTTGTAGACTTTTTTTCTTGAGGTGGGGGTTTTTATGGGGCTATAGGGCCCAAATGTATTTTTAAGGGAACAGTTTACTCTGGAATACTTTAAATTTTAATTTAATTTATGGGGACCAGGTTTTAAATGTCATAAGGGGGTGATCACCCCCTTTGAAAATTAAGGAGCTGGGGGCAAAAAATTTTTTCCCAATTTTTTTAGTTTTTACTATAACCCACATTTAAAAAACCCCAATTTAAAAAATTTTTTTAAAGTTTTTATTTTTTTTGAAAAATAAAATTAAGGTGGGGGTAGAATTGTGGTAATGGAGGAAATTTTTGCTTGGCAACAAATCTTTTGTTTTTGGTGGTGTGGGGGATCTTAGCTAGGCTCCCCCCCCTCCCTCTCTTTTTCCCCTGTTTTGGTTTACAAAGAAGGTCGAAGGACCCCCGGGCCTTCTTTCCTTTTCTTTTTGGGGCATGTTTTGCACCAGGGGGAGTTTTTATAACTTTAAAATGTGGGCACCATACCCGGGGACTAAAGGGTGTCCAAAACCCCCTGGTTAAACCCAGGGTTAGTCCCAAAAAGAGGATGGACAAAGTTGCCCGAGTTTACCAAATTTGGGGGAAAAGCTATGAAGTTGTTTGATTTTTTTTTTTGAAAATGCGAGGTGAATTGTTTCTTTTGTACATATCTATTTAGAATACAGTTATTTTTTTATAGTTTGTAGTTTTTAAAAAACCCGTTAAAAGGGGGGGTGGTGAAAGGATATCAGGACACTGAGGATGATCAGCCATGAAGTTATTACCCCTAGACAAATAAAGGCCCCTTTAAATAAAAAAAGCTACCCACAAAACTAGAACAAAGTATTTAGAACCCTTCCCATCCCAAAATAATTTAAAGGGGCAAACCAACAAAAAGTTTTGTGATTCCAAAATCCCCCATGATGAGTGATTTTCCCTTAAACCCTGGTGTTTGATGACCGTCCCATGGTGGTGACCTCAGGCCCATGGTGGGTGAAGCCAGCACAAAAATTATGATCTTTGTCCCATGGGGAGTGATCCCCATTTACCGGTAGTGTATGGCAGTCATCATGGTAAGTTTCTCATAAACCCTAAGAGTGATGCCACCATTTGGGGGTGGATGCCCGTCCCCAAAAGGAGGTTTTTTCGGGCACCATGGTGGGGTGGCCTCATCACCTTTGGGGTTTTAAAGCAGTCTTCATGGTGAGTGAAGTCAGTTTTTTCATGGTTTAGTGAGTGAAATTTCATGGCGAGTGATGTCAGATTCATGGTGAGGTTTTCTGTCCCGTCTTCATTGGGGAGTGATCTGTCACCATGGGGAATGAATTTATCCCCCATGGGAAAAAATTCAGTCAAATGGTGAGTGATGTCAATCACCAAAAGGGGAGTGTTTTCAGTTTTTTTCCCCACCTTTGGGATGATTCATCATCCGGGGAGTGAGTCAATCACCATTGGGGAGTGAATTTTCAGTCACCTTGGGGAGTGATGCAGTCCCAGGGAGGATCAGCCCAGGGGTGATGTCCTCACCTGGTGAGTAAACCCATCCCCAATTAAAAGTTTCAGCACAAGGGTGAGTGATCCATCACCAGGTGAGTTTTTCCATACCGGTGAGTGATGCCAGTCACCATGGGATGATCCAGTCCCATGGTGAGTGTGCCAGTCCCATGGTGAGTGTTCCAGTCACCATGGATGATCCCAGTCCCCAGGGAGGATTTTAGTCACCAGTGGTGATGCCAGCCCCATGGGAGTGCTCCATCCCTGGTGAGTGATCCCCAGTCACCATGGGGTGATGTCAACACCATGGAGTGGATGCCATCACATGGTAAGTGATCCAGTCACCAGGGTGACAGTCCCCCATGGTGGGGATGTCATCCAGGTGGTGTTTAGTCCCATGGTGGGAGTAAATCAGGTAAGGATCCAGTCCACCATGGGGGAGTCAGTACCATGGTTTTGTCAGTCATATGTGAGGATTCAGTCACCATGGTGGTGATCTCAGTACCAGGGAGTGATTCAGCCCCCATGGTAGTTTTCCCAGTCACAAGGTGTGTGTTTGCCAGTCACCAGGGGACCAGTCACCATGGTTTTTGGATCCCATTTTCATGGAGGATTCACCCCAGGGTGGTGTTTCGTTTCGGTGAGCCCCCCATCTTCATAATGATTATCTCAGCACCATGGGGTAGTCAATCCCATGGGAGTGATCTCAGTCACCAGGGTGAGTGATGTCATTCACCAGGTAAATGATGTCATCACCATGGTGAGTGATGTCAATCACAAGGGTGAGTGATTTCAGTTACATAAAAAATGTATCAAAACCTGGTAGGATCTCATTCATAAGGTGAGGGGATGTCAGTCCCATGGAACGATTCGTCCCCAGGGTGAGTGACTCAGTCACCGGGGTGGTATGCAATCACCACAGTCAGGGGAATGTCAGTCAATGGTGAGTGATTCAGCACTGGTGTTGATCCATAAACCAGGGTTATTTTTTAAATGTCATCACTATTTTTTTCGGGGATTCAGTCCCCATGGTGGGTGTCACCCCATGGTTGTGATTCGCCCAAAAAGGGGGGGTAACGTAAGTCACAATGGGTGTGATGGCAGTCACCATCGTCAGTGTGTAAGCCCAAAAATGGTGTGTGAGGGGCAGACCATCGTTAGTGAGTCAGTCACCATGTGGGGTTTTGTCATCACCATAGTGAGTGATGCTCACCAATAGGTTGTCAGTCAAAATGGGGGGAAAATGATGCCCCAAATCACCAGGGTTTTGGGTGATGTCAGTCACCATGGGGGTGATCCAGTCCACCAGGGAGTGACCTCATCACCAGGTGAGTATGTCGTCCCCCATGGGAGTGATGTCAGTCAAAATGGTGATGATGTCATCACTATAAGAGTGAATCAGTCCCCATGGTGATTGAGTCAGCACCATGGGATGACTCAATCTTTTGGGAGTGAGTCAATCACCATAGTGATGCAGTCCCATCTGTGAGTATCAGCCACCAGGGTGAGTGAGTCAGCACCAGGGTGAGTGGGATTTAGTCCCATGGTGAGTGATTGTCACCATGGTAAATGATATCAGTCACCTGGTGGTGACCTCAGTTTCCAATTGAATGAGTCGTCCCCTAGCAAGTGATGTCGTCACCATGGGATGATCCAGTCACCATGGGTGTGATGCCAGCCACCATGGTGATGATCCAGTCACCATAGTGAGTGATCTCTCACCATGGGGGTTTGATTCAGTCACCATGGGGGGAGTGAAGCAGTCACCAGGTGTGTGACCCAGTCCCCTTGGTGGTGTTCCCCACCCTTGTTGAGTGATGCAGTACCAGGGGTGATGATGTCAGTCACCGGGTGAGTGTGTCAGTAAACCATGGTGTGTATTGCAGTCAACATAAGAGGGGTTTTTTATCAACAGGGAGTGATGTCAGTCCCATGGTGAATGTCCCATTGTGTGTAAAACATCACTAGGTGCGATCTCGGGCACCAGCACCTGGGAGGGGATGTCATCACTATGGTTTGTGATGTCAGTCACAGGGTGAGTGTTCAGCACCATTTTCTTGATTTTAGTCCATTTTGAGTGATGCATCACCAAGGTGTGGGTTTAGTCATTTTGGGGGTTTGATGTAATTTTAAATTTTGGAGGGAGTACCCCGGCAATCGTGGAGAGGCTCAGATGAGCTCACTCCACATGCTATTTTTGAAAGGTGCGAACTGACCCAGAACTCTATTTACTCTAAAGGGTTTTGGAAAAGGGATAAATTTAAAAAATTCCTCAATTGTGTAACCCCCTTAAGGAAAGCTTGGAGGAGGACAAAGGGACAAAAAACTCTGCTTGGAAGAAACGGGCCAAAAGTTAGACAAAAGGATTTTGAAGGGTTTGGGGTACCCCGGGGGATCCTATGCAGTTGAAACCCATTTGGGCATTGGGAAAAGTCCTTGGGGGGGAGGTTAGGGGGGAGGTTGGAAGATTTGGGTGGAGGGGGGACAATAAAGAACTAACCACGATAGCGCTAGATCATCTTCACAGCAAGGGGCCAGACCTGAGAAACCTTTTTCAGAGGGGGATAAGAAATTGCCAAGTTGCCTCTTCAAAATTACGGAAAGTGTGCAAAGTGATTGAAGTGCAAACCTTTTTTGATGAAAATCACCCTGAACCCCCACTGCAAGCCTGTTTTGGGAACCTTTACATGACATTTTTGTGCCATTTTGAAAGTCATAAAGGAACGAGATACAGGTTCTAGGGCAGATATGTTTGCGAAAAAATCCATGACTCTAAGCCCGGTCCCAGTGGGATTTAAAAGAAGAAGGGAAAAAACCCCCAAAAGGGACTTTTACCTCAAGTCCTAAGGGGGGGGGATTGTCCCTTTTAAACATTAAAAAAATTTGAACTCTCCCCCCCCTCCCCCTCCCATCAATCACACCAATTTTCTTTAAAAGGGAAATTTCAATTTTTCTATTGTGGCATTTTATTGTTATTAAATTTTTATTGTAATTATTTTATTTTCATTGAACTTAATATTTTGTGGAAAAGTTTTTTTTTTTTTACTTTGGGTGTCTTGCACGATTAATTTTATTTCCCTTATTTTTACGGGAAAATTGATTTGCTTTCCAATAATTTTTCTTACATGAGCTCTTGGGAAGGATTTAAAAACGGAACCGGGGTTCACTGATAGTTTCACCGTTTAAGGTTAAGAATTGTAAGGGTAAGTCTCCCAAAAATCCCCGGCATGAGGGGACTTTTTTTGTACTTTAATAAAAAAATTGCAAAAACACATTGTAAACTTGCAAAGAAATAAAATCTTTTTCTTTACGAGCAAAATAAAATAGAAAAAAATGGAGGAAGAATAACAAGAAAAAAAAAATTTAGGGAAAAAACTCAAACATAAAAAAATATTTTTTGGATTTTAAGTGGTAAGTGCAGGCTCACCCTTTTTATTGTGAACTATTAACAAAGTTTAAGCATCATATGAAGGTGATACCCCAAAATCTCTTAATTTAACCGGAGAAGAAGCCAAAACACAACGGGGGGGAAGAGCAACTGAAAAAAAACCCTTTAAAAAATGTTTTGCTAAGAAAAGTTCATGTTTCAGAAAAAAGGTTTTACTTGAAAACATTACTTGTTTGCAATCGTCTCATTATGAATTTTTTAGTCGGATGGCCTGGGGGGGCTTTCGGTTTCCCCTGCCACACGGTGGGGGATTTTTTTGTAAAACTTGTTTTGTGGTCCATATATTTAATCTAGGGAGTGGTTGGTAACAGCAAACCCCCCCCCAGGGGGGTACTACAGTCCTGCCCAATAAGTGTAAAAAAAAACCCCGTAAAAATTGTTTTACTGATGTAGGATTGCTGGTGTCCTTTTTTCTGTCTCTGAACCCGCAAATTTCAGGTCGTCTTGCTACTTCTATTTAAATTAAAACACACTACACATAAAGTGGTCCCTCAAAATCGTCCGCCTAAAGGGCGTCCCCTTTCGGAAAAACACGTAGCCCGTTATTTTCGTCTAAACATTGGGTTTCCCAAAAAGGCCATTAATCCTAATCATCTTTTGCCGGGGGACATACTCAAGGCCTGAGCCGCCTATGCCTCCTTCCCCCCCGTGTGCCATTTTTAACCAGTGAGCGACGGTCCCCTCACGTTTTATTACGAAATATTTATAATATTCCATTCATTTTAGGCTTTCAAATGCTAAATAAACCCCATCCTCCAAGAAAGCTCCAGTGCCCAAACTTTGGTAAAGAAGGTAGAAAAACGATGAATTTAAGAAAACCATTATTGAACAATGGTGGGTTTTAGTGTGGCGAATGGCCCGGATGAAACAAATCCCGTTCAAAACCCTGTCTTCCCCGTAGCCAAGAAAAAGGAAATCAAGGAACTCTTGTTGCAAAGGGGGGAAATAAGCGACAAAAATGGTCACCATACTCCCAAAATGTTAAAGTTATTATTGGTGTGGTAAACAAGAAACAATTAGGGGAAGAGAAAGTTTATGAGCGCCTATTGTGAAAAGGGTGGCAGTTGCATGACGATTGGGGAAAGAAATTGCGGCAACTAGTGGCGATGTGAGTGAATTTAAGGCCGCAAAGGCTGGTTTAGAGATTTAAGAAACGTACCAGGTGATAAAGGGATGGGGAGCTGCCTTTGGACCAAAAAGAGGGTGAAAAATATGACAGGGGAAATTTAAGGAGTACAAGAGGTAAGGGCTGAAACCTAACAAGCTCAGTTGTGACAAAACAGGCCCTTTTGGAAGAAAATCAAAGAGGAAACCCCATTACTCAGAAAAAAGCACTGCCCGGACCAAGCCAAAAGACAGGCGCGCTCATGTTCTGTCTAATGCAAGTGGGTTTTCAAAGTGAAGCCAACTAGTGAACCTTCTGAAAACCCGTGGTTTTGGAATTAAAATAAGGGATGGTCAAGGGACATTTTCGCAAGGGGGTTCTCCGTCCAAACTTTTTCAATCTCTCTCCTCCTCCGTTTTTAACCTAAAAGAATTCCCCAAAAAAGCTAAGGTCAGCGTTAAGTTTCATTCATCTGTTTCCATTGTTGTTATGTACTACATCAAAATTTATGCAATAAATTTTTTGTTTTAAAACCTGGGTGTTGGAACGGATTAAAAGTATTTAATTATTTTTTATGGGGGAAAATTTTTCGAAAAACATCTATTTCGATAAAAGAGCCCACTTCCAGAATGGAATATGGTACGTTAAATGAGGACCCGACTGTACAGTACAAGCATATATATATACACACCCCTCGGTTTTTCTTCAATTATTCTTTTTCAAGTTCTTGTTCCTGTTTATTTATCCTCTTATCTCCATGGGGAAGTGAAAACAGAATCTTCCTCCGTAAGCCCATGCGTTGTTGTAAAGAGGCCGACTAAAAAGCCGGGAGCAAGGGGCTAGTAACCCCTTCTCCTGTACATATTACTAAAATTTAAATGAGAAACTTATCGTTTTTCCTTTGGCCACCGCCCGACCCCACCCCGCATTTGGCGTGGGCATAACGGCAGGTTGTTGAAAGAATAATAAAAATGTTTAAAATACAAAAGTAAGTCGCTAAACCACAAGGTTTATACAGTGCAGCAGGGCATGAAGGATGCAGAGGTAAAGGGTAGCATAGAGGGAGAGGAATGTAAAATTAGGTTACAAAGTACGGCGGTGAGCGAATAGGGCAGGGGTAGAGGTTACTGAGATTAAGGTGAAAGTACTGAGGAGAGTGCTAAGACATACATCATCAGAGTTTTTAGAGTGGTAGTAAATACAGTTGCTGTCGTCAAAAAGTTAATGAGAGAGTCTGGATTAAAGGAGGGTCCCTCAAGCAAGGAAGGGAAGTAAAGAAAAGGCAGCTGAGTGAGAGACTACATTGGAAAGGTTAAAATTCTGCATTTTTGGTTTGATAGACATGGGCAGTTCCAACACAATGTGGCTAAACAGATATTAGAACTAGACAATTCTCACAGAGAGTAACAAGACAACCTCTCCACGAGAAACCCATGAAGTAAGACAAGTGTGTCGATGTGAAGACGAGGAGAGTAGTCTCCCAAACCTCGACACTGACACAAGAAGAACGCCAGAAACCTATACTCCGTTTTACACAGAATGAATTTTTTAATAGATGTCCGATTCAGACCAACGTTTAGTTGCCAAAGGGTTGCAAGATTGGGTGGTAGCAAATGCCGCAAAATAGGCCCTATGAATGGAACCCCTCTTATGAAACAGAGGAGAGGCCATGGTACTACTGAAGTGCAGCATGTCTGCCTGTTCAATAGCCCAGTACAACAACATTGAACCACGGACCCCAACTTTGTGGTCACAGTGATGCCTATTCTAACCTTCCTATGATTGTCTACAAATATGCCTAGTTTGATAATCTTATTGTAGGCCACTGTGCTGCAGTAGGTCTAACGATTCGGTCATGGAGTTTTTATGACTCGCTTGCTGCGAGTTTAACTTACCCTCCTGTAACTGTGCCTTTGTGTACAATATATAGTACATAATGATCTCTGAGTAATTACTAGTGTAGAATTATCATCAAACTATACACAACAAAATAGTTGTCCGAGTTTAAAAACTTTTTCTTCACAATACTGTCATAAGTAAATCATTGGAAAACAAAAGTTTGTCTATCACAGAATGGTAAAATCTTTGGATGATTTATATGAGTTATTGAATAACTGCTATATAACGCAGACTTTCATTTTTTTAAATGAAATAACATCATAATACAGATGGACATTCTGCCTTAGTAGCTGCTAGTGCAGCTACTAAGCAGATGATAGAAGAAGAACATTGATGTGCTGTGATTTACATAAAAGAATGGTCAATAAATATAACTTATTTTCTTTATCCCAACAAAAGTATTGTACAAAAAAGCCATTCAATACATAATCCTCAAGAATGGTCTTTTTAAAAGAGAAATGTGAATATATAAACATTAATGTGTTAACAAATGGTTCATAAATATTAATTTATATAAGCTAACAAATAGCAAATGTCAAATGGAAGGACAATAACTTTCCAAAAAATAAAATACGTTACATAAATAAATTACTGCTAGATAATTTGAATATTTACAAACAATGGATTTAAAGTTGCAACAATAGTGACTTTCCAATAAATTTGAAGGGGTATAAATAGATGATTATATCATATACAACTACAAAACAGTACAAATTAATATTAAAACAATAATTCTGTCAAGATAATGTCACTGGCATTTCTAAATACTAATAAGAAACAAAAAAACATATAAAGTTCTATTCAGGCCACAATACAAATAGCCCTCTCCACACATAATGACGGAAGTTCTTGTTCTCTAATAACCTGTTCAATAAAAAAATACATCGACTAAACGTGGGAACATAACTATAATGGAAGTGTGGGTTCTTAATGTCCACCACTTTTGATATTGCTTTTAAATGTCACCTTATTAACCCTCCATTTTATCACAATGTTATGTTAATATATAAAATGTTCAATAGTAACGAAATAGAATAGAGGAAATCAGGCTCTAAAATAACATAATTTTTAAGTATGCATAATGGTCAGTAGAGGGCCATCGTAATCAGAGTCGTCGGATAAAAGGAGTATGTCACTATAGCGTAGCGAGGAGAAGCTGTAAATAACAAGATAGGAACGCAGACCGACGGGTAAAAGGAGAATGTCACTATATGTTGAGGAGAAGCTGTATAACAAAGATATACAGCAGTCGTCGAAAAGGCGTAATGTCACTAAGTGAGGATAAAGCTGTATAACAAGATTACACAGCATTACCCATTTAAAACAAAAAAATATAAATTCATGGAAAAACATTTGTCAGCTGAATTTATACATTTCACTGAACACTTTATTAACAATGTCTATTCATTATGTGTTGCAACTATGACAAAACTTGGAGAATATTGATGTTTATTGTGAACTTGAGCTGTACTCTCTGCCCTCATATAGTGTTAATTATGTATCAGTTTAGCACTGCCATAAACACTGTGAATTATATTATACTCATACTGAATCTGCCTGTGAAAAATACAAAATGCATGGAAACTTAAGATTACATGAATTTAGTCAAGTTTTTCAGATGTGGTATGAAGACTTGTATGATACAGGTTGTCATCACTGAACTCAGTGATGACACTGAAGCACTGTCACCAATTGTCTTCTCTTCACCCCCTCTATTTTTCTTATACAATAAAAAGAACATAACATTATTTTAAATTAATTCCCACTCTTTAAGCAGCTTTTTAACTTATTATTTTATTTAACACACCGGTGATCTCCCACTGAGACAGGGTGATTCCCCCCCTCATTTTTTTAATTAATACCTGTGTTACTTTTTTTTTTATTAACACATCGGCCAATTCCCACCAAGGCAGGGTGGCCTGAAAAAAACTTTCATCATCATTCACTCGATCACTGTCTTGCCAGAGGGGTGCTTTACACTACAGTTATAAAACTGCAACAGTAACACCCCTCCTTCAGAGTGCAGACACTGTAGTTCCCATCTTCAGGACCCAAAAAAGAATTAATATTTTCACCATAACTGTCTTGCCAGAGGCATGCCAATACTACAGTTCAAAATTGCAAATATCTCCACCCCCTCCTTAAGAGTGCAGGCACTGTACTTCCCACCTCCAGACTAAGTCCTGCTAACCAGTTTCCCTGAATCCCTTCATAAATGTTACCTTGTTCACACTCTAACAGCACATCAAATTATAAAAACCACTTGCCTCCACTTATTTCCATCTAACAAAATCATACACACTTGCTGCATGTCTAAGGCCCTCATACACAAAACCTCCTTTATTCCCCTTCCCTTCAACCTTTACCAGGATGACCCTTACTCTGCCTTCCCTCCACGACAGTTATATGCTCTCCAAGACATCCTAATTTGTTCTAAGCTACAGATTCTCTGCATAATACTCACACTACACAAGCTTCACAATCATATAAGTGTTGGTACCACTATACAATGAGACCCCCATATCTGTGGATCCTGTATTCACTGTTTCAGTTATCTGCTGTTTCCCATGGCCCAAATATAACCCTTAATTTTGCTTAATAATGGCTTCAAAGCCTAAAAGAAGCCATGAAGTACTTACCATCAGTGAAAAAGTGATAATTCTCCACTTATTGTTGATAATTTATCAATTAAACTTGATAACAGGTATGTATGTAAATGAAAAATGATTTATACATAGGGTTAGCTACTATCTGCAGTTTCTGTGTCTGTGGCAGGTCCTTGGCATGTATCCCCCACAGATACAGAGGTCTTACTGTACTTTCATACATTCCCCTTTTTGCTTCCACATATGCCTCGGTGCACCACTCACCTTTTTACTTCATCAATTCTATGGTTCAATTTGTCTTTCACAGACCCAACTACTGACAAGTCTGCTCCAAAATATCTGAACACATTTTATTTTTCCATACTCCCCCTCTCCAATCCAATATCCAATCTTTCACTACCTAAATTTTTTGCTACCTCATCACATTCCTCTTTCCTATGTTCACTTTTTTATTTCCTTATTTTACACACCCTCCATAATTCATCCACCATCCTTAGCAACTTCTCTTCAGAATCTCCCAAGAGCACAGTATCATCACCAAAAACTAGCTGTGACAACTCCCATTTCATGTTAGATTCTTTCTCTTTTAATACCACAACTCTCCCCAACACCCAACCTGGAGTTTACCTGGAGAGAGTTCCGGGGGTCAACGCCCCCGCGGCCCGGTCTGTGACCAGGCCTCCTTAGGTCAGTGTCCCAGGATGCGACCCACACCAGTCGACTAACACCCAAGTACCCATTTTACTGATGGGGAACATAGACAACAGGTGGAAAGAAACACGTCCAATGTTTCTACTCTGGCTGGGAATCGAACCCAGGCCCTCACCGTGTGAAGCGAGAGCGTTAACCACCAGGCCACCAGAGCCCCAAGCATTCACTTCTCTTACAACTCTATCTGTAAATACGTATATTAAACAACTATGGTGACATCACACATCCCTGTCTAAGGCCTACTTTTACTGGAAAATAATCTCCCTCATTATTATTATTATTACGTATACATGAGGGCACCTACATACAAATACCCCAAACCAAACATATCCACATTTACAAAGGGGACACTTAAGAAACAAGTACAAATGTGTGCAAAGAATACCATCCTTTGGTTTCTATACAAACAACTCATTGCCAAGTTGATGAAAATATTTGTTGAGAGGCCCTTTTAACCCTTTGACTCTTGCAGGCCCCTTTCTGAAACTGTCATTCTATGTCGCAAAATATTCGAAAAAAAAAATTATTTTTTCTTATGAAAATGTTAAGATTATTTTTCTGATGGTTTTAGTCCATCTCTCTGAGACAGGGAGCTTGACAGACAGACAAATAGACAGACAGACATGTTTGTGTACCAGCGAAAACAAAGTGAGGGCAATGCTCATCAAACGTCACCTCTAATCTTTTCTTATCAGCTGCACCCTTCCCCACACTCGTGTATGCTCATCAAACGTCAGCTCTTATCAGATGTTATCTCAGCTTATCATGTCACTGTCAGGGGTGGACTTTGTTTATCATGCTTCAAGGGAACTTATTATTATTATTACCTTTTCTTTTTCTCCTCCTCCTCCTCCTCCTTCTCCCCCCTCCTTCTCCTCCTCCATCTCCTCCCCCTCTATCTCCTCTTCCTCCATCTCCTCCTCTTCCTCCTCCTTCTCCTCTCCTCCTCCTCCTCCCCTCCTTCCCCTTCTCCTCCTCCTCCTTCTCCCCCTCCTCCTCCTCCTCTTCCTCCATCTCCTCCTCCTCCTTCTCTTCCTCCTTCTCCTCTTTGTCTTTCTCTTCCTCCTTCTTCATTCTCCTTCATTCTTCTGGTATTCTGGGTATTGCTTTTGGTCTCAAACTCCTCAAAACCATGAAATTGATCTTCACTGACACTTCCATCTGTGTTAGAGCATCACTTGGGAAGAGAAAGAGTCCCAGATTTCCTGGGGAGTCACATACAGTGGACCCTCGACCAACGTTGGCATCGTCTAACGTTAAATCCAACTAGCGATACATTTTAACGCAAAAATTTTGCCTCAACTAGCGCTAAAAAATCCGACCAATGCTATTCGTTCAGTTCGAGACGCGTCCACTTGTGGCCTGAGCACGCCTCACTTGTCCTGTGGGTGCCAGTGTTTACAAGCCAGCCAGCCACCACGGTCCCATCCAAACATACAATCGGAACATTTCATATTATC
Organism: Cherax quadricarinatus; assembly: GCF_026875155.1. Lineage (NCBI taxonomy): Eukaryota > Metazoa > Arthropoda > Malacostraca > Decapoda > Parastacidae > Cherax > Cherax quadricarinatus. Next base: position 45,218,592 of record NC_069415.1, read on the forward strand.
ACAGCGTTTATAGTGATTGCACCTGCAAAATAAGTCACCATGGGCCCCAAGAAAGCTTCTAGTGCCAACCCTACAGCAAAAATGGTGAGAATTACTATGGATATGAAGAAAGAGGTCATTGCTAAGTATGAAAGTGGAGTGCATGTCTCCGAGCCAGCCAGGTTGTACACAAAACCCCAATCAACTATCGCTACTATTGTGGGCAAGGAAACGGCAATCAAGGAAGCTATTCTTGCCAAAGGTGCAACTATGTTTTCGAAACTGAGATCGCAAGTGATAGAAGATGTTGAGAGACTGTTATTGGTGTGGATAAACGAAAAACAGATAGCAGGAGATAGCATCTCTCAAGCGATCATATGTGAAAAGGCTAGGAAGTTGCATGACGATTTAATTAAAAAAATGCCAGCAACTAGTGGTGATGTGAGTGAATTTAAGGCCAGCAAACGTTGGTTTGAGAGATTTAAGAAGTGTAGTGGCATACATAGTGTGATAAGGCATGGTGAGGCTGCCAGTTCGGACCACAGAGTGGCTGAAAAATATGTGCAGGAATTCAAGGAGTACATAGACAGTGAAGGACTGAAACCTGAACAAGTGTTTAATTGTGACGAAACAGGCCTGTTTTGGAAGAAAATGCCAAACAGGACCTACATTATTATTATTATTTTATTATTATCACACTGGCCAATTCCCACCAAGGCAGGGTGGCCCGAAAAAGAAAAACTTTCACCATCATTCACTCCATCACTGTCTTGCCAGAAGGGTGCTTTACACTACAGTTTTTAAACTGCAACATTAACACCCCTCCTTCAGAGTGCAGGAGGAAAAGGCACTCCCAGGACATAAGCCTATGAAAGACAGGCTTACTCTCTTGATGTGTGCCAATGCTAGTGGTGATTGCAAAGTGAACCCTTTATTGGTGTATCACTCTGAAACTCCCAGAGTGTTCATGAAAAACAATGTTCTCAAGGCTAATTTGTGTGTGCTGTGGAGGGCAAACAGTAAGGCATGGGTCACTAGGGATTTTTTCTATGACTGGTTACACCATGCATTTGCCCCCACTGTGAAAAATTACCTCCTGGAAAATAAATTGGACCTTAAGTGCCTCATGGTATTAGACAATGTTCCTGGTCATCCTTCAGACGTGGCAGAGCGACTTTCTGCGGACATGAGCTTCATTAAGGTGAAGTTTTTGCCTCCTAATACCACTCCTCTCCTGCAGCCCATGGACCAGCAGGTCATTGCAAACTTCAAGAAACTGTACACAAAAGCTATGTTTGAAAGGTGCTTTGTAGTGACCTCAGAAACTCAACTGACTCTAAAAGAGTTCTGGAGAGATCACTTTAGCATCCTCAATTGTGTAAACATTATAGGTAAAGCTTGGGAGGAAGTGACTAAAAGGACCTTGAACTCTCCTTGGAAAAAACTGTGGCCAGAATGTGTAGACAAAAGGGATTTTGAAGGGTTTGAGGCTAACCCTGGGAATCCTATGCCAATCGAGGCAAAATTTTTGTGTTAAAATGTATCGCTAGGCGAGGGTCCACTGTATACGACCAAAACAGTCAAAGGGTTAAACAATGACTCCTGATATATATAGAACAATATGCAACTAGAGCAAGACAGAAAAATGTTTAATTTCATCATATACTGAACAGCAAATAATCAAAATAAATTTTGAGAAAATGTTTTTACTATCTCTTACACAGATCTATGTTACTGATGCCAGCACTGCTTATGTAGATCTATGTTTTGAGCTCAGCTCCTCAGAAAAGCTGTGAGTAATAAATTCTGGCTTAGATTTAAGAAAATTGGCCTGTGCAGTAAGTGTGCACAGTATAAAAAAAAAAATCCTACCACAAGTGGTGCATGATGGGAAAAGCTAACCTCTGACTTTGTGCTTGGTGTGAAAGAGCAAATTTCAGGTATTTTCTAGGATGGTTTCTATGGTTTTATTGGCTCTTTCTTGTTATCATTTGAAAGAATGGAAGATATACTACTAAAATAGAGATGATCATAGTTTATCTGAGGATCAGAAGTAACTTGAAATATTAAATTCTTGAAGAGAGAATCTTTTCCCGATGGTAATGACACCAAAAGTAAAAAATTTGATAGAAAACTTGCGGAATTACGCTCTTGCAAAGATAACGGTCTTGGTGATATTTATGCATTGGTGATTTTGCCCACTTTGACCCCTATTTTCAGGCAATTCCATTGTTCCAGTCAATCAAACTCATAGCTATTTTGCTAGAACTCCTTTTGTTCTATCAACTGAGTACCAGAAGCCACTCATTTACTGATTTCAACTTCACAATAAAGTGATCAGAAATTGGTAATTTGGCCAATTTCATGCAAAATTCAAGGAAGGCCAATTTCAAAATAGTGTCCAGAATTAACAATACAAACATTCCTAGCACTAACATAACATTTTCTCTGTTCATTAGTCACGTCTCGAGGCCCCTCTTTTATTACACTTGCTTTCCATCTTAAAGTACTTTTAGTCCATAAACCATTCAAAATCATCTCTAGTTTTGTAATATATCTTCCATTCTATCAAATGAGACCAAGAAAACGAGAATACAACCATAAATACCATACAAAAGTACACAGAGCAAAATTGTTGGTTTTAAACGAATAACATGGTAGGAGCCTACCAACTTTCTCTCGCAGGATTCAAAGCCGCTAGAATTTTGGCATAATATTACGGGGCTGACAGTGAAAGGGTTAAGCTAAATTATTAATTTGAGCCATACAAATGCTTTTGCTGATGCCTTTGGAATTTAGTGACATAATACTGTATGCACTTAGTCCCATCTGATACAAAAAATTGTAGATAGTAACAAAAATCTTCCAAAATACATATCACCAACTCCATGTTACTGGCCATTCCTCCTGAAAATAGAAAAAAACTTCATTTTAGTTTCAGAAGACTCCAACTTTAAAAATCTAACAGTCTCTCTCATGCTAATGAAGAATTACATAATAACACACAAATTATTTAACCCTTTCAGGGTCCATGCCATAGATCTACAGCTTTACGTTGAGGGTCCAAACCGTAGATCTATGCCAAAATTCTAGCGGTGTCAAATTTAGTGCGAGAAGGCTGATAGGCCTACATCTGAGAGAATGGGTCTGGGTGGTCAGTGTGCACACTACAGAAAAAATCTGGACGCCCGTATGGCATTGTGGGAACGCCGACACAGTAGCTTTGTTCATCATGCCTGGCGGCAAGGAAGCTCTCACTCCCCACTCACTCTCCGGGCGAATTCTGACTCTCCTCTTCACAACTTACAGTTCTAAGACTGATGGAAGTGGAGCTGAAGAGGAATTCTATGGTTTTGAACCATATGGTACCATTGTACCATGTCATACAATGGTATCATATGGTACACTGTACCATATGGTACACTGTACCATATGGTACACTGTACCATATGGTACATTATACCATATGGTACATTATACCATATGGTATACTGTACCATATAGTACAGGGACCCTAATGGAAATAAGTCTGTCTGACTTTTTTGGGTTATCCTAGGTTCTCCAAACATATGCTGCTAAGTATGATATTCTATGTAACTTTATTTGTGTATACCTAAATAAACTTACTTATGATGCCACATGCACTTGAGTAAGTTTATTCAGGAATACAGAAATACAATTACACAGATTATACATAGCAGCATATGTATAAAATACTAGGATAACCCAAAAAAGTCAGGGTGACTTATTTCCATAGGGATCCCTGTATCTGTACCATATGGTGTCCTGTACTGTATGGTACCCTGTACCAAATGGCACCCTGTGCCATATGGCACCCTGTGCCATATGGTACCCTGCACAATATGGTACCCTGCACAATATGGTACCCTGCACCATATGTTATCCTGTACTGCACGGACCCTACACCGTATAGTACAATGTACCATATGGTACCCTGTAACATATGGTACCGTGTGCCATATGGTCAATAGGAGGTGTTGGTGGCATGACACACCAGCCAAAACTGAGTGGTGACACAAGCTAGCTACTGACTCAGCAGTTTCCAAGACAAAGCACTTTGTCATCCACCTCAAGGAACATGTTGAGTGGCTGTACATTTGTAAATATATAATCGAACATTACTAATATACAACATTTTTGCATATTTTTGTTGTAAACAATTATTGTAAACAAAACAATGATGAAAATATAAGTGTGTTTGTGAATACAACAGTACCATATAGTACCATATGGTACAATGAACCATATGGTATCATTGTACTGTATGGTACAATATACCATATGGTACCATTACACCATATGGTACCACTGTATCATATGGTACCATTGTACCAAATGGTGCCATTGTATCATATTCTACCATATGGAATCATTGTATCATGTGCCATGGTACCATATGGTACAAATGTACTATATGGTACCATTGCACCCTATGGCACCAGTGCACCATATGGTACTATATGGTACCATTGTATTCAACACAATAACCACAATAATATTTTCATCATTTTGTTTACAATAGACTGGAGAATACACTAGACCTCATCTTCACTAACAATGATGATCTGATACAAAATGTCACTATATCAAAAACAATATACTCAGATCACAACATAATTGAGGTTCAGACATGTATGCGTGGAGCCCCAGACCAACATAAGGAGATTAGACACGAGGGAGCATTCACCAAATTCAACTTCAATAACAAAAACAAAGTGGGACCAAGTAAACCAAGTCCTAACCGATATAAGCTGGGAAGATATACTAAGCAACACAGACCTCAACTTATGCCTAGAACAGATTAACTTGGTGGCACTCGATGTATGCACAAGGCATATTCCTCTAAGAAAAAGGAGGAGTAGATGTAAAATAGAAAGAGACAGGCGCTCCCTTTACAGGCGACTGAAAAGAATAACAGAGCAGCAAAAAGAGGTCAATATATCTGAAATGCGTAGGGAGACACTGGTCAGAGAAATAGCAAGCATTGAACTTAAGCTAAAGGAATCTTATAGGAGTCAGGAATCGCGGGAAGAACTAAAAGCCATAAATGAAATCGAAAGAAACCCAAAGTATTTCTTCTCTTATGCCAAATCAAAGTCGAGAACAACGTCCAGTATTGGGCCCATACTTAAACAAGATGGGTCCTACACAGATGACAGCAAGGAAATGATGAGCTACTCAAGTCCCAATATGAGTCAGTTTTTTAGTAAGCCGCTAACCAGACTGAGAGTCGAAGATCAAAATGAATTTTTATGAGAGAGCCACAGAATTTGGTTAACACAACCTATCTGATGTTATCCTGACGCCAAATGACCTCGAACAGGCGATAAATGACATGCCCATGCACTCTGCCCCAGGGCCAGACTCATGGAACTCCGTGTTCATCAAGAACTGCAAGAAGCCCTATCACGAGCTTTTACCATCCTATGGAGAGGGAGCATGGACACGGGGTCGTCCCACAGTTACAAAAACAACAGACATAGCCCCACTCCACAAAGGGGGCAGTAAAGCAATAGCAAAGAACTACAGACCGATAGCACTAACATCCCATATCATAAAAATCTTTGAAAGGGTCCTAAGAAGCAAGATCACCACCCATCTAGAAACCCATAAATTACACAACCCAGGGCAACATGGGTTTAGAATAGGTCGCTCCTGTCTGTCTCAACTATTGGATCACTATGACAAGGTCATAGAGGCACTAGAAGACAAAAAGAATGCAGATGTAATATATACAGACTTTGCAGAAGCCTTTGACAAGTGTGACCATGGCGTAATAGCGCACAAAATGCGTGCTAAAGGAATAACAGGAAAAGTCGGTCGATGGATCTATAATTTCCTCACTAACAGAACACAGAGAGTAGTATTCAACAGAGTAAAGTCCGAGGCAGCTACAGTGAAAAGCTCTGTTCCACAAGGCACAGTACTCGCTCCCATCTTGTTCCTCATCCTCATATCTGACACAGACAAGGATGTCAGCCACAGCACCGTGTCTTCCTTTGCAGATGACACCCGAATCTGCATGACAGTGTCTTCCATTGCAGACACTGCAAGGCTCCAGGCGGACATCAACCAAATCTTTCAGTGGGCTGCAGAAAACAATATAAAGTTCAATGATGAGAAATTTCAATTACTCAGATATGGTAAACACCAGGAAATTAAATCTTCATCAGAGTACAAAACAAATTCTGGCCACAAAATAGAGCGAAACACCCATGTCAAAGACCTGGGAGTGATCATGTCGGAGGATCTCACCTTCAAGGACCATAACATTGTATCAATCTCATCTGCTAGAAAAATGACAGGATGGATAATGAGAACCCTCAAAACTAGGGATGCCAAGCCCATGATGACACTCTTCAGTCACTTGTTTTATCTAGGCTGGAATATTGCTGCACACTAACAGCACCTTTCAAGGCAGGTGAAATTGCTGACCTAGAAAATGTAAAGTGAACCTTCACGGCGTGCATAATGGAGATAAAACACCTAAATTACTGGGAGCGCTTGAGGTTCCTGAACTTGTATTCCCTGGAACGCAGGCGGGAGAGATACATGATTATATACACCTGGAAAATCCTAGAGGGACTAGTACCGAACTTGCACACGAAAATCACTCACTACGAAAGCAAAAGACTTGGCAGACGATGCAACATCCCCCAATGAAAAGCAGGGGTGTCACTAGCACGTTAAGAGACCATACAATAAGTGTCAGGGGCCCGAGACTGTTCAACTGCCTCCCAGCATACATAAGGGGGATTACCAACAGACCCCTGGCAGTCTTCAAGCTGGCACTGGACAAGCACCTAAAGTCGGTTCCTGACCAGCCGGGCTGTGGCTCGTACGTTGGTTTGCGTGCAGCCAGCAGTAACAGCCTGGTTGATCAGGCTCTGATCCACCAGGAGGCCTGGTCACAGACCGAGCCGTGGGGGCGTTGACCCCCAGAACTCTCTCCAGGTAAACTCCAGGTAAACAATAAACTTGTAAACAAGTTTTGTAAGCAATATAATAATAAACAAATTAGTGCAGTTATTGTGTTGAATACAATGAGTGTACACTTATACAATATACATTATATTGGTCTCACAGGCCACAAATGTTACTAAAAAAGAAAAAATTAGAAAAGAAAAAAAAAAAGTATAAAAAACGTAAAATAAAAAAATGCGATTTTACGGAAGTCACTGATGTTGCTGCCACCCTGTCATTTTGGGTCAACTTCCTGCTGCTGTATCTTGGTAAGTGCTGATCAGAATTTTTTTTTGTTTTGTTTTATTACCTTCACAAAAATATTATCTTTGATTCTGCAAGAAAAAAATTTTTGTTTTTTGTTTTCAAAATTTCTTGGACACTGGAGCGCCCCTTCAGATTTTGGCCTTGGACCCTGAAAGCGTTAAGCTTTCAACTATGCCTTCTGCATATTCCTCATAAGAATGGAGTTATATGTGAGCTATATACTACTCAGATAAACTTGAATGTATCAATAGTACTTACACAAGGGATGAACATGAAGAATATATTATAACTAAATTTAACCCTTTGAGGGGCCGTGCCGCAGATCTATGGCTATACGTTGAGGGTCCAAACCGTAGATCTACGCCATGAGCTCGGCTCACTCTGATAAGCTGTGAGCGGTAAATTTGGGAATAGATATGAGAGAATACATCTATGTGGTATGTGTGCACCACATAAAACAAATCCTGCAGCACACAGTGCATGAGAGAAAAAAACTGAGACCGTAATTTTCGATTAAAACAGCGACTTTGCAGTGTTTTTTCCTATGTTTTTTCTAGTTGTATTTGCAATTTTTTTGGTCTCATTTGATAGAATGGAAGATATATTACAGAAATAGAGATGATTTTGATTGGTTTTAGTAATGAAAATGGGTTGAAACTGAGCTCAAAATAGCAGAAATGTTAAATTTTTGCCGATGTTCAAAAGTAAACAAATGATCCCACACATCTAATACACACCAGCTGGTGGGTCTAATATACGTTCACAAATGTGGTGATATTATTTATACACTTATTACAGTATTGCATAACAGTAAATTTTCAATTTTTTGGTTTGAATAAAAATTCATTATGTGAATAAAAAATCAAATTGAAATTCATTTGTAAAGCCTGAAAACATAACTAATGAACAGAGGAAATGTTAGTTTAGTTCCAGGAATGCCTGCATTGTTTATTCTGGACCCTATTTTGAAATTAGAATATTCTGAACTTTGCATTAAATTGGCCAAATCACAAATTTCCGGTCACTTTATTTTGTAGTTAAAATAGTTGAGTTGGCGATTTCTTGTGCTCAATCGATAAAATAGAAGTAATACTAGTGAAATAGCTAAGAATTTTGTCGACTGGAGTAATATAATTGGCTTAAAATGGGAGTCAAAGTCTGCAAAATCACCAATGCATAAATATCGCTGAAACACCAAAATTCGCGGGAGCATAATTTCGTCAGTTTTCCATCAAATTTCATACTTTTTGTTTTATTACCTCCAGAAAAAGATTCTCTACCATTTCATAAGAAAAAAAATAACAAAATTATTTTTTAAGAATTCTTGGACACTGGTGTGCACTTTGAAATTTGGCCTTTGGACCCTGAAAGGGTTAAATCCCAAGACCTACAAAAACCTCTCACAGTGATAAACATCTACAGAGTACCACAGTCAAACATTTACTAATTTAGTGAAAAGTTAGGAAGCATGATAGCTGATGTACACATAAACAAAGACCACTTGCTGCTTACAGGTGACTTCAATGTAAATCTCCTGCATGACCACAACCCACAAGTAACTGAATTCACAAACACTATGAGCAACTGCTTGCTGTTACCAACAGTAACAAAACCAACAAGAATCTCAGAGACAAGTACCACCTTATTAGACCACATCTTGACTAACACCATATCCCCTTTAAAATCAGGCATAATCACAGACAACACCACAGACCACTACCCTACCTTTCTCATAACCAACCTAGGTAAATTGCCCCAAGACACTACTAAAGTTACCTTCAGACTACATAACAAGACAGCTATTAATAACTTTATAACAGCAATGACAAACACTGACTGGCACAACAAGCTAGAAATCTATACAGATACTGACAAATGTATTAAAAATAATTTTCTAAAAAAGACCCAGTACCTCTATAACATACATTGCCATAAAAAAACTAAACAAATCACAGTGAAGAGACTGAACAGTCCCTGGTTAACACCCAGCATACTCAAATCCATTAATATAAAACACATACAAGAAAAACAGTACAGAATGGGACAAAAAACCAGAGATCAAACAAAATGTTACTCCTCAGTCCTAACCAGCCTAAGGTCAAAAAAATTGTATTATGAGAACAGATTACATAACTTAAAAGGTGATTTGAAAAAGACCTGGAAAAACCTCATCTAAAGTTCTAGGAACTAAAAGATATCCACAAACAGAACAATCAAACTAACAAAACCAGATGAACCCCTACTCCCACCGACTGAAACAGCAAACAGACTCAATGTTTTCTTCTCCACCACAGGAAAAAACCTAGAAAGTAGAATCCCAAGCTCAAACACTCCATCAAAAGACTACCTCACTGGCACCTGCCGGAATACACTATTTTTAGCTCCAACCAACCCAACTGAAGTCTCACTCATCATCAACACACTTAAAAACAAGGCAGGAGATTTAAATAACTTGTCACCTTTTATGTACAAAAAAGCTACTCAAGTACTGTCACCAGTTACTGCAACACTCCTTAACAAATCCCATCAATTCTCAAAATAGTGAGGGTCACCCTGATCCACAAAGGAGATGATCAAGCAGACTTGAATAACTAGAGGCCAATATCTAACTTGCCCCTTCTCTCTAAAATCTTTGAGAAATTAACTCATAGCAGATCTATTCCTAACTCGTCTCCCATAACATACTCAACCCTTGTCAGTTTGGATTCAAGCCTAATAAAAATACAAATGATGCTATTTATTTTTATTATCACACTGGCCGATTCCCACCAAGGCAGGGTGGCCCGAAAAAGAAAAACTTTCACCATCATTCATTCCATCACTGTCTTGCCAGAAGGGTGCTTTACACTACAGTTTAAATTGCAACATTAACACCCCTCCTTCAGAATGCAGGCACTGTACTTCCCATCTCCAGGACTCAAGTCCGGCCTGCCGGTTTCCCTGAACCCCTTCATAAATGTTACTTTGCTCACACTCCAACAGCACGTCAAGTATTAAAAACCATTCTGTCTCCATTCACTCCTATCAAACATGCTCACGCATGCCTGCTGGAAGTCCAAGACCCTCGCACACAAAACCTCCTTTACCTCCTCCCTCCAACCTTTCCTAGGCCGACCCCTACCCCGCCTTCCTTCCACTACAGACTGATACACTCTTGAAGTCACTCTGTTTCGCTCCATTCTCTCTACATGTCCGAACCACCTCAACAACCCTTCCTCAGCCCTTGGACAACAGTTTTGGCAATCCCGCACCTCCTCCTAACTTCCAAATACGAATTCTCTGCATTATATTCACACCACACATTGCCCTCAGACATGACATCTCCACTCCCTCCAGCCTTCTCCTCGCTGCAACATTCATCACCCATGCTTCACACCCATATAAGAGCGTTGATAAAACTATACTCTCAATACATTCCCCTCTTTGCCTCCAAGGACAAAATTCTTTGTCCCCACAGACTCCTAAGTGCACCACTCACCCTTTTCCCCTCATCAATTCTATGATTCACCTCATCTTTCATAGACCCATCCGCTGATACGTCCACCCCCAAATATCTGAATACATTCACCTCCTCATACTCTCTCCCTCCAATCTGATATCCAATCTTTCATCACCTAATCTTTTTGTTATCTTCATAACCTTACTCTTTCCTGAAATTCACTTTTAATTTTCTTCTTTTGCACACCCTACCAAATTCATCCACCAATCTCTGCAACTTCTCTCAGAATCTCCCAAGAGCACAGTGTCATCAGCAAAGAGCAACTGTGACAACTCCCACTTCATGTGTGATTCTTTATCTTTTAACTCCACGCCTCTTGCCAAGACCCTCGCATTTACTTCTCTTACAACCCCATCTATAAATATATTAAACAACCACGGTGACATCACACATCCTTGTCTAAGGCCTACTTTTACTGGAAATAATTTCCCTCTTTCTTACATACTCTAACTTGAGCCTCACTATCCTCATAAAAACTCTTCACTGCTTTCAGTAACCTACCTCCTACACCATACACCTGCAACATCTGCCACAAATTTCCCCCTATCCACCCTGTCATACGCCTTTTCCAAATCCATAAATGCCACAAAGACCTCTTTAGCCTTATCTAAATACTGTTCACTTATATGTTTCACTGTAAACACCTGGTCCACACACCCCCTACCTTTCCTAAAGCCTCCTTCTTCATCTGCTATCCTATTTTCCGTCTTACTCTTAATTCTTTCAATAATAACTCTACCATACACTTTACCAGGTATACTTAACAGACTTATCCCCCTATAATTTTTGCACTCTCTTTTGTCCCCTTTGCCTTTATACAAAGGAAACTATGCATGCTCTCTGCCAATCCCTAGGTACCTTACTCTCTTCCATACATTATTAAATAATTACACCAACACTCCAAAACTATATCCCCACCTGCTTTTAACATTTCTATCTTTATCCCATCAATCCCGGCTGCCTTACCCCCTTTCATTTTACCTACTGCCTCACGAACTTCCCCCACACTCACAACTGGCTCTTCCTCATTCCTACAAGATGTTATTCCTCCTTGCCCTATACACAAAATCACAGCTTCCGTATCTTCATCAACATTTAACAATTCCTCAAAATATTCCCTCCATCTTCCCAATACCTCTAACTCTCCATTTAACAACTCTCCTCTCCTATTTTTAACTGACAAACCCATTTGTTCTCTAGGCTTCCTTAACTTGTTAATCTCACTCCAAAACTTTTTCTTATTTTCAACAAAATTTGTTGATAACATCTCACCCACTCTCTCATTTGCTCTCTTTTTACATTGCTTCACCACTCTCTTAACCTCTCTCTTTTTCTCCATATACTCTTCCCTCCTTGCATCACTTCTACTTTGTAAAAACTTCTCATATGCTAACTTTTTCTCCCTTACTACTCTCTTTACATCATCATTCCACCAATCGCTCCTCTTCCCACCCGCACCCACTTTCCTGTAACCACAAACTTCTGTTGAACACTCTAACACTACATTTTTAAACCTACCCCATACCTCTTTGACCCCATTTCCTATGCTCTCATTAGCCCATCTATCCTCCAATAGCTGTTTATATCTTACCCAAACTGCCTCCTCTTTTTGTTTATAAACCTTCACCTCTCTCTTCCGTGATGCTTCTATTCTCCTTGTATCCCATCTACCTTTTACTCTCAGTGTAGCTACAACTAGAAAGTGATCTGATGTATCTGTGGCCTTTCTATAAACATGTACATCCTGAAGTCTACTCAACAGTCTTTTATCTACCAATACATAATCCAACAAATGACTGTCATTTCGCCCTACATCATATCTTGTATACTTATTTATCCTCTTTTTCTTAAAATATGTATTACCTATAACTAAACCCCTTTCTATACAAAGTTCAATCAAAACTAAACCCCTTTCTATACAAAGTTCAATCAAAGGGCTCCCATTTTCATTTACACCTGGCACCCCAAACTTACCTACCACACCCTCTCTAAGTTTCTCCTACTTTAGCACTCAGATCCCCTACTATTATACACATTTTTTTTTCAACAAGTTGGCCGTCTCCCACCGAGGCAGGGTGACCCAAAAAAAAAAAAAGAAAATACTTTCATCATCATTCAACACTTTCACCTCACTCACACATAATCACTGTCTTTGCAGAGGCGCCCAGATACAACAGTTTAGAAGCATATATAAAGATATATAACATACACCTCCAAACTGCCAATATCCCAAACTCCTCCTTTAAAGTGCAGGCACTGTACTTCCCATTTCCAGTACTCAAGTCCAGCTATATACAAATAACCAGTTCCCTGAATCATTTCACTAAATATTACCCTGCTCACACTCCAACAGCCCATCAAGTCCCAAAAACCATTCGTCTCCATTCACTCCTATTTAACACGCTCACAAATGCTTGCTGGAAGTCCAAGCCCCTCGCCCAAAAAAACCTCCTTTACCACTCCCTCCAACCTTTTCTAGGATGACCCCTACCCTGCCTTCCTTCCCCTACAGATTTATACACTCTCCAAGTCATTCTACTTTGATCCATTCTCTCTAAATGACCAAACCACCTCAACAACCCCTCTTCAGCTCTCTGACTAATACTTTTAGTAACTTCACACCTCCTCCTAATTTCTACACTCCAATTCTCTGCACAATATTTACACCACACATTGCCCTTAGACAGGACATCACTGCCTCCAGCCACCTAGTCACTGCAGCATTTGCAACCCAAGCTTCACACCCATGTAAGAGTTTTGGCACTGCTATACTTTTGTACATTCCCTTCTTTGCATCCATAGATAGTTTTTTGTCTCCACAGATACCTCAATGCACAACTCACCTTTTTCCTTCTTCAATTCTATGGTTAACCTCATCCTTCATAAACCCATCCACTGACAAGTCAACTCCCATACACAGTGGACCCCCGGTATTCGATGGCATCAGTATTTGATAAATCCGGTATTCGATGCATTATATCGCAAAAAAATTTCCTCGGTATTCGATTGAAAACCCGGTATTCGATACGATTCGTACGAGACCTGTCCACATGTGGCCTGAACTGCCCCGTGTGTGCCAGTGTTTACAAGCCAGCCAGTGCGCGCGCATCTAAGGATACATTCAGTACATTCCATATTATCCATATTATCACTGTGTTTGGTGCTTGTTTCTGCAAAATAAGTCACCATGGGCCCCAAGAAAGCTTCTAGTGCCAACCCTTCAAGAAAAAAGTTGCTAATGACTTATGAAATGAAGAAAGAGATAATTGCAAAGTACTAAAGTGGAGTGCGTGTGTCGGAGCTGGTCAGGTTGTATAATAAACCCCAATCAACTATCTCTACTATAGTGACCAGGAAAACGGCAATCAAGGAAGCTGTTCTTGCAAAAGGTGCAACTTTGATTACAAAACAGCGACCGCAAGTGTTAGAAAATGTTGAGAGATTGTTATTGGTGTGGATAAATGAAAAACAGATAGCAGGAGATAGCATCTCTCAAGCGATCATTTGTGAAAAGGCTAGGCAGTTGCATGACAATTTGGTAAAGAAATTGCCTGCAACTAGTGGTGATGCGAGTGAATTTAAGGCCAGCAAAGGTTGGTTTGAAAGATTTAAGAATCGTAGTGGCATACATAGTGTGATTAGGCATGGTGAGGCTGCCAGTTATGTTGTGCGACAGAAGTCCAGTGACTCTCAAGCTGGTCCTAGTGGCATTAAAAGAAGAAGGGAAGTAACCCCGGAAAAGGACTTGCTACCTCAAGTCCTAATGGAAGGGGATTCCCCTTCTAAACACTAACACCTCTCCCCTCCTCCCATCCAATCAATCATCACCAGATCTTCATTAAAGGTAAGTGTCAATTATTTTATTGTTATTGTAATTATTCTATTGCATTAAACTTAATATTTCATGTAGTAAAATTTTTTTTCATACTTTTGGGTGTCTTGCACGGGTTAATTTGATTTCCATTATTTCTTATGAGGAAAATTGATTCGGTTTTCGATATTATCGGTATTCGATGAGCTCTCAGGAACGAATTAATATCGAATACCGGGGGTCCACTGTATTTGAAAAAATTCACTTCTTCCATACTCCCAACCTCTAATGAGATATCCAATTTTCCTTCATCTAAATTGTTTGATACCCTCATCACCTTACTCTTATCTATGTTCACTTTCAACTTTCTACCTTTACACACCCTCCCAAACTCATTCACTAACCTTCGCAACTTTTTAGAATCTCCCATAAGCACAGTATCATCATGCTAGAACTAATACACGTATATACTGCTCTCAAGAAAAAAGAAGTCCCACTGGGAATCTTCATTGATTTATGAAAAGCTTTTGATAGTGTTGACCATGATTTGTTGCACAAAAAATTAACACACTCTGGAATAAGTGAGCACTCCCTCAAATACCTAAAGTCATACCTTACCAACAGAAGCCAATATGTGTACACAAATGGAGCTAACTCTTCCACAAAACTAATTACAGTCAGGGTCACACAGGGAAGTGTCCTTGGCCCACTTCTCTTTCTCATTTCCATCAACAACCTACCAAATGCATCTCAACTACTCAAACCCATATTATTTGCAGACGACACTACATACGTCATCTCTCATCCAAGCCCAGTCGTACTAGCCAACACTGTAAATGCTGAATTACAGAAAATATCTACCTGGATGATGACTAACAAGCTTATTCTCAATGTTGACAAAGCCTATTTCATTAAGTTTGGAAACAGCTACAAATGTTCCACTTAACAAAACAATAAATGGATCACCTGTCGCAAGACACACACAGCGAGAATTCTTAGGAATCCACCTTGACAGTAGCCTCAAATTTCAGACGCATATACAACAAATTTCCAAGAAAATCTCTAAGACTGTAGGCATACTATCAAAGATACGGTACTATGTTCCACAACCAGCTCTCCTTGCCCTGTATCACTCACTCATTTACCCCTATCTCACCTATGGAATCTGTGCATGGGGCTCAACAACAATAAATCATCTCAGACCATTAACCCTTTGACTGTCGAAGGGCCCAATCCTGAAGTTGCTCCTGGTGTCGCAAAATATTCGAAAAAAAAAATTATTTTTTCTTATGAAATGATAGAGAATCTTTTCCCGATTGTAAAGACACCAAAAAAAACGAAATTTGATGGAAAACTGACGGAATTACGCTCTCGCGAAGTTAGCGACTTCGGCGATATTTAAAAATCGGCAATTTCGCAAACTTTGAGCCCTATTTTTCGGCTAATTCCGTTATTCCAGTCACCCAAACTCATAACTATTTCTTCAAACTCTATTTTTTCTATCGATTGAGCACAAGAAACTCCCCATTTACCGATATCAACTACCCAATAACATGGTCAGAATTTGCAATTTTGCCAATCTCCTACAAAATTAAAACTAAACAACAATTTCAAAATAGTCCAGAAAAATGAACCCAATGGACATTCCTGGCTCTAAAATAGATTTTGCTTTGTTCACCAGTTTGTTGCCAAGGCAACCTGTGATCATACTCTTGCTTATTTATTTTGAAACTCTTTCAAACAAAAAACTAGCAAGATTACTGTTATGCAGAATATGCAAACTTATAATTGTAAAAATTACATCAGCCCATTCAACTGGAATTAGCAATGGCATTTTTTGGACATCTTTCTGAACAACACATTGATTAACTTTTAACAACCAATATAACACAACAAATTTCCTGCTACATTCAAGGCCTCCATTCCAGGTTCTTTTTATAGTGAAATTAACAAAATCACCTCCTTCTATATACATTTTCCATTTGACAAAGCCATCCATTAATTTGGAAACAACCAAATATCTTACGAAAATAGACACAAAGTTGGCATTTTAATTAAAAAAAAGCGGAGTTTTTTTTGTCATTCACTTGCGTGCTCGAATTTTTTGAACTGTCAACAATCCAAAACCTTCTTACATGTGGGCCTACTAGCTTACGCTGCCTGATTTGAAGCCGCTAGAATTTATACTATATTCCAACACGTACCCATGCAACTGCAGTGATAACGCCAACATCACAAGGGTTAATAACCCAGCAAAAGGTTGCAGTCAGAATGATAACAAACTACCACTCCAGACAGCATACTCCACCAATATTCAAATGTCTAACTCTGCTCACCATAAAGTACATCCATACTTATTCATGTGCCTGCTACATACATGGAACACTACACTCAACTATAAACCCTCCACTCAAACTTCTCCTTACCAACCTTAAGAGGACACATGACACACATCACTCTTTGATGTTCCCTTTGTCCATTTCACATTATGTAAAAACTCTATGCACATAAAGGGTCCAAAAATTTGGAATTCATTACTAGTGAATACCAAAGGAACCCTGTTTGCAAATCAATTCAAGACTCTTCTTAAAAACCACCTACTCACTCAAAACTAAATATTCAGTATCTAACTTTACCTATAAAGGTACCAAATCGCTCTCCACCTCCTCAAAATATCATTGCTCACTGAGTTACTACCCTAACCTCAGAACTCCAAAAGCAAATGCTCAAAGTACAATAAATTCTCATATTTTAGCCTAATGCAAATGTTGAGTAACATATTTTAATTGATGTATAACCCACTGCATATTTAGTGGAACTTTATCAAACTCTGTCCTGTATGTCTAGTTTTATGTAATCAGTAATGTATTAAGTTTAGACTGCCCGTAATGCCAAGGAATGATGGTGGCTCTCTTTGCACTACAAATCATTGTAAACCCTCACTGTAAACTACCTATGAAATTTTTTTTTCTCAACAAGTTGGCCATCTCCCACCAAGGCAGGAAGACCCAAAAAGAAAGAAAATCCCCAAAAAAGGAAATACTTGCATCATTCAACACTTTCACCTCACTCATACATAATCATTGTTTTTGCAGAGGCGCCCAGATACAACAGTTTATAAGCATATATGAAGATATATAACACATCCCTCCAAACTGCCAATATCTCAAACCCCTCCTTCAAAGTTCAGAAATTGTACTTCCCATTTCCAATACAGGTCCGCCATCACAAATCCGGCAATCAGTTATTCGGTTCCTTCAGTTATTCGGCACTAATTTTGGCTAACATAATTTCAAATTTCCAGGGTCGCCACACCAACCTGCTGGTATTGTTTGGTGGAGCTACTTGCTGCATAAGTCATTCCAATTTCTTTTTCTCCCTTTATTGTTTTAACCTGCTTACTTTTAGCCCTAGCCATGGTTCCAATGAATAAAAAAAATGCTTCTCATTATGTAAAGCACCTGCACAGTACATTAAAGATATGGTGGCTTTGAAGCCACTGTTCGGTTGCCATGAGCTCAGTCTCATGAAGCAGGAGAATATGCTTTATTATTATGCTAATATCAACACTACAGCCTATTTGCCTATCACAATTGATCTAATATGACATAAGAAACAATATAAATAACATAAAACATGTTAAATACTCCAGAATGAATAATATTTGGCATAACACTGAGCAGTTTGACAGAGTTATGAAGAGGATATGGTAAACAAATGCCATTCTCCTATCCTTGTCTTGGTGGCTTATATTAGAGAAAACAGAGTATAGAACAGGGCTAACTATGATATACACTCGTACTCCACCATAAACATGAAACAAAAAAGTTATTTTCTCTCTATAGATTATCACACATAGCAGCATGTGTGTAGAGAACCTAGGATAACCCCAAAAAAGTCAATGTGGCTTATTTTTAGTACCTGGCTTGGGTTAGCCACATACGATTTTTGGTAAATATTCAATTCCCAGCCAGGGTAGAAACATTAGGTGTGTTTCTTTACACCTGTTGTCTATGTTTACCCATCAGTAAATGGGTACCTGGGTGTTAGTCGACTAGTGTGGGTGTTATCCTGGGACACTGACCTAATTTTCTTGAAATACTCAGCATAACAAGTGCTTTTCTATATAGCAGTATGTCACTGATGTCAGCTAGGCCTGTATACCTTGTACATGTACGTGTAGTAAATAAAGATATTATTATTATATTAATATTTTCTCAGTTGTTTGTTGGGTTATCTAATTCAAACTTGGGCAATGTATGATGCAAAGATACTTCTTAACGCACACCAAAAATGAAAGAAATCAGACCATAAATAGCGGAGTTCACTTCTCAGCCATTAGCAGACGCTTAGCGGTATATTTTTGTATGGTTGTTATGGTTATATTCTCATTTTTTCGGTCTCATTTGATAGAGTGAAAGATATATTACAGAAATAGATATGATTTTGATTGCTTTCATGACGAAAAGTACCTTGAAATTGCGCTCACAGTGGCGAAAATGTTCTATTCTTTAGCGAAGCTCAAGAGTAAACAAATGACATCACCGTCCAATAACTGTCCGCCCGCCAGTCTAAATTCCAATACGGAGTCAAGAATGGCTTGACATTATTTATACAATTTTTAAAATAATGCAGTAGTCTGCATAACAGTAAATCTTCTATTTTTTGTGAATAAAAATTCCAAATGGTAAGCTAGAGTAATATAAGAGGGGTCTGTAGCCGTGACTAATGAACAGAGAAAATGTTATTTTAGTGCCAGGAATGTCTGCATTGTTTATTCTGGACCCTATTTTGAAATTGGCATCTGTTGAAATTTGTGTGAAATCAGCCAAACTGCTAATTTCTGACCACTTTATTGGGTAGTTGAAATAAGTGAATGGGCGTTTTTTTGTACTCAGTTGACAGACTAGAAGTAAGTTTACTCAGGTATACACAAATACAGTTACATAGATTATCATACATAGCAGTGTATGTATAGAGAACCTAGGATAACCCAGAAAAGTCAGACAAAGTGACTTATTTCCAGTACCTGGCTTGGGCTTGCCATATATGATTTTTGGTAAATTTTTTTTTCTCGGTTGTTTGTTGGGCTATCTCATTGAAACTTGGGCAATGTATGATGGAAAGATGCTTCTTAATGTACAGCAAAAATATAAAAGACGGATGATAAATAAGGGAGTTCACTTCTCAGCCATTAGCCGCCTCTTTGCAGTATATTTTCGTATGGTTTTTATGGTTGTATTCTCATTTTTTTTGGACTCATTTGATAGAATGGAAGATAACAGAAATAGACATAATTTTGATTGCTTTCATGACGAAAAGTACAGGTCTCCCTCAAAATTCGCGTTTTCAACTTTCGCGGGCTTCACACATTTGCGAATTCCCAACCGCCAAATCATATTTAAGTTTACCGCCACGAGTCCTTACTACCCTCCTCCGACCCCTGCAACTGGCAGTCAACCCTCCCACCACTGTGGGGTGAGTGTTTTGTTTATTATTTGCTCTTAAACTACAGTATAAATAATGTAAACCCATCCATGACTGCATATTGGAATGGCTATTCAGACAGGTATTGGAAGGTGACATCATGTGTTTACTCTTGAACACAGCAAAGAATCAAACAATTCTGCTACTGCTAATAATAATAATAATAATAATAATAATAATAATAATAATAATAATAATAATAATAATAATAATAATAATAATAATAATAATTAATATAATAATAATAATAATAATAATAATAATAATAATAATAATAATAATAATAATAATAATAAATACGATAGAATTGAAGAAGGAAATTGTACAAAAATACGAGGGTTGAAGCAGTGGTGGAGGAGTGGTTGACGCATCGTCAGTGTGGCTTTGTTTATGCTGGAGTGAACATTAGTCTCCGTGCTCTTCCAAACATTTCACAATAATTCATTGTATTTGGTGCTTGTAGATTGAGTGTGACTAGAGTGGTTGAGGCAGTGGTAGAGGCAGTGATAGAGGCAGTGATAGAGGCAGTGGTAGAGGCAGTTATAGAGCACTGGTAGAGGCAGCGGGTGAGGCAGCGGTTGAGGCAGTGGTAGAGGCAGTGGTTGAGGCAGTGGTAGAGGCAGTGGTAGAGGCAGTGGGTGAGGCAGTGGTAGAGGTAGTGATAGAGGCAGTGATATTTATTAACATATATGTTATAAATAATAATAGTACATTATGAATAACATTTATTATTATTATTATTATTATAAATGTTATTAATATTAACATGTACTATTATTATTTATAACATATATGTTAGTAAATACTACTGCCTCACCCACTGCCTCTATCACTGCCTCTACCACTGCCTCACCCACTGCCTCACCCACTGCCTCACCCACTGCTTCACCCACTGCCTCACCCACTGCCTCTACCACTGCCTCAACCACTCCAGTCACACTCAATCTACAAGCACCAAGTACAATGAATTATTGTGAAATGTTTGGAAGAGCACGGAGACTAATACTCACTCCAGCATAAACAAAGCCACACTGACAATGCGTCAACCACTTCCTTCACCACTCCTTCAACCCTCGTATTTTTGTACAATTTCCTTCTTCAATTCTACCGTATTTATTATTATTATTATTATATTATTATTATTATTATTATTATTATTATTATTATTAACAGTAGCAGTAGCACAAATGTTTGATTCTTTGCTGTGTTCAAGAGTAAACACATGATGTCACCTTCCAATACCTGTCCGAATAGCCATTCCAATATGCAGTCATAAATGGGTTGACATTATTTATACTGTAGTTTAATAGCAAATAATGAACAAACAAAACACTCACCACACAGTGGTGGGAGGGCTGGCTGCCAGTTGTGGGGGTCGGAGGGAGGGTAGTAGGGACTTGCAGTGGTGGAGGCAGTGGTATTTAATAACATACATGTTATTGAGGCATAACGTATGTATTTAGTACAATTTACGACGTTTTCATGTATTTTATGACTGTTCATGGTTCGACAAGTTAAGGAAGCAGTATTGTATTATATTTCCATACAATATATTGGGGCACCAAACATTCGCGATTTTTCAACATTCGCGAGGCTCTTGATCCCCTAACCCTCGTGAATGTTGAGGGAGACCTGTACCTTGAAACTGAGCTCAAAGTAGTGGAAATTTTCGATTTTTGCCGATGTTCAATGAACTGTGCAAGTCAAGTTGGTTAATTTTATTAAGTGTATTCTAACCTAACCACTCTGTAATTCGGCAAACTCAGTAATTCGGCACACTACAGGTCCCAATGATGCCGGATTTGTGATGAAGGACCTGTACTTAAGTGGGGCTATATAAAAATAATCAGTTTCCCTGAATCCCTTCACTAAACATTACCCTGCTCACACTCCAACAGCTTGTCAGGTCCCAAAAACTATTCATCTCCATTCACTCCTAACATGCTCACGCAAGCTTGCTGGAAGTCCAAGCCCCTTGCCCACAAACTCCTGTACCCCCTTCCTCCAACCTTTTCGAGGATGACTCCTACACTGCCTTCCTTCCGCTACAAATTTATATGCTCTCCATATCATTCTACTCTAATCCATTATCTCTAAATGACCAAACCACCTCAACAACCCTTCCTCAGCCCTCTAATACTTTTATTAACTCCACACCTTCTCCTAATTTCCACACTCCGAATTTTTTGCATAATATTTACACCACACATTGCCCTTAGACAGGACATCGCCACTGCCTCCAACCGCCTCCCCGCTGCAGCATTTGCAACCCAAGCTTCACACCCATATAAGTGTGTTGGTACCATTATATTTTCATACATTCCCTTCTTTGCCTCCATACATAACATTTTTTGTCTCCACATACACCTCAATGCACCACTCACCTTTTTTCCTTCATCAATTCTATGGTTAGCCTCATCCTTCATAAACCCATCTGCTGACCCGTCAACTCCCAATTATTTGAGAACATTTACTTCTTCCATACTCTCTCTCTCCAATGTGATATCCAATTTTTCTTTGTCTAAATCATTTGGCGCCCTCATCACCTTACTCTTATCTATGTTTACTTTCAACTTTCTACCTTTACACACTCTCCCAAACTCATCCACTAACCTTTTCAACTTTTCTTTAGAATCTCCCATAAGCACAGTATCATTAGCAAAAGGTAACTGTCAACTCCCATTTTGTATTTGATTCAGCATAATTTAATCCCAACCTTGCTCCCAACACCCTAGCATTTACATCCCCATCTATAAATATATTAAACAACCATGGTGACATTACACATTCCTGTCTTAGACCTACTTGTACTGGGAAGTAATCTCCCTCTCTTCTACACACCCTAACCTGAGCCTCACTATCCTCATAAAAACTCTTTACAGCATTTAGTAACTTACTACCTATTCCATGTACTTGCAACATCTACCACATTGCTCCCCTATCCACTCTGTCATAAGACTTTTCTAAATCCAAAAATACAATGAAAACTTCCCTACCTTTATCTAACTACTGTTCACATATATGCTTCAATGTAAACACTTGATCTACACATCCCCTGCCCACTCTAAAGCCTCCTTGCTCATCCACAATCCTACTCTCAGTCTTACCTCTAATTCTTTCAATAATAACCAAACTGTACACTTTTCCTGGTATACTCAGTAAACTTATTCCCCTATAATTTTTACAATCTCTTTTGTCCCCCTTCCCTTTATATAAAGGAACTATACATGGTCTCTACTAATCCCTAGGTACCTTCCCCTCTTTCATACATTTATTAAACAAAAATATCAACTACTACAACACTATATCTTCCCCCCTGCTTTTAACATTTGTCATGATCCTGTCAGTTCCAGTTGCTTTACCCCCTTTCATTCTATGTAATGCCTCACGCACCTCCCCCACACTCACATCTGCTCTTCTTCACTCCTGAAAGATGATATACCTCCCTGGCCAGTGCATGAAATTACTGCCTCCCTTTCTTTGTCGGCATTTAAAAGTTCCTCAAAATATTCCTGCCATCTACCCAATACCTCCAACTTCCCATCTACTAACTACTCTACTCTGTTTTTAACTGACAAATCCATTTGTTCCCTAGGCTTTTTTAACTTGTTTATCTCACTCCAAAATTTTTTCTTACTTTCTGCAAAATTTCTTGACAATGTATCTCCCACTCTACCATCTGCTCTCCTTTTGCACTCTCTTCACCTTTCTTTTCTCTCCATACATTCTGCTCTTCTTACAACACTTCTGGTTTGTAAGAACCTCTCATAAGCTACCTTTTCCTTCCAAGGGAAATATTATTCTCAAACCTTCGGTGTCGCTATGGGCTCTCCTCTCTCTCCTGTCCTTGCTAATCTTTACATGGAATACTTCGAGGCTGTTCTTCTTCCTACCATCGATGTGCAACCTTCACTCTGGCTCCGCTATGTGGATGACATCTTTGCTCTGTGGCCTCATGACTCCAGTTTCTTCCAACCTTTTCTTGAAACTCTTAATAATCTTGCCCCTTCCATTAAGTTTAAAGCTGAATGGGAATCTAATTCCTTGCTTCCTTTCCTTGATGTCCATGTCCACCGCTCAGATAAAGGTTTTTCCTTTTCTGTTTACTGAAAACCTATGCACAGTGGCATGTACATTCACTACTTTTCCTATCATGCTTCCCCTGTCAAGGAAAGTGTTCTTATCTCCTTCTTTCTCCGTGCCCTCCGCATCTGTGATCCTCAGTTCCTTCCAGCAGAAGTTTCCACTCTTCATAATTCGTTTTCCCGTCTTGTCTACCCTTCCCATTTCACAGACTCTGCCCTCTCACGTGCTAAACGTAATTTCTTCTCTCCCAAACTCTCTACTCCTGGGAACTCTTCTGTCCTCTGCCTTCCCTACATTTCCGGTCTTTCTAATCTCAACAATTCTCTCCGTCCCTTAGACATCAAGCTTACTTTCCGCCAGACTAACACTTTTCGCACTAATCTCGTTCCTACCTCTCCTCCCTCTACAGATGTTCCTGGTGTCTACTCTATTTCTTGCTCCTCCTGTCCTCTTTAATATCTTGGAGAAACTGGTCGATCTCTTTCTGACAGACTTAGGGAGCACAAAAATAGTGTTAGGCTTGCTGACACTAACAATGCTCTTTTCTGTCACGTCAGAGATCATAGCCATCCTATTGACTGGTCTTCTGCTAAAACCGTCTTCCCTACTTCCAACTCTAACAGTTGCCGTCTAGTTGAATCCTCTCTAATACACAACTTTCCTTGTATGAATCTTAGCCCTGGCTTCGTCTCTGTAGATGCCTTCCTCTCCCACTACATTGTAAAATGCTCCAAACTTCAGAACACCCATGACTTAACCTGACTCCTCATTTTTTCTTTCTTTATCTTTTTCTTCTTCTCCCTCTTCCCCTTTCCTCTTTCCTTTTTCTCCTCTGGGTTGTCTTTCTTCTGTCTCGTGTTTCTGTTCCTTCATTATTTATTTCACCACTTCCCCTTTCACCCACCTCTGTGCACTTGCTCTCCCTCTGTGGGCACCTAGCTCCCTTGCAGTGCTCCCCTTTCTTTGTATTTGACTGGCTCCTCCTCCTTATTCCCCACTACTACCACTACTACTACTACTACCACTACTACTATTTCTACTGCTACCACTACTACCACCACTACTACTACTACTACTACCACCACTACCTCTTCCTGCCTATATATAGCCATCCTGCTCCACTTGTGGTTAGTGTGACTTTGTAAATGGTCCAAGTCGAGACCGAAACGTCGTCGTAAGCTTCTCTCTTCTATGTGCGGGTTATTTGTGTTTCCCAAAATCTCTCTCTCTCCTCTACAGTTCTCTCTTCTCCAGGTGCATATATACTTACTATAACCCACTTTTCACATCCAACCCTCATTTTAGTCTACATAATTCTTGATTTAATGCATTTATATTCCCTCTTTTCCTGCCATAACTTATCCTTCAACATTATTGCTACTCCTTTCTTTAGCTCTAACTCTATTTGAAATGCCTGACCTAATCCCATTTATTTCTCCCCACTGAAACTCTCCCACCCCCTTCAGCTTTGTTTCACTTAACCCTTTCAGGGTCAACAGGCCCACTCCCAAACTTGTTCTCTTAGTCAAAAAATTAAAAAAAAAAAAAAAAAAATTATTTTTTCTTATGAAATGATAGAGCATATTTTTGTGAGTATTATAGGCCAAAAAAAAAAAATTGTGATCAATACTTACCGAGATATGGAGGCTTGAGGTTGACAGAAAGTGAGCCGCTTATGGTAACATTGCCGACTGCCGGTCATGCGGAAATAGTTTATTTTTTTCTAGGTTTTTCTTTTATTTTTTAACATTTTATTTTTTCAAGTAACTTTTATGGCCTGTGAGACCAATATATGCCATGTTTTGAATATATACACTCGTTGTATGCTACATGGAGTAGGGAGAGTGAGGACCTAGTAGCAATCGGTGAAAAGACGGGGCCAGGAGCTGAGTTTCGACCCCTGCAACCATAATTAGGTGAGTACAATTAGGTGAGTACACAATAACTGCACAAACATTGACAGGTGAACATTTTCACCTATTTTAGTCATACATTATTGCCTAGAAAAATATACATAGTACAGTGGACCCTCGACATTCAATACTAATCCGTTCCTGAGAGCTATCGAATGTCGAAAATATCGAAAGTCAAATTAATTTTCCCCATAAGAAATAATGGAAATCAAATTAATCAGTGCAAGACACCCAAAAGTATGAAAAAAAAATTTTTACCACATGAAATATTAAGTTTAATGCAACAGAATAATTACAATAACAACAATAACAATAGATTAATAACAATAGAATAACTAACACTTACCTTTAATGAAGATCTGGTGATGATTGATGGGATGGGAGGAGGGAAGTGTGTGGATGGTATTAGTGTTTAGAAGTGGAATCCCCTTCCATTAGGACTTGAACTGGCAGCCTCACCATGCCTTACCACACTGTGTATGCCACTACGATTCTTAAATCTTTCAAACCAATCTTTGCTGGCCTTAACTTCACTCACATCACCACTAGTTGCAGGCAATTTCTTTACCAAATCATCATGCACTCCGACACACGCACTCCACTTTCGTACCTTGCAATTATCTCTTTCTTCATGTCAATAGTCATTAGCACCTTTTTCTCGAAGGGTTGGCACTAGAAGCTTTCTTGGAGCCCATGGTTACTTATTTTGCAGAAACAAGCACCAAAAACAGTGATAATATGAATAATATGGAATGTACCGAATGTATCCTTAGATGCGCGCATAATGGCTGGCTTGATAAACACTGGCACACACGGGGCAGTTCAGGCCTCATGTGGACACGTCTCGTATGAATCGTATCGAATGTCAGGTTTTCCATTGAATGTCGAGGCGAAATTTTTGCGTTAAAATGCATCGAATGTCGGATTTATCGAATGTCGATGCCTTCGAATGTCGGGGGCCTACTGTATTTATAGGTCCCAGCAATGTTTGGTGGAGAAGGAGTGTGGGTTTGTGTAAACAACATGGCTGGCTGGCCTGGCCTGCTGGCCGGCTGGCCGTCTGGCCTGCTGGCCGGCTGGCCGTCTGGCCTGCTGGCCGGCTGGCCTGCTGGCCAGCTGGTCAATTCTGGCCGGCAGGCTGGCTGGCTGGTTGGCTGGCTCTGTCTGTTTCTGTCTCACAGGTACACATAATCAATTACACATTGTTAAAATTACTTAGGACACACGGAAATATAATAAATAATAATTTAATAATAATAATAATAAAAAATATTGAAACATGGTGTGTAGAGAGTGTGCCTCATTGTCCTTCTCTCTCAATTATGTGTGTGTTGCATTTGAGGTGGGGCGTCTTATGTTTGTTTTATCTCTCACTAATGATAGTGTTGAATTTGATGAAGGCATCTTATCTTATATTATCTCTCCACTAATGAGAGTGATTGACATATGATGAGGGTACATTGCTTCCCTTTATTGTTTGCACTTTACAATAACATGTCTGTCTATCTGTCTGTTCTTTTCTTCTGTCTATCTGTCTGCCTGCTTCTATTTCTGTCTCTCTCTTCTGTCTTAGAAAGAGCCACTAGTGACCATCAATATACACTCAATGCAGTATCATATTTGGTCATAATTAATTTGCATCTGGATTTTTCAGGTTATCCTAGGTAGTCTTTACACTGTATAACTGTATTTATGTCGTACCTGTGACAGACAAGGGACGAGGGAGAGAGAAGGGAGAGGAGAAAGAGAGCGAGAGAGAAGTCGAGAGAGAGGAGAGATCAGAGTGAGAGCAGGAGGAGAAGAGAAGAATGAGACGAGAGAGAGAGAGAGAGAGAAGAGAGAGAGAGAGAAAGAGAGAGAGAGAGAGAAAAGAGAGAGAGAGAGAGAAGAGAGAGAGAGAGAGAGAGAGAGAGAGAGAGAGAGAGAGAGAGAGAGGAGAGAGAGAGAGAGAGAGAGAGAGAGAGAGAGAGAAGAGGTGAGAGAGAGAGCAAGAGGTGAGAGAGAGAGCAAGAGGTGAGAGAGAGAGCAAGAGGTGAGAGAGAGAGAAGAGAGAGAGAGAGAGAGAGAGAGAGAGAGAGAGAGAGAGGAGAGAGAGAGAGAGAGGAGAGAGAGAGAGAGTGAGAGAGAGAGAGAGCAAGAGAGAGAGAGAGAGAGAGCAAGACAGAGAGAGGAGAAGACAGAGAGAGAGCAAGCAGAGAGAGAGAGAGGAGAGAGAGAGAGGAGAGAGAGAGAAGAGTAGAGAGAGAGAGACGAGAGAGAGAAGAGAGAGAGAGAGAGAGAGAGAGAGAGAGAGAGAGAGAGAAGAGAGAGAGAGAGAGGAGACAGAGAAGAGAGAGAGAGACAGAGAGAGACAGAGAGAGAGAGAGACAGAGAGAGAGAGAGACAGAGAGAGAGAGAGACAGAGAGAGAGACAGAGAGAGAAGAGAGAGAGAGAGAGAGTGAGAGAAGAGAGAGAGAGAAGAGAGAGCAAGAGAGAGAGCAAGAGAGAGAGCAAGAGAGAGAGCAGAGAGAGAGCTAAGAGAGCAAGAGAGAGAGCAAGAGAGAGCAAAGAGAGAGAGCAAGAGAGAGCAAGAGAGAGAGAGAGAGAGATGAGAAGAGACAGGCAAGGGCAAGGAGGAGGTGTTGCTGTGTGCTTCTCTAAAAGTGTTCATGCCCAGCACATTGATGTTGCCACCCCTACACATCTTGAAATGATGTTCTTCAAGCTCTGTGTAAACACTAGTACCTCTGTACTAGCATGTGCAATGTACAGACCTCAGTGGCAACATGCAGACCCTATCAACTTCCTAATGGAAAATATTGACTCCCTTCTGCTACAACACAACTGTCAACATATTATAATTGTTGGTGACCTCAACCAGCACCTTATACAGAGGGACTTTGATGACCTTCTTGCAGTGTTTGACATGAGAAACTTTGTTGATTTCCCTACTCATATCTCTGGCTCCTCCCTTGACCCAGTAGTGAGTGATCTGGCAGAAGGCATAGTCACTTGTCAACCCCTCGGCTATGTTGGATCGTCTGACCACAAGGCTGTTTTTACGACACTTAAGATCCCAACAGAACGAGGTGAGGAGTCCACACGCACAACCTGGCTATGGGAAAGAGGTAATTGGCCAGCCCTTTGCTCTGAGCTCGCCACCACCGACTGGAATGCTCTTCTCCAAGGGGATGTTGACAACCAAGTGAAAGCCTTCACTGGACACATCCTTAATCTACAACAAGAACACATTCCTCACCGGCAATATGTGACGAAGCCTACAGATCAGCCTTGGTTTGGCTTTCGTTGTAGAGAGGCTGCTACTGCTAAGTACAAAGCATGGCGAAGGTATAAGAGACATCCTACCACCTATAACAGGAACTTGCACATGCAAGCCTGTAGGCATATGGGTGATGTTCAAAAGTGGGCCATTGCTAAATGGGAGGTGGACACTAAAAGAAAGTTAGCATCAGGTAGGGTAGGCTCCAAACCTGGGGGTCCCTGGTCAAGGACAGACAAGGTTATCTGCCTGATGAACTTATTCCACCTCTAAATCGACAGGATGGGACCACCTCTACTAGTAGTCAAGAGAAGGCGGACCTCTTTGCTGAACACTTTGCTACCAAAATGCAAGTTCCTGATCCAGCAAGGGACCCTCCTTGGCTAGCTGCAAGAACGGTGTCAAAACTGTCAGTGGTGACAATAAGGCAGGAGGAGGTGCATTTCCTACTTAAATCGCTTGACCAAGAAAAGGCTGTGGGCCCAGACAAGTTGAGCCCAAGATTGTTGAGAAGATGTGCAGACCAGCTAGCAGCACCTCTAACTCGCATCTTTCAGCACTGCCTAGTACAGTGTAAATGGCCCTCTCTATGGAAAGAGGCGAATGTAGTCCCTGTTCACAAAAAGAAGAGCAGAGCAGAAATCAGCATCTACAGACCAGTGTCACTCCTGTCAATCACTGGTAAGATCCTTGAGACAATAATCTCAAGACAAATGACAGAGTTTTTTGACTACCACTCACTACTTTGTGATCGTCAATATGGCTTCAGAAAAGGTTACTCTGCTGCTGATCTGTTGTTAAACCTCTCCACTAAGTGGCACCAGTCACTGGATGATTCCAAAGTCAGCTGTGTGGTAGCACTGGACATTGCTGGCGCTTTCAACCGGGTGTGGCACCAGGGCCTCTTAGCAAAACTTCAAGCACTGGGAATTGCAGGCTCTACGCTATGTCTCCTCAGTGACTACCTTCACGGTAGATCTCTAAGTGTAGTTCTCAATGGAACGGAATCAGCAAGACATCCTATTGGGGCAAGTGTTCCACAAGGAAGCGTGCTGGGTCCATTGTTATGGAATGTCTACTTCAACGACCTTCTTCATCTCATCCCAGAATCACATGCATATGCAGACGACTGTACACTGACATTCACTTATCCAAGAGAAGAAATGCCAGCTGCTCTAAGCTACATCAATCACCAGCTGAGAGCTATATCAGCTTGGGAAAATAGATGGCAAGTAACATTTGCACCTGAGAAAACGCAAATGATGATCGTCCTCTAGGCACATGATGGTAATGCTGGTGCAGTAGTAAGGAT